>VTFQ01000001.1:11665994-12097940 GCA_036281575.1 Ancherythroculter nigrocauda
TGCTGGCGCCACCCAGGCCTTCTGTCCACGAACCCACTAAGGACCCTGCTGAAATCCCCAAGAACTTTTTGGGGGGGGGCAGTATACCCAAGGGTGGGGAGCTTGTGGGTGGGGACCATGCCCGGCCACCTTTGGTTTGCAACTTGTTGTGGTCACTAATGGACTCTGACCCACCATGGACGCCCTTGGCTCCTGACCCGCCGTGGCCGCCCGAGGCTCTTGACCCGCCGTGGCCGCCCGAGGCTCTTGACCCGCCGTGGCCGCCCGAGGCTCTTGACCCGCCGTGGCCGCCCGAGCCACCTGACCCGCCGTGGCCGCCCGAGCCACCTGACCCGCCGTGGCCGCCTGAGCCACCTGACCTGCCGTGGCCGCCTGAGCCACCTGACCTGCCGTGGCCGCCTGAGCCACCTGACCTGCCGTGGCCGCCTGAGCCTCCTGACCTGCCGTGGCTGCCCGAGGCTCCTGGACCTGCATTGGGGACCCCGTTCCTGTCTGCATGCAGGTCTCCAATGCACCCACCCTCCCTCCCTAGCTGTTCCTTTTACGCCGCGAGGACGCGCCTTCCGGGAGGGGGGCGTTATGTCATGATCACCGTCTGTTCCTGTCAGTTCCCGGACTACATCTCCCATCATCCTCTCTGCCACTCACCTGCACACACTCAACACTAATCACTAATCACCACACCCAGCTGCAGCTCATTACCAGGACTATAAAAGACTATAAAAGGTCTTGTTTTCCCTGTGTGACATTTCCAAGCGTTGTTATTCTGTTTCCCTGTCTGTTCCGGTTCCTGTTGCTGATCCCTGTCTGGTTCTACAGTTCTGTGATTGTTAGCTGCCTGCCTTTTGACCTCTGCCTGTTCTCTGACTACGATTCTGCCTGTCTCTGATGTTCCTGTTCGCCCCGTTTGACCATGCCTGTACGACCACGCTCAACATTTAATAAAGCTTTGCATGTGGATCTTACTCTGAGTCCCGCCTACGTTACACATGACTCCTGAGTTGGATGCAAGATGACTTTTTTTCTTTAGTGCTGGAATACTATAATATTCCATTCAGGCAAATGAAGGATTGATTCTTTTATAAATACTTTCCAGTTACTCATGGAGATCTTGGAGATGATACTCCTAGAAGTGGTGCTACAGGATGGAGATGCTGCCTACATGAATTGGTCTCTTGTTTGCAGTTTGTGATTTTAAACAAGACTTTTCTCAATTAGAAGGAACACTATGCATGGCTTGACAGTAAGTGTGTTAAAGTTTAAACGTGCGCAATGAAGTATGCATAAGGTATGCATAAACTTTGGCTTTATTAAGTAATCTTGCTTCTTGCATTTTCCAAAGCAGCGACATGATCCTAGATGTGCTTACGAAAGAGTTCTGTTTTCTGTGTTTTTGGCTAACGGGAAAATTGAGTGAAACCGCCAAAGCTGAATTGCTGGTGCCTTTTGAAATTAAAGAGGTTAAAATATGTAAAACCGTTTCCAAATCCTGCTCAGATTTTTAGGTTAACAGGAAGCGTGGTTTCCTGAGAGGATTCTACAACAGCATAGAGGACCCAGACTGCTGTTTCATGTGCCAGTAAAGTGTGTAAAGAAGGAAGGTTTAATGATTAAAGGAAATTAAGTATTAAAGGAAGAAAGAGTTCAGTTTCATATATAATTATGTATTACTAACATGTATAAAGCAATGCTTTCAAATGCATTTCCTGTTTCCAGTGGTGTCGAAGTCATTACTTAACCACTAACCAATGAGAAGCATTGTGGGCGGGGCAACAGCTGCAGCCAGGTGTACTTGGAAAAATCGGATCTGTTGGATACATCCTAAATAATATTTAGACACCAATAGGTGGTGAAGCCAGTGATCCAGGGCTGAAAGTTTCTGGCTATTCCCATGCAAAGGTACTGTACAAAAGCAATTTCATCCAGATAGGGATATTCTCTGCTTTTACTGTATTTCTTATGCATTACATTTTTGTTCTTATGTAATTGTTTCGTAATCATGTAAAGCACTTTAAATTGCCATTGGGTATAAAAAATGTGCTATAAATAATCTTTCCTTACAGCTCAAATGCAACGATGACCAATTACTTTTTTTGTTTTTGTTTTCTTGCTTTTAAGGCTTTATAAAACATTTATATTATTAAAGGAACAGCATTTCTAATTTTTTCAACAATAGGCATACATCGAGAATACAATAGGATTTTGTGAAAATTTTTGCTTTACTTTCCCGTGTTTCAGCACACTGTCATAGGAAGAGCTCATCCACAACAAGTGTTGCACTCTCTTAATACTTCATTTGCATCCTTTTGTGCAGAGAGAAGTTGTAATGTTACATTTATGTTGTGCATCTCAGAAACTAATTAATCTCATAGCGCGTCATAGAACTGGCTTCAGTCTACTGAAGTTTATTTACTCTTCAGCTTCACCTCACACAGCAATTCCTTTTAGATGTTTCTTTTTCGATAAAATTGATTTATCACAATCTAGAATTTTTTCCACGTCACGTTTTTATGTAATATTTTTATTTACCAAAATGAATTTTCACAAGTCTTAAATTCATTCTCCATGAGTACTCATTTTTTGAGACCCATTGATAATCGAAATGAAAAATTGACAAAAACACCCATTCATAATCACCTTTAGTCATTGTTAAACGGGTCAGATCGCACCTTTCGTTAAAGAAACAAAATGCACTTAAAATTTAAAAACCACTGAAACTCTCTCCAGTAGTGTAAAATGTTAACACAAATATTTAATAGATAAAAAAATGCCAGAAAAAGACTATCTTTAATAATAAAAAGGAACTTTTCCAGCTAATGTTGTTCAAACCCAGCAAACACAGAACAACCCCCTAATAATAATAAACTTGTTACCATCAGCAGGTACATTATACATTATTTTATTCTCCACCATCAATCACCACTTACACTAACCAGGCTTAAGCTAATGCATGTTTGAGCTGTTTTAACTGAAAGTAACTTTTACTGACATATTACTAAAATATATCAGAGCCATTGTTTTGTCTCAAGATGTACACTAGAAAAAACATTACTGGTGTGTGTTTATAAAAGCTACTTAAATATCCCAATTGAACTAAGGCCTAATCCTGGCTTAGGCTAAGCCCTGTCTGTGAAGCCAGGCCTAAATGTAATAAAACCAGAGCCATTCTTGAGTTTTGGTGATTTCCTAGTTATTTTTGTTGCTGACATTTTAAATCAGGCTACTTGTCCAGTCTGACAAGTTAAATCATCTTTCACTTGCCCCAGACAAGAATTAATGTCGAGCCCTGGCTTCACCGGACTTGTTCTGCAGGGCTTTTCTTTGGTGTGGATCCGCTCATGTGTTTTCAGAGTTGATGACTGTCTGAATCTCTTGTCACAGTAGGAACACTTGTAAGGTTTTTCTCCAGTGTGAATTCTCTGGTGTTCTTTTAAATCACCCATAAAAGTAAAAGTCTTCCCACACTCAGAGCACACATGATCTCTCATACCAGTATGAATTTTCTGATGTGCACGTAAATAGGACAACGTTGAAAAACTCTTTCCACATACAAAACATGAATGTGGCTTCTCCTTTGTATGAACTTTCATGTGTTTCTTTAGGGCGGATGCTGTAATAAATGTTTTTCTGCATTGATCACATGTGAATGGCTTCTCTCCAGTGTGGATGCTATTGTGAATTTTAAGGCCTGATGATTGTGAGAAACACTTTCCACACTGATCACATGTGAATGGCTTCTCTCCCGTGTGGATCCTCATGTGGTTCTGAAGCTGTGATGATTGTGTGAAGCTCTTCCCACACTGATCACACGTGAACAGCTTCTCTCCTGTATGAATTCTCATGTGACACTTGAAGAATAGTTTTGTTGTAAATCTCTTTCCACATTGATCACATGTGTGCAGATTCTCTCCAGTGTGGATCCTCATGTGATCTTTAAGGCTTGATGAATGCCTGAAGCTCTTCCCACACTGATCACATGTATGCAGATTCTCTGCAGTGTGGATTATCAAATGTTGATAGCAATGTGATTTTGTGTGAAGCGCTTCCCACACTGATCACATAAGAACGGCCTCTCTCCAGTGTGAACTCTCATATGACTCTTAAGACCATATTTGTTTGAGAAACTCTTTCCACACTGAGTGCAGGTGAAAGTTTCTCTAGGTTTCTCATGTTTCTCCTCCACTTCACTCAGTTCTTCACTCTCCTTGTTCTCTTCCATTAGATCTGGAAAAAATTGTTTTTCACTGCATCAAAACAATTAGAGAGAAATATGAAATGAAAGACAAGTGAAACCTATCAAATACAATTGAATTAACATAATATAAAACATACAATAGAGCTGTAATTTTGACACCAAATTTTAGATTTGTTTAATTTGTTTTACTATATCAGGGCTCTACAGTGCAAGCATTTCGCCTGAAATAAGTGCATGCGAGTGTGAAAAAATATTTGGGCGCACTGGTGCGAGTGACGTGATCAATTCTCATGAATAGAACTACAATACAATCGGAACAAAAAGTACACCTCTTAAAACACATCTACACTGAACAAGAGTTATGTTTCATACTGTAATCCGCTGCTTGTCATGTTATCATTCAAAGACGCCGCAAAAGACATGCATGATGGACTACACTTCATAGATTGTTTACGAGGTGAAACGAGACCGTCTCATGCTGCTGATGTTTCAGCCAAATTAACTGGAAATACTACATTTGGATTATCATAAGCAATGTCTGAAATTAACGGAAGCTTGAGGGCTAAAATACAACCAAAAATTAATAAAAACATTTTACTTTCACTTCTAAAGTAGCGGCAACTCGGAGGCTGCAATTGCTTGAATGGTGGGTGGGTTCATTATTTTTAATGAAAAAACACAACAACAAAAAACTGTACAATGACGAACTTGCTTAATTATGCTTTTACATTTCGCTTTGCAACCAAATCTTCATCCATCATCATTCAGAGAAGTGAGGCAAAATGGGTTAATTGAGATGAAATCTAATGAAATCTGCTGCGGCTCTCGTTCAGTTCTCAATAAATTGATCAGACGTTTTCAGTTTTTAACTATATCTGTTCTCTATCTAAACTGATTTTTTTTAATTTTTTTTTATTAATTAATTTATTTATTTTTTAAATAATTTAATCACAGTGTTGCGGCTGAACACTGGTAACACATGTAATACATTTATTTTCATATTAACAGACTATTTTTACTTAAAATATCAACCTTTTAAATTTACTTTTTTTTTCATATTTTAAATTCAAAATAATTATATTTAAAACATTAGTACAAAATTATTTACCAATGAGCTGCATTAAGCAGTCTATGTAAATGTAAAAAAAACAAAAAACAAAAAACATTTCAAATGGCGCTTCTGTGCCACCTCTGCAGTGCAAACATTTTTGATTATTTATTTTTATAGGTAACAGCCTGATTGGGTCTTATCGTTCTGACTTAATTTATTATTTAACATTCAACATTTTTTTTCTATTTTAATTTAAGAAATTGGTTAAATATGATGCATACATTTAATAAGATTAGGGGGAAAAATGCTCTTATAATGGTAAAAATGCCTGTGGAAATTAATTTAAAGGGGCAAATATCGCCCAGTAATAGAAAAGTTAAGTGTCTGTTATTGATCAGAAAGTGCTCCTAAATTTGACTGTGCACCTACATTTTTTTGTTATTTTTGTTATTATTTTAAAAAAAAAAATGTTACCGTAGAGCCCTGTATATACTAGCGCTGTCGTGATTAAGGAATTTCCCTTGCTGTATTTTTGAGTGGCTCAATAGCGCGATATGGCAGGTACATTATTTAAAATGTTCATTTAACACATGCTGCAAAAACATTACAAAAGTTTTTTTTTTTTGAGTGCTGTTGCATTTCTGCTATGCCCTGGGTTGTAAATGCTGTGTAAAATTAGTGCCTTAAGTGTTTCCCAATGCTTCAGTTCACATCACTTGCGTTTATTAGGCGAAAGGATCTGAAATTGCAGCTCAACTCAGCATCACTTTTCAACATCATAATATCTTTATCCAAGAATTGTATAAGAATGTATAGGATTGGTAAAAATAGCCAGTTATTCATTTTCATAAGGCATTCAGAGGAAAATCTGGACTGTTGTTTTTGTCCTTCTAAATACTTTAATACTATAAAACAGCTAAAACAATATTGCTTTGAGCGTGTGACCGTGATTCATGTGCATTTATCAGTTAGCGTGGAGTCGCACATCATGTTCTGAGAGAGATATTCAGTCTATTATAAATTCTGATTTTGACCGCCTCTGGAATGGATCAAACCATAAATATTAGCCTACCTGATAACTTCAAGTAAATACGTTGGAAATCTGGGCTTATTCATGGATGAGCACACCTGTACTGTCACACCAGAGGACAAAGATGTCACAAGAAGACAAGGTCTCTTTAAGAAGCGTTTTAAATAACACTGTTCTCATGGTAACCAGATCAACATTGTGAACACAATACTACAAAACTGAAGTGAAAATACCAAATTATAATTAAATAGGATAAAACATCTTTTTCCTCCCTGCAAACGATAGCATGAAGAATGTGAATATTTAACCAAATCAAAAAGGTAAGCAGGTATCCATATTCATTTAAGTATCAGCAGACGCGAAACGCTATAAAAGGCGACAACTTTTAAAATTAAAAAAACAAAATAAGTTATAAAAAACGGTATGTGAACGATATAAACACCTTCTGGGTTCTCGATTTTATCGATTTGAGCAACCATAAACGACGCAAAACATGTGAATTTTGAGTTTTTGATAGGATTCCTATATAGAAACATCACTCCCTGCCCTCATTCGCGCTGCTGCTGTGACGTCATGTGCAAACAACCTATTAAGATTGTTCAACTCCTTTTATCATCTGTTGATATAATTTTATGTTTATGAAAATAAACATAAAATGTGATACTACTTTGTTTTTGAGAATTAAGGGAGAGAAATGAGTGGGAGGCAGAGGACAGAGAAGTATAGAGAGAAAACAGGGATCAACGCAGAAGGTAAATTATATATAAGGTTGCTGTTTTAACAAAATTAAATTAAAATAAAGATTTGGGGAATTAAAGTTTCAAACATACTCTGTCAAAGAGTCACCGCTTATTTTGTTGAAAACAAAACAAAAAAAAATATTTTTTTGTCAATTAAATTTCTTCTATTTCAGTAGGGGAGGTATAATCGTCTTAAAAGGGTATAATTTTTTTAGCTGTTTTGGAAAGACAACAGCAAAGTCTGTCTCATATTTATAGAAAATGTCCAAGGGGAAATTTTTTTTTCTTAATTAATATTATATATTATATATATTAATATTAAATTAATAGCCCTATATGGAAATATGTGTTGTGATACTTCAGCTGGTATAGTATTGTAAGACATTTATGGTATCATGACAACACTAGTTGACGCCAGTGAAATGAGCTTTAAGTGGCAATTCACAGGAGATCTGAAGACATCAGCATAATAAATGAGGTGAAAACAGGAACTATTGACATGAAATAAAGAGTGTTTTCAGCAGCTGTTAATAGTCTGAGGATCATCAATATCACTCATTCAAGACATCCAGATCACTTTATATGTTAAAACACTCAGAATAAAGTGAGATGATCTGAATATCTTGAATGAGTGATTGTCTGAGGATTTATTATGCTGCTGATGTCTTCAGATCTCCTGCTCTACAAAAAAAAAGCACTATGTAAATATAACTCAACAAGTAATTCAATCAACACGTTACAGATATGTATGTAGCCAAACTGACAATGATTTAAAAAAACAAACAAAAAAAAAAAAACTTAAAGACCACCAGCAATATTTAACGTTTTCTACCTTCTTTCATATTTTCAAATTTATGTTTAGATTTGAAATTTCCCATGTTCATTCACCTCAATTTTAACAAGTAAATGTACTCTGCCAAAGATAAATGTCGACAAATAAAGATAAAAATGAAAATGGCAGCAGCAAAACTTCAATCTATTCTCCTCACAAATCTCAAACTTTTACTTCGTTTTTACTTACATTGGTAACAGTTCTCCCCCCAAACATCGAAACAATACAAACAATCGCAAAAAAGCATACAAATCGTTCAGATCTGAATGAATTCATTCAACATATTTTCCTCACATGCTCGCTGCTACTACACTGTTTATTTCAGCAGGAAAACGCCAGAAACGCACAAGTAGCGCTGTGCCCGATGAAAACAATACAGAAGTGTGTTTGATGGTTAAGTAAATATGTGAAACACAACGAACCGCTCACCTCAGAAGACTCGACGCTGAAACTGAATGAAGGAAGAGACCGCTGTGACCGAACGACGTCATCGACCACCAAACCACGCACGCGCGTACAAGTAGTGCTCGCTGCAGAGCAAAATGACCTCCAGCTCCACCTCTCTGGAGCTCAAGGGTTTAATGGGTGGAGAGATGGGTGGGGTTATGGTTAGGGCAGGGGTTAAATTGGGATTTGTTATGTGGGCCAAGTATAGGTCTGCTTCTCAATGTGCATACTAGTGATTTTACTTTATAAAGTTTTAAATATGGAATTTTTTCTTAAAAGGCCTTTATTAACCCACTGAAGCTGCGAGGATAATTTTTTTATGATGGATAGATGCATTTATTTTGGGCTTCAAAACATTATGAATCTTTGGAGAGCCAGGATATTTTTAAATATATCTCTTTTTTTATTGTGTTCATCTGAAAGAAGATATATACATCTAGAATGGCTAAAACAGTTCTTTATTGCAGGATATGAGCAGGATTATGATACAGTCTTTCTGGTGTAGGTGGTGTGGTGATGAAGCAGGCAGACGAACAGGATGATGATGAAGACAAGGATCAGGGAAGCACTCAGGTGAGTCGGTAGTCGAGTGATGAGACCAGGTGACAGAGAGGTGATTTATAAAGGGTGATCTGATGCAGCTGATTAGAAGGAACAAGTCTGACAGCTGAGAGGTGCAGATTTGATGTCATAAACCACAGAGAGGAACAATTGAGTGAGAGATTGTGTGTTTGAATCTAAGCTAAAAACGTTTTAGGAAAACAAAGCGACAGTGAATTTGACATCTTTCTCTCTTCTGACTACTGTAATCAATCTCTCCATATTTTTTCCTTATTTGGAAAGTCATAGAAATGCTATAACAGATATTTATTTTGCTATTAGAACAAAGGCAAACACAAAAATTATATTTGCTGTCATCTTTAGAAGTTTCCCCATTTAGAGGGACACACACATTGAATTTGTGTCTTTAAAATTCAAACACATTTGCTATGTTCAAAAACATGGACTGTCTGAGTAGGTACTGCATTGAATTTGAACTTACTTCACAAAAAGTATGTGCTATATAGTATGAATGTAACCCAGTTAAAAACATGAAGTAATAAGTAATGCTTGTAGTATCATTTAATAAGAGTATATAAATAGTGTGATTTAAAAAGGTTGGAATTCATATGATAAAAATGTTAAAAGCAGTTTCATTATTATATGTTGTTGACTTTTATTGGATAAGTTAGGTTAAAACTGTTAAAATTATTTTAAAAATGATTGTATGTTTATTGTTTTATGTAAAAGATAAGGTATTTCTGAAAACTGTCTAAACCAGCATTTATGGGGTTAATAACAATCGGCAGTAGAGTGATGGGCAGGATTGCAGCACGGAGGGGGGGAGGGGACTAGAGGAGGTGGGAGTGAAGCAAAAGAGTGAGAGTGACACAGAGATTTTCTGAGTAAAAAGGTAGAATTAGTAGTGCACAACTGAGTATGTAACTTGTTCCTGATGATTGTTTGCACGACAACCAGATGAGAAGAGTGACAAGGTGCATATTGAGAAACGGGAGGAATTTCTACGCGAAGTTCAAAGACTGTTTACTTTTGTGCTGTTGCTAATGCTAATGCTGAGTTACACTGAAGTACATGCTGGAGTCAGTTCATTACAAGTGAACGACATTTTCTAGTTAAAGTTTGACTCTCAGTTGAACTGTTTGATGCGGTTATCTGCTGTTTTCGATCTGAAGACAGAGAGAAGACTCATATAGAGCTTGAAGCAACCAGGATTTCGCTCGTGAGCTTTACTGAAAACTTGGAGGAGAAAAGAGACCGACTTCGTGTTGTAATGCTGAGCGGATGATGTGACTGCACCCGTGACTGTTGGTGAAAGGCCGGGACAGAAACATTATCGCAAGGTATGTTTCGTTTTGTTTGCTCGCTGACGAGTGAAGCGGCCATTAAGTTTTGGGCCACTACGAACCCAAGCCACGCATCAGGCCTGCTACGGTATTTTAGTTTTATAATAAATATGGTTGCCGGCTTTAGATTGCATTGAGGTGTGTTGTGGGCCCACAAAAAGTCTTAAAGTGATTTTAAAGGTGGTATATTGAGGTTTTCTGAATTAATCCATCTGAAGGTTAATAGAGTTTACATTGTTTCCTGTGCATTTATACATGATACAGTATTGACAGTGTTTACATTGTTGTGTTAAAAAGAGGATTCATAGTTTAAATAGATTTCTGTGCATTTATAGTGTACAGTATTGACAGTGTTTACATTGTTGTGTTAAGAAGAGAGACAATTCAATTACAGTATTTTCATTCAAAAAAGAGGAACATTTTATGTTGAAGGTTTAAAAGGAACGATTATATTTTTATTTAATTTGCTTACTTCCTTTGAGATAATAATTTATTTTTTAAGTAAATAACTGAGAGATATTTTCTAAAACATTGTGTTGTGTTATTTTATTACTTACCTGAAAAGAGGTTATTATTTTATTTGGGGAGAGACATACACAGACACCCGGTTAAAATCTTTATTAAGACTACAACTTAAGAAAGGTGAATTCATAGTTAGGTTAAGAAAACATTTCATGTGTGTACTTTAAAAGAGAAATCCAAGATCACATTTAAAACTGAGTTAAGTGTTAAACACATTCAATTAATACCTTGAAAGAACCCAAAGCCCTGCCCTAGTTAATATAAATACTGAGGGGAGCGCTACATAAAATGGAGGCACCGCTGGGATCGTTTTGGATTTTTCAGTAAAAAAAAAAATAAAATAAAATAAAAAAGTTAAAAAGTAAAGTGACCCACTTAAGATATTAAGCTAATTTACAACCAGTATTAACATGGAAAAAACTGAACTAGTATCAGAGTTAAAACGCTGGTGCCGTGGTGAGGGTTTGGATGAGACTCATGCACTTATGACCATCGTCCCAGAAGAAGTAGAGATCAGTGAGGTGGAAGAAACACTGGAAACTATTAAGTCGTTAGGACGGGTGCGTGTCCGTGGGAGAAACTTCAGTGCAACACTAAACCAACGGATGGTTTTGTGTGAGAGTAAAGAGACGGTGCAAGAGGGGAGGGTTCCTTCTGAAGTTGTGCCTGTTAAGGGTGGCGAGATGTGGCCTGTTATCATTATAGGAGAGGCTCAGACGGCTGCTGAAGAGTTTAATATTAAACTAAAAGGGTTGCTGCAGGCTGAAGGGAAAACTATGGAGGACCTCAAATCATTATTCCCCAGTACACCCCCGCCCACTACCTCCACTGAATCCATCCTTCGCGCTGTCGGAGATTTGTTGGAAAAGACAACTAAACCAGCTGATGGTGGGAGTTATGGTCGACTACGCATGTTCTCAGGAGCCCTACCAACGCCACCAGGTGAGGAACCATTTGATCAGTGGCTGGAGCAAGCATGGCTTTTAGTGGAGGAGACTGAAGGCTCTGATAGAGAAAAAAGACGCAGACTTATTGGAAGTTTAAAGGGGCCCGCACTAGAGATTGTGAAAGCAGCACGCCAAATCAATCCTGAGGTCAGCCCGAAAGAGTGTTTAGAAGCCCTTGAAAGTGCTTTCGGAAGTGCTGAGTCGGGTGATGATCTATACTTTGCTTTCCGATTGATGCAACAGCAAAAAGGAGAGAAACTATCAGATTTCCTTCGACGTCTAGAGAGGTCTCTAGCTAAGGTGATTCAAAGAGGGGGCCTACCTGCTGGCTGTAAGGATTGAGCCCGACTGGAGCAACTGCTGAGGGGTGCTATCGCCTCAGACTTGATGCTGATCCAGCTGCGCTTGAGAGAAAGGAAGGCTGCACCCCCAAATTTTCTACAGCTGTTGACTGAGATTCGTGCTGAGGAAGAGTACGAAACCGCTAGAAAGAAGCTTAGTGCATCAGTACATCAAGTTCATGCTAATACAGAAGTGGATACAAGGCAAACTGAGATCCAGAACTTAAAGGCTGAATTAAAAGAGCTAAAGTCAATGGTTGCATCAGTAGTGACTGTAGTAAAGTTCAAAGTTCGTGGGGAAGGAAGAGGACAAGGGTCGGCTTTTGACTGCTGACTGAGCTTTATTTAGTAAAATGAAAAATGTCCAACAAAAAGTCTGCGCACTGCACAACAACGAAAATAAACAATCCACAACAGGGCTTCACTCCAGAACGGTATAAACAATCCACAACAGGGCTTCACTCCAGAACGGTATAAACAATCCACGATAGGGCTTCTCTCCAGTGTTGTCGTGCTCAGTGTCTCAGCCAGCAGTCCCTCTCTCTCTCACACACTCCTGCTTCTCCTGGCGTTTTATCCTGTCTCCGCGCCAATTACTGGAATGAGAAACAGGTGTTTGTAATTTACATTTAACCCGCTCGCTTACCACGCGTCTCCCGACACTCTCTCCAGTTGCAGACCTCGCTGAACCACGCCCCCCTCGCCACATACCCCCACCGCCCGACCGGGCCTGCAGCCCCCCCCCCCCCCATTTCTGGAGAGGAAATCTGCCACAGCCATCTGAACACCCGGCCTGTGGACCACCTTGAACTTAAAAGGCTGTAAAGCTAGATACCAACGGGTGATCCGCGCATTGGTATCCTTCATGCGGTGGAGCCACTGCAGGGGAGCGTGGTCCGAACAGAGGGTGAATTCCCGTCCCAGGAGATAATAACGGAGGGTGAGGACGGCCCACCTAATGGCAAGACATTCTTTTTCTACGGTGCTGTACTTAGCTTCTCTCTTGGAGAGCTTACGGCTAATGTACAGCACCGGCCGTTCCTCCCCCTCTATCTCCTGGGACAGGACAGCACCCAGCCCCCTGTCCGACGCGTCAGTCTGCAACAAAAAGGGGAGAGAAAAATCAGGAGAATGAAGCAGTGGCCCGCCACATAGAGCAGCCTTCACTTGGGTAAAGGCCTGCTGGCACAGCTCCGTCCACTGGACCGTATCTGGTGCATCCTTTTTAGTTAGATCAGTCAACGAGCTGGTGAGGGCCGAATAATTAGGTACAAACCTTCTATAATATCCCGCCAGCCCGAGGAACTGTCTAACCTCCTTTTTGGTCTTGGGGCGCGGACAAGTCGCAATTGCTGCGGTCTTATCAATTTGGGGACGCACCTGTCCATGCCCCAAGTGGAAGCCCAGATACCTTACTTCCACGCGCCCAATTGCACACTTCTTCGGGTTGGCCGTGAGCCCAGCTCCCCTCAGCGATCTCAGGACGGCCCTCAAATGCTGCATATGCCGCTGCCAGTCATTACTGAAGATAATAATATCATCCAGATAGGCAGCAGCATATGCACCATGGGGCCGCAAAATTTTATCCATGAGCCGCTGAAAGGTAGCCGGTGCCCCGAACAGCCCGAACGGAAGTGTAACAAATTGGTGCAATCCAAACGGCGTCGTGAAAGCTGTCTTTTCTTTGGATAATGGCGACAAGGGGATCTGCCAATATCCCTTTGTTAAGTCCAGTGTCGAATAAAATCGAGCCGTACCGAGCCGGTCAAGCAGTTCGTCCACCCGTGGCATTGGATACGCGTCGAATTTCGACACTGCATTCACCTTGCGATAGTCCACACAGAACCGAACTGAGCCGTCCGTTTTGGGAACCAAAACTATCGGGCTCGCCCAGTTACTGCTGGACTCTTCTATTACTCCCATTTCAAGCATTGCCCCTAATTCTGCCTGAACTACCTTTTTTTTGTGTTCAGGCAACCTATACGGCCGGCTGCGAACCACCACGCCCGGCTCTGTCTCGATGTGGTGCTGAATGAGGTCAGTACGGCCCGGTAGGGGAGAAAACACGTCAGCAAACTCTGCTTGTAACTTAGATAAATCAGTGAGCTGGGAGGGCGAGAGGTGATCTCCCCCTGAAGCCAGAGCGAAGGATTGTTTTTTGACATTCGCCTCTGGCCCGAGATCATCCTCCCCGCTAATCACCATCGCCAGCATCACTGATTCCGCCTCATTCCATTTTTTAAGGAGGTTGAGGTGGTAAATTTGACGTGCTCCTCTCCTATCCGACCGTATTACCTCATAATCGAGATCCCCAATTTGCCGTGTAACCTCAAACGGTCCTTGCCACTTTGCCAATAATTTTGAGCTTGAAGTCGGAAGCAATACAAGCACTTTATCTCCCGGTGAAAATTTGCGTAAGTTAGTTCCCCTGTCATACAGTTGGCTCTGTTTGTGTTGGGCTTGTAACAAATTCTCCATAGATAGCCGCCCCAGAGTGTGGAGTTTTGCTCTCAAGTCCATCACATACTGAATTTCATTTTTAGCCTGAGACGGTCCGTCCTCCCAAGTCTCTCTTAGGACATCCAGCACCCCGCGGGGCTGGCGTCCAAAGAGAAGCTCGAAGGGGGAAAACCCCGTGGAGGCTTGCGGGACTTCTCGTACTGCGAATAACAGGGGTTCTAGCCACTTATCCCAATTTTTGGCGTCTTCCTTAACGAACTTACGAACCATGGATTTAAGCGTGCGGTTAAAACGTTCGACCAGCCCGTCCGTTTGTGGGTGAAAGACGCTGGTACGAATCGATTTAACGCCCAACAATTCGTAAAGTTCGCGTAACGTGCGTGACATAAACGCCATGCCCTGATCAGTGAGGATTTCTTTCGGAATCCCCACTCGGGAGATTAAACTAAACAGTGCGTCCGCAACACTCTTAGCGGAAATATTGCGGAGAGCCACTGCTTCAGGGTATCTCGTTGCATAATCCACAATGACTAATGCAAAGCGATGCCCCCTTGCTGATCGCTCTAATGGCCCGATGAGGTCCATACCAATTCTTTCGAAGGGGACCTGCATTAATGGGAGGGGGCGCAAAGGCGCTTTTGGAGCGGCCGGTGGATTCACCAACTGACATTCACGACAAGACGCACACCACCTGCGCACATTCTCGTGAATGCCCGGCCAAAAGAATCGGGTCATGAGGCGATTTAGTGTTGCCGTTTGTCCTAAGTGACCAGCCATTGGATTAGAATGAGCCGCGTGGAAAAGCATTTCCCTGCGGCTCTTTGGAACTAATAACTGAGTTGTATCCTCCTTTGTCTGAGTGTCTTGGGTCACTCGATACAACCTATCCTTTATGATCGCAAAATACGGATAATTCAGTGGACGTCCAGGCTGGAGAGGCTGACCATCGATAGTGCTGACCTTTTCAAAAGCGTGTTTTAACGTCTCATCCTGAGACTGCTCCAGGGGGAAGTCATCGCGGTCCGAAAGAATTAGTCTCCCGATTTCGCTCTGTTCCCCTGAGGCAGTACTCACTGGTCCCTGGTCAGTCTCCCCCACCTGCACGCGCACATCCTTACCCGGCGAATTTTTATTCCAAGAGGCATCCGAGCACAAACAACCCAATAATTTATTAAACGCAGGCCAATTCGTCCCCAAAATTATCGGATGCCGGAGGTGCGGGTTAACTGCCACCTCAACATTATGCTTTTGTCCCCTAAATTGGATAATGACTGGCACTATAGGATAGTTCACCACATCCCCGTGCACACACCGAACCCTAACCATGCGGCTTGTATCCAATGCCCCGGATGAAATCAGGCTTTGATGCACCGAGGTTTGGTTACATCCTGAGTCCACCAAAGCCTGATAGGTACCCCCCTTGATACTCACAGGAATTTGGTACCCGCCAGCTTGACCAGGGGCGGCCTGTGGAACGTCCGGGACCCGGATCAACGTCCCAACCTCCATAATCGGACACCTGTCCACGAAATGCTCCGGGTCCCCGCAACGCCAACAGGCCGGCCCAGACCTGCCCGCCGCTCTCGTGGCAGGGAGAGGGTTAAAGGGTTGGCGCGGAGAGAGGGGAGAAGCAGGAGTGGGGTCCAGCCCGGCCGCAGATGGTCCCGCCCCCCTGGGCGGGACCCGAGGTCCAGAAAAGAATCCCTGTTCAGTCCCGCCCCGCCCCCGGGGCGGGACACGAGGAGGGCCGGGCGGACGAGACCTGGGGAGAGGGACAGGCTTAGAGAGAGAGGAGGATGGAAGAGAAGGAGAGAGAGAGGCAGATGGAAGGGGCTCGCCGACCCCTGGGCACGCCACCATGTGGTCCTCCGCGAGGTGGATGGCCGAGTCCAGCGACGTGGGACGGTGGCACTGGACCCACTCGGCTGTTCTTTTGGGCAGCCGAGTTATGAACTGCTCCAGTACCACCAGATCGATGACTTGCTCCACGTCGCCTCCCTCGGCCAGGAGCCATTTGCGGCAGGAGTCCCGGAGCTGTTGGGCCATCACGAAGGGCCGACCGGACTCGCCTAACTCCAGTGAGCGGAACCGTTGGCGATGCTGTTCTGGTGTCCGGCCGACCCGCTGAAGTATGGCCCTCTTCAGGTCGTCGAAGACCAGGAGGTTCTGTACAGGCAGCTGCTGCGCTGCCACCTGCGACTCACCCGAGAGCAGGGGGATGAGTCGCATGGGCCACTGATCCCGGGGCCAACCTGAAACCTCCGCGGACTTCTCGAAAAGGTCCAGGAAGGCCTCCGGGTCATCCAGCGGGCCCATTTTGTTGAGGGGGAGATGGGTGGGCGCAGCCAGCTGTCCGGTGGTCTCCGTACGAACCTCCCGGTCGATCCAGCTCCGGAACCTCTCGCGGTCTTCCTGCTGGACCTGAAGGATGGCTTGGAAACGCCGTTCCTGATCCGAGCGGAGGTCCAGCAGGGCTTGATGTTGGTCTTGGTGTAAGACCGCGAGGGATGTAATGATGTCCGCAAACGGCACGGCGGAGGGCGTTTGCATGGCGGCGGCTCCCTTCTTCCTTCCCGGGTTTCGGCACCAGTGTAGTAAAGTTCAAAGTTCGTGGGGAAGGAAGAGGACAAGGGTCGGCTTTTGACTGCTGACTGAGCTTTATTTAGTAAAATGAAAAATGTCCAACAAAAAGTCTGCGCACTGCACAACAACGAAAATAAACAATCCACAACAGGGCTTCACTCCAGAACGGTATAAACAATCCACAACAGGGCTTCACTCCAGAACGGTATAAACAATCCACGATAGGGCTTCTCTCCAGTGTTGTCGTGCTCAGTGTCTCAGCCAGCAGTCCCTCTCTCTCTCACACACTCCTGCTTCTCCTGGCGTTTTATCCTGTCTCCGCGCCAATTACTGGAATGAGAAACAGGTGTTTGTAATTTACATTTAACCCGCTCGCTTACCACGCGTCTCCCGACACTCTCTCCAGTTGCAGACCTCGCTGAACCACGCCCCCCTCGCCACAGTGACCAAATCCACTGCAGTCAAAGATGATTACCGGGAGGTAAAAACCAATAGTGCACCACCTGGCTCTGAAAACCGGCAAGATGCTGAGCTGGCTGCTTTGAAAAAACAAGTGAAACGACTAAAACAGAAAACTAGCAACAAGATGCCTGAGCATGATGCTGCAGTCACTGTTTCAACCATGGAGGTTTCTAAACAGGTTCCAAACTCCCCCAAGGGAGCCCCTAAAAGGTCAGAAGAGAATTTCTGCTATAGGTGTGGTGAGAACGGACATTTTGCCACAAAATGCCGAAACCCTGAGAATCAAGGCAAAGTTATCAGAAAGCTAATTCATGCTTTGAAGGTGACAAAAGACAGACAGCAGTCTGGGGATACCACCACCTATGTAGCTAACTGTGAGGTCAAGAAAAGTGTAGTTACCTCCTCAGAGCCGGCTGGCCTCCCTGAAGGTTTGATTGGTCCACCCAGCATAGTACCTGTGAAAGTAAATGGATATAGCTGTGATGCCTTGCTGGATAGTGGCTCACAGGTGACTATTATCTTTGAGTCTTGGTATCAAACTTACCTGTCTGATGTCCCAATACGCCCCGTGTCTGGTTTAGCCCTGTGGGGATTAAGCGATTCTGAGATCAGTTATCCATACCGTGGGTATGTAGTGGTCGACATTGAATATCCAGCCAAGGTTGCAGGTGCTGACCAGATGGTGACAGTTCTCGCTCTTATCTGCCCCCAGCCCCGAACTGCAGACCAGACTCCTATCATTGTGGGGACCAATGCCAGTCACATCCGACGTCTCATACAGCAGTGTAAGAACCATGGCGTTGACATCACGCAGACACTGGGGATACAAGCATGTTACAGAGACAACAATCTAACAGCGCCTAGCACAGCTACAGCCCTGGAAGAGGAGGGTGATATTGGCTGTGTGTTATGGCAAGGCCCTGGCCCACTGACTCTGCCCCCTGGTGGTGACTGTACTGCAGTCTGTAGAGTTGAGTACCAGCTCCTGGTTGATAAAGAAGTCTTGATGGTTGATTCGTCTCCTGTAGCTCCACTCCCAGCTGGTGTGCTATTTCAGCCCATGGTGGTGCCCAGCGAAGAGGTGAACGTCAATCATTTCAGAATATTGATCCAAAATGAGTCCTTGACAGAGACAGCCATACCAGTTGGAACAGTTATCGGGCATATGTATCTGACTGATGCAGTCATTTCTCTTTCTCCTTCCAAGACAGCTGACACAGAGTTCGATGCGAACTTGATCAACTTCGGAGACTCGCCTGTCTCAGAGGAGTGGAAAGAGAGACTCCGTCAAAAGCTATCCACAAGGTCCCAGGTGTTCTCGTTACGGGAATGGGATGTTGGATTGGCAAAGGGAGTAGAGCACACAATCCGGATGTCAGATCCACGGCCGTTCAGGGAGCGCTCTCGTCGCCTGGCTCCAGCTGACCTGGAAGATGTGAGAAAACACCTCCAAGAACTGTTGCAGGCAGGGATAATTAAGGAGTCTCGTAGTCCCTATGCATCCCCCATTGTGATCGTTCGCAAAAAGAATGGAGCTGTGAGAATGTGCATCGACTACCGATTGTTAAACAGCCGAACAATCCCAGATCAGTACACAACACCTTGTATTGATGATGTGCTGGATTCAATAACCGGAAGCAAGTGGTTCTCCGTTCTTGATCTGCGGAGTGGTTATTACCAAATCGCCATGGCCGAGGAAGACCAGGAAAAGACGGCATTCATCTGCCCACTGGGTTTTTTCCAGTTTGAGAGGATGCCGCAGGGAATAACTGGAGCCCCAGCCACGTTCCAGAGATTGATGGAGAAGGCTGTGGGTGACATGAATCTGCTCGAAGTCCTTGTCTACCTCGATGACTTGATTGTATTTGGCCGAACTTTAGAAGAGCACAAAGAGAGACTCCTTAAAGTCCTTGATCGCCTGGCAGAGGTTGGATTGAAGATCTCATTCGACAAATGTCAATTCTGCCTCCCAAAGGTAAAATACCTTGGACATATTGTGTCGGCCAATGGAGTATCGCCTGACCCAGACAAGATCGAGGCAGTTACAAGTTGGCCACAGCCTACACATCTGAAGGCTCTTCAATCTTTTTTGGGATTTTGTGGCTACTACCGCCGTTTCATCGCCAATTATGCAGCAATAGTCAGGCCATTGTCTGAACTCACAAAAGGCTATGCTCCGACCCAGCGGGGCAAGAAGACTGAGAAAGACCACACAAAGACTTACCTCAAAGAGTCCGAGCCCTTTGGTGAGAGATGGGACCAGTCCTGCGCAGAGGCTTTCCACAAGATTATCCACTGCCTTACTCATGCACCTGTGTTGGCCTTTGCGGATCCCAACAAGCCGTATGTCCTGCATGTAGACTCCAGCTTGAGAGGGCTGGGTGCTGTTCTATATCAGGAACACAGTGAGGGACTGAGACCGGTCGCCTTTGCTAGCAGGAAACTAAAGACATCTGAGCGGAACTACCCCATTCACCAGCTGGAGTTTCTGGCCCTTAAATGAGCAGTTGTGGATAAATTCCACGATTATTTGTATGGGGTCAGATTTACGGTCCGGACGGACAATAACCCACTTACATACGTGTTATCGACTGCCAAGCTCAGTGCTGTGGGGCACAGATGGCTCTCTGCCTTATCCACCTATGATTTTGATGTCCAGTACCGACCAGGCAGACACAACATAGATGCCGACCTGCTCTCTAGGAATATGCCTGAAGAGGATTCGGAGGAATGGGAGACCATACCACAGCCTGGTGTGAGATCCATCTGCAAACGAATCTGCATTCCGAGTTTAGTGGGCGGTCCACAGAGGTATATAGATCAGTTGGGAGCTTCGCCTGATTGTGTGCCTGATATTTATGCTTTCCCAACTCACCTGGAGTTGAAATCATTGGGGCAGATGTCAAAACAGGAACTGATTGCAGCTCAGGAGGATGATGCCGCCATCAAATCTGCCATACAAGCTGTTAAATATGGCAAATGGCCAGAAGAGAATGGATCTTGTTCAGAGCACTCTCGTCTAAAAAAAGAGATAGGGAAACTGATGATGAAAGATGGGCTACTCCATCGCTTAAGCAAGCGGCCCTCCGGTGAAGAACTCACTCAACTTGTCTTGCCCAGCGTGTTCAAAGAAGTGGTGTTGAAGGCCACCCATGATGAGCTCGGACACCTTGGTATTGAAAGAACTACAGACTTGTTGAGGAGTAGGTTCTTTTGGCCGAAACTGGCAGGTGATGTTGAGCAGTATGTAAAGAACTGTGGAGAATGCGTCACTCGGAAAACCCCCTGTCATAGGGCAGCGCCTTTACATCACATTTCAAGCAATGGACCGATGGATCTGGTATGCATCGATTTTCTGTCCATGGAGCCAGATTCCACAGGTATCAGCAATGTGTTAGTGGTCACGGATCATTTCACCCGTTATGCGCAGGCTTTCCCATCTCGAAATCAGAAAGCGCAGACGGTGGCAAAGATCCTGGTGGACAAGTATTTCCTGCATTATGGTTTGCCAGCCAGAATCCACTCAGATCAGGGGAGAGACTTCGAGAGTCAGCTAATAAAAGAGCTCTTGAAGATGATGGGAATCCGGAAATCACGGACCACTCCCTACCATCCGCAGGGAGATCCGCAGCCGGAGAGATTTAACAGAACTCTTCTTTCAATGCTGGGAACCCTGGGCAGTGAAAGGAAACGGCAGTGGAGCAAACACATTGGCTACTTGGTTCACGCTTACAACAGTACCAAATGTGATTCTACGGGGTACTCACCGTATTTCTTAATGTTTGGGCGAGAAGCAAGGCTTCCAATAGACTTGTGCTTTGGAACTTCTACTGATGGCAAAGCTGATGGTGGCCATTCACGCTATGTAGCCAAGTTAAAAGAAGACTTGCAAAGAGCTTACAAGCTTGCCTCTGAAGCAGCATATAAGACACATCAGAGGAACAAGAGGTCATATGATAAAAGAGTGGGATTCCAGACATTGGATATGGGCGACAGAGTGTTGCTTAGGAACTTAGGATTGAAAGGGAAGCATAAGTTGGAGAGTCGTTGGAGTCCTATACCTTACGTGGTCCTGGGAAAGATGCCCAACCTTCCAGTGTACAAAGTGAAACCAGAGGATGGAAGAGGAGGAGTTAAAACTCTCCATCGTGATCATCTTCTGCCGATTGGTCAGTTAGTGAGAATGCCAACAGTGGAAACTGAGGACAACTCACGTGTCAAGACAAGACCAAAAACAAAAGCTGAGATGCAAAAGAGATCAAAGGAAGTCTTACCTGAAGTACTTACAGATTCCTCTTCAGATGTGGAGTGGAGTTATGGACATGGAAAACCCTGCAGTACTTACTTGGAGGAGATCCTGACAAAGGAACAGACAAAGGAAAGAGTTACTAATGGACAGTCAGATCTCATCCAAGATGATAGTGATTCTTCCCAACAGTCAGATGGAAATCATGCTGAGGATAGTTTGTCAGAGGGAAATCGTTCGGAGGAGGAACGCCACAGTATGAGAGAAGAGGATGGAGATCAAGATTCTGTTCCTGAAGAAGAAAGTGATCCAGAGTCTGATAACCCTTGCCATGATGAGCATCCAGAGATAATCTCTAAGACAGATGTGATTAGCAAATCTGAAAATCGTCCAAAAAGGGTAGTGAAACCAGTTATCAGGTTAACTTATGATGAGCCTGGTAAGGCAAAAGATCAGCCTCTCACTATTGTGCATAGAGGTGTTATCATTAAGATTGGAAAGAGTTAAAGTAGTCATGCACCCTTTCCTCTAGTACACTTTAAAAAAGAGTTCATTATGTTTGATGAGGACATCAAAAACATTTAGAAGGGGGAGGGTGTAACCCAGTTAAAAACATGAAGTAATAAGTAATGCTTGTAGTATCATTTAATAAGAGTATATAAATAGTGTGATTTAAAAAGGTTGGAATTCATATGATAAAAATGTTAAAAGCAGTTTCATTATTATATGTTGTTGACTTTTATTGGATAAGTTAGGTTAAAACTGTTAAAATCATTTTAAAAATGATTGTATGTTTATTGTTTTATGTAAAAGATAAGGTATTTCTGAAAACTGTCTAAACCAGCATTTATGGGGTTAATAACAATCGGCAGTAGAGTGATGGGCAGGATTGCAGCACGGAGGGGGGGAGGGGACTAGAGGAGGTGGGAGTGAAGCAAAAGAGTGAGGGTGATACAGAGATTTTCTGAGTAAAAAGGTAGAATTAGTAGTGCACAACTGAGTATGTAACTTGTTCCTGATGATTGTTTGCACGACAACCAGATGAGAAGAGTGACAAGGTGCATATTGAGAAACGGGAGGAATTTCTACGCGAAGTTCAAAGACTGTTTACTTTTGTGCTGTTGCTAATGCTAATGCTGAGTTACATTGAAGTACATGCTGGAGTCAGTTCATTACAAGTGAACGACATTTTCTAGTTAAAGTTTGACTCTCAGTTGAACTGTTTGATGCGGTTATCTGCTGTTTTTCGATCTGAAGACAGAGAGAAGACTCATATAGAGCTTGAAGCAACCAGGATTTCGCTCGTGAGCTTTACTGAAAACTTGGAGGAGAAAAGAGACCGACTTCGTGTTGTAATGCTGAGCGGATGATGTGACTGCACCCGTGACTGTTGGTGAAAGGCCGGGACAGAAACATTATCGCAAGGTATCTTTCGTTTTGTTTGCTCGCTGACGAGTGAAGCGGCCATTAAGTTTTGGGCCACTACGAACCCAAGCCACGCATCAGGCCTGCTACGGTATTTTAGTTTTATAATAAATATGGTTGCCGGCTTTAGATTGCATTGAGGTGTGTTGTGGGCCCACAAAAAGTCTTAAAGTGATTTTAAAGGTGGTATATTGAGGTTTTCTGAATTAATCCATCTGAAGGTTAATAGAGTTTACATTGTTTCCTGTGCATTTATACATGATACAGTATTGACAGTGTTTACATTGTTGTGTTAAAAAGAGGATTCATAGTTTAAATAGATTTCTGTGCATTTATAGTGTACAGTATTGACAGTGTTTACATTGTTGTGTTAAGAAGAGAGACAATTCAATTACAGTATTTTCATTCAAAAAAGAGGAACATTTTATGTTGAAGGTTTAAAAGGAACGATTATATTTTTATTTAATTTGCTTACTTCCTTTGAGATAATAATTTATTTTTTAAGTAAATAACTGAGAGATATTTTCTAAAACATTGTGTTGTGTTATTTTATTACTTACCTGAAAAGAGGTTATTATTTTATTTGGGGAGAGACATACACAGACACCCGGTTAAAATCTTTATTAAGACTACAACTTAAGAAAGGTGAATTCATAGTTAGGTTAAGAAAACATTTCATGTGTGTACTTTAAAAGAGAAATCCAAGATCACATTTAAAACTGAGTTAAGTGTTAAACACATTCAATTAATACCTTGAAAGAACCCAAAGCCCTGCCCTAGTTAATATAAATACTGAGGGGAGCGCTACATGAATATGGATAGTATGAATGAAATTCAAATGTAGTACATCTGCCACGTTGTTACTGTCATGTGATCTACCAGCATCAGTTGTGTCGTTTCACTTCGTTCAGCCCTGAAAAAACTTTGCGAAACGCTTTTAAACGGAAATGGTGGTGCGTTGAACACCCTGTTCCGATGACGCAAGAGTTGCAACTATGGCAGCTGAGAAGGCCATTCTTTGTTCTTTTTGGGGAATTGATTTGATATATTTTTACTATAAAACTCAAACATGTCTTCTAATATCTTCAATTGTTGTGTATACTGAGCTTCAGCGGACACCTTTATAAACGACTTTACTTGGACTCATTGTGCGAGCTGTCTCTTTAATACCGTGAGATTTATATACATGTCGCTGCTGATTGAGCATTTTGACACAGCCACCAAACATGAGAAGGTATCTCAAACCCTGTTGCAAACTGTTTCCAAGAAACAGTTGTTCATCCAAGAAACCATAGCAAAATGTTGTGCACCGGTTTGAGCTTGAACGTGCCCCACCTTTGAGCTAAGCCCATCCGTAGCTCCGCCCCTGCACACAAGTTTACTCCTAGTTGTGTTAGTCGACTCAAATATGTGTTTATATGTTATTTGTGACGATAAAATGAAGACTGTGTTAATTGGCCTGCTTGTGAACTCTGAACTTCTGTTTATTTCATTTAAAGTCTGAGTGAACCGGAAGTTGCAAACGACTTTTCTCCAGTGTTGTGACGTATTTCCAAGTGAAATGGAATATTGAATAGAGGGCAGAGTTTTACTTCAGCGCTCCTCCTCTCCATCTCTCGCTCATAGCAGATGAATGGTTGCAGGGGAGTGGATTACGCGTTTTCAACCCAAGCCGTCAAACTGATGTCATTAGAGAAGGGGCACCGTTGCAGAGGGAAGGAGCAGTTTCAGATTTTGATTAAATATGACGAAGCCAAACATTTTTTTTTGTGTGGATTGACTTGCACGGATGAATTGTTCACCACAAAACTAGCAGTTTAAGCTAACAAAATAAATAAGGTCAATTTTGATTTCATGTGTACTTTAAGACTTGAATCAACATCGATGCACTGTTCTGACCAGCCTTTTAGTCGTGTTTGTCTCAGGTATGCGATTTATTTGGTTTTGTTAAATTAATATCAGCCCTAGTTGAGTGTTAGCTATTAGCACAAGTGTGCTGTATGCTCTCGCACGTGCTGAAGTGTGTAACTGTGCCATTTTAGGCCTGCATTCTTCTCTATGTATTTCATTTCTACAAAATATTTGTCACTTGAGTTTAGTATCTATGTATTTATGTGAATTCATGAGATTTGTTTTATTTAATGTATGCTTTTAACTTTGCACTCTGTAAAAATGTCTAATATCCCCCTGCTGACTTAAATCAAGATCCATGCACTGTCTGCTCATCAGCCTTTTGCCCGTGTTTGTCCCAGTCTTGTGTTTTTTCCCATGCCCAGTAAAGCAACTTTGAGTGACCATCCACCTGATCTCAGCGTGAATTACTCCATCAACACACACATAGTCACACATATATATATATATATATATATAAACATCAACATAAGCACACAAAGATAACACTAAGGATCACGCGCTGCTTATCTTTATTCCAGCTGCTCTTTTTCTGCTGGTTGTGTAATGCTGAGGTGAGATGGAGACTGTAATCATTTCAGTTTATTTTGGAAAAACTGTTGTTTAAAGTTCATAGTAATTGTTCTGACTTCATGAAGCCTCATGGTGTGAATGAAACATCAGACTGACTAGAACAAACTCTTTGAAATGTATATAGATATCAATGGTGAAACTGTTAATAATGTAGACAGGCAGATTTCATTCAGTGTCAGTGATGATGTGTGGTGAAATAATTCATTAGGCAATTTAATAAAAGCTACTGAAAAAATGAAAACACGGAGCGCTCAAAAAGCACTATTGGGTTGCCAACCCAATAAATACTTAATTATAAACACTTGTTAGCCACTTTAACTTTTCAAATATTTTCTTTGTTTTTATTAAATATGAATGCCTCTCTGATCTGATTAGTGATAGGAAAAGGAAGAAGAGCGAGTTTGGTAAAAGGCGGATTCGAACCCTGGTCAACCACGTCAAAAGCCCTACAGTCTACGTCACTACAGATGTTAAACAGAATGCGTCTTTTTAGTATTTAACTGAAAACATTAACAAAAACTGAAAACAGTAGTTAAATTCAGCCTACACTCATTAAATTGGACATCTGTTGATATTTTAAGCATTAAATGAGGTAAATTTCCTGTTTTGGGTTGACACATGACAACTTACCAGCGTAAAAAGATAGGAGTTCACACTCCTTTTCTTCGCTCCACTGCCACTTTTTTGTTTAAAAAGTTGCCCCGTGTATCATCACCTTCAGTGTCGACTTCTGTTAATTCACGGTATATTCCTGTAGGCTATACTTTCTCGATAAATATTACAGAATGCTCTTTATATATATATATATATATATATATATATATATATATATATATATATATATATATATATATATATATATATATATATACTGCATTGATCACATTACTGTTTTAATAGAAAATGGCAAGCTAGTGTCAGAATTTGGCTGCTGTTTTACAGCAAGGTTTTACAGACAACAGCATCAATCCTGTATTCATTTAAGGTGACTGATATATTCAAGGTAATGTTGATTCCAGCAACTGCTCATGTTCTCTTTCTCACATGATGTTTACACAATGCTATCACATTTGTGAAAATGCTTATACAACTGGTTTGTAGTTTCACAGAAATTACATAGTTTCAGCTTTAAAATGAACAGTTGTGTTGATTTGATTATTGCTTAATTTTCTGTATTCTTGCTCATTTAATTCAACATTTTCATTGCAAATTATATTAGCCACATAATAATGACTGAAAATACAACTGAACATGAAACTGTGACCATGGACCACAAAACCAGTCACAAACATCACCTGAATAAATTATCTGAATAAATAAGCTTTCCATTGATGTATGTTTGTTAGGATAGCACAATATTTGGCCGAGATACAACTATCAACAACAAACAACAAAATCTGGAATCTGAGAAAAATCACCTTTAAATTGATCTAAATTAAGTCCTTAGCAATGCACATTTTATATATATTTATGGTGGGAAATTTACAAAATGTTCGTGTTAATTTAAACATTTACTAATACATTATTAAAATCTTGTTAATATTAGTTAATACAGTGAGAACATGAGCAGGTGCTGATAAACAAACTCTCCTCCACTGTATAAAAAGAAACCATGGCTCCACAAAGCAACATTGACACTGATCTACTGAACTGGTTTGTGTCACAAAAATACATAACTGAATCATGTAAACTTTGTAATAATTATTTATGTATAATTCTGTGTTAAGATCTATGCAGAATTCCAGTGTTCTTTGAGAAACGATGGCGGTCTGGGCTGTCTCCCTGTATCTCTGTCTTCTGGTAGCTTTGAATGCTTCAGGTAAGACCATTATTCCACGTCTCACATCATAACTGTTATTTATCATGAATTGAAGCACATCTGGGACTCTGTAATGACTAATCATAAGCAGGAATGGAATGA
Organism: Ancherythroculter nigrocauda; assembly: GCA_036281575.1. Lineage (NCBI taxonomy): Eukaryota > Metazoa > Chordata > Actinopteri > Cypriniformes > Xenocyprididae > Ancherythroculter > Ancherythroculter nigrocauda. Next base: position 11,693,585 of record VTFQ01000001.1, read on the forward strand.
TCTAATACAGTATGTGCACCTGAGTTTGTCTCTGAATTATGATAATATTAAGACAATAAAACAACAATAATTATATCATTATATCAGCAAAAGTTATTGATTTTTATGAATGTTATTATATTATTAATTTTGACAATAAAATAGAGCAACTTATTTGCCTGTGTGATCTGTAGTATATTATAATAAAAATGTATTATTATTATTATTAGTAGTAGTAGTAGTAGTAGCACTTCTACTGCTGCTGCTACTAGCAGTTCTGTTTTAAAAATGTGTATTTCTTTCCGTTTAAGTGAAATCACGTCCTGTTGGAAATGAACGTTGTGGTGGTAAGGCTTCTCTTGTCTTCTACTCTTGTCTTGTCAGTGTTTATGTATAGTACAGTCCTAGTAAAGTCCGAAACCTGTGTATTTCTACACCTTAACAAGTGTGTGTAATACCTGATGATCATGTTCTCCAATATGCTTTAAAAATGATGTAAAGAGCATCTTAGAAGCAAGAAACTTATTGTGACTTGAGAGTGCAAAACCTTAAATGTCTTTTTCACATCATCATGTTTCTTTGTTAACAGAACATTTAAATCCTTTGTTTATTTAAACAAACTTTTATTGTAATTTGAAGGTACACTATATAGCTTTTTTTGTTAAAAATTCAATGCATCAATCCTTCTTCCAGAATGTGTTTTTGTCTTACTCTGATTCACTATTGTAAGTCTATTAAAAGGGTTTATATTTCAGACTTGCGTATTTTAAATTGCGTACATACATCACTTGCCCATGTGTCTCTTTATAGTTGTCACAATGAGCAAGAAAAGTTGACATGGAGCAGCTAAATCTCTGTGGAATCACAGATTTTAAACAAACACCGAACAAAGGAAAGTTTGCTGGCAAAAAGAGACAGAGCTCGTAATAAAACAAGAACCAACATTAGCTTGGCTTTAGGAGATGGAGAGAACTGAGGGATTTGAAATGTAAAAGCGACACAGAGGTATTTTCTGAACAGATAAACTGCCGTATGTAACAGAGTTAACTGTAAATCATTATCTATTGTGAGCTGAAGCACAGCCAAAACAATGTTGCATGCCTTTATGTTTTTTAACTGGTAATGGGACAAAAGTTACATAGGGTACCTTTAAATAAAAAATATTAATTTAATTACATGAAAGATAATAAATAAATAAACAAAAATAACAAACAAAACTTTCATTTAACAGACTGTAAGGAAGGATGGGCTCCCTTTGAATGCAGATACTTCAAGTATTTCAATAACTATCTAGTGTGGGTTAATGCCGAGGTATGATACATTCAGCTTCTGATATGACACAAAAATCATATAAGAACATTCTTGGTTTAAGCTCTGTAAATATCTGTGACGTCCTGTCAGTTATCACAGAAATGTCATTTCAACTTGTTTCTCAGTTTAAAAACAGAAACAAAATATGTTAACAATAATGAAATTACATTGGAGCTCTAGGGGACATACATTGTGTGATAATAATAAAAGATCATAATGGTTTGAAAATACAGACATAACACACTTAATGTTATCATGAGATGATCACTTAAAAACTTTATCTCTATGAAGTTATATCTAATCAAGATACAGCCGCTATATTTTGGGTTATCTCCCAAAACTTTAGCATTTTCTCGGAAAGATCCGTGAGATCTGACAAACACTTCCTGTTTAATTTCCCGCTGGCAGTGGTTCAGAAAGCTCTGCGTGGTTAATATTTTGAATTTAAAAATATTTAAAGAAATGCTTTTTTAAATAGAGATTACTATTCTCCCATCATTCTGAAAACAAAACATTAGACAACTAAACAAAATAGCATGTAATTCACTTAAGGTTCAGACAAAATGTTCTATTTAATGTTTAAGTTAGTCTTTTTATAAAATCTCAGTCCTATATATGTTTTTATAACATTTATTTAAAAAAAGAATGATTTAAATGAATTTATGTTAAATAAGAATGAATGAATGAATGAAAAATCTTTATTTCGGTTGCATAACATAAGAATGTATAATTTACTTACATAAGCATAAAAATATAAACAGAATCAACCGAAAAGGTGTAGGCTGAAGCCATAGCTTATTACACCTACCCTTATTACAGCGTCACATACTCTCCAACTGATATGTGTACAATTCATCATCACAATTTACAGCATTTTTACACATTACAATACACAACTTAAACTTCCATCTTATAATTCATATATATTTTGGATTTGAACATTTTTTTAAACTGAAAAATAGTGTTACTTCTCTTAAGTTCGTCAGTTAGACCGTTCCACAAGTCGACCCCTTGAACAGAAATACAGTTCTTTTTTACATTAGTTCTGACCACTGTTTTTTTTAAACATATCATTTCCTCTTAAATCATATTTACCTTCCTTAATTTCAAACAAACACAATATATTTGCTGGCATAATTTGTGGCTCAGAAATGAATGAATGAATCAAATACATTTTAATAGTCTCTGGTCCCCTCCTGGTGTAATAATGAAATAGATACAATCTTTATTTGAAGCATATTAGTTTCAAAGGTCAATTACTCATTTTAATCGTGGCAACATCATTGTTTACAGGCATAGACGTCACAGATTTCAGAATATTAATTCACAATAATACATATTTTTTAATAAATAGTGGTGTTTGCTCATGTCTCCAGCTCTACAGAAAACCTGTTTGGACTATGATGCGAACCTTGCTTCTGTACACAGTCAAGAGGAGTACATGTTTGTGCAGAACCTGATCAGATACGAAACTCATCTGGATCGGAGGCTATGAAGCTGTTGCAGGATGCAGTTTGATTTTTTTTTTTTTTTTGATCATGCTTTTCAACTACTGGGCATTTACAGTAACATTCACATTAAAACTCAACATTCTTCAAAATGCACAAACATAGATGTGTTTTTATTATTTATTTTTGGTCCTCAGAACAGTTAGTTTAGTGCATTGTCAGCCATGAGATGGGCACCACTCACCATAATGATGTCATATCGAGCGTTTGTGTCGTGAAACTCGATGTGAAATAGTATTTGAGCAATTTAGCCCTTTCTTATGTTCACTCAATCTTTACTTGTACCCCTTCCTGTGAAATAATCTGTTCATCATTTCTGTTTAGATGACTGACATGTTTAAAGTGGGGTTAAGGTTCATGAGGAATCATCTTTTAGATAAATAAAGATCAAATTAAGCTATGTAAAGCTGTGGACATAAACACAGGAGGGAGTTTGGCTCTGGAGTGATGGAACCAGAATGAACGATCAAATATGGTCTCCTGGAGAACCCGATAACGACGGACATGAGCACTGCTTTCAGATGAACTATGGCAGTAATAACTTCTGTTAATCCTCATGAAATAACATGATAAATGTTCCATCAGTCTGAATTGTGTTAGACCATACATCAGAAGATTAGTCAGTCAGTCAGCTTTATTTATATAGCGCTTTTTACAATGCAGATTGTGTCAAAGCAGCTTTACAGTGATAACTGGTACATAATTTTGGCTGCACAGCAGCTCTTAAAGAAAATGGTGTCAATGCAGGCAGATCAAAGCACTGTTGAATATCAAATGTCAAGTGTCCCCAACTAAGCAAGCCAAAGGCGACAGTGGCAAGGAACCCAAACTCCAACAGGTGACATCAGGTGGCAAACAGGTGTGAAATAGGAATTAAAATCGAGGAAAAAAAAAACCTTGGGAGAAACCAGGCTTAGTCGGGGGGCCAGTTCTCCTCTGGCGAACAGTGCTTTGTTACTTAATTAGCAGATACTGCTTCATGTCATATTTTCAGAAGACAGAAAATAACTTAATCCAGTTTGTTGAATTCAGCAATATTCATCACAAAATTGGTGCTAGACATCAAATACTAATATGTTGGTCTCTACCATACTAAATAAACAACTATTTTTTCTGTTGTGCAACAGATGGCAACTGGAATGATAACAAATGTCATGCAGAGATGCCCTTTGTGTGTGCGCACTGAACCAGCATGAGAAGAAACTACTTTGACTCATTTACTTTCCATTAGAAATGTGTAATGGTGGCTGTTAAAAAAGGTTAATTTTGTTTGTTTGATTGTTTTTTGTGCACTTTTTCTATTAGAGAAGGGAAAGTAACAAAAGCGAACTAGCCTAACTTCTAAATATCCCCTAAGACTAACTACCAAAAAGAAAATGTGAAAAAGAAAAGTCTTCAGCGTCCGAGACGCCATAACTGACCTACACTGCCTCGCCAAAACCAAAAGTACATGGGGTGGCACTCGCCCCTAACCTAATGTACTACACAAAGACAGTTCAGGTGTTGCGACGTACAGTATGTCACGTGACGTTCTTACCTGTCCACTTCCCCCCGGCCTAGAAACATATAATATGAAAATAACTGACAGATTTTACATAAAAGGAAAAGAAACAATTATATCAAATGAAGACGAAGGTACACACAAAGCAAGCCACACAAACAAAAGGGAATATTGTGTCTTGAAAGAAATTTGTGGGATACCATTAAAAGATAATGTCACATAGCTTGGGATAATGGTGTGTAAAGATTTGAATCAAAGAATCCGGTTAAATTTTGAGCTTATTATTGAGAAAATCAAAAACAGATTCAGTATGTGGCTCATGAGAGATCTGCCCCTGAATGGACGTGTTCTGCTCTCAAAAGCTGAAGGATCTCAAGCTCTGTTTATATATGGATGTCAGCAGATGCTCCAAACAATGTTGTCAGGGAATTAGACAAGATTCTTTATGATTTTATTTGGAGGAAGAAAATACACTATTTACTGAAAGATATTCTAAACAATAATAGAGACTTTGGTGGCCTTGATGTTTTAAATTTTACAGATCTTAATCGTGTGTTTAAGATAAAATGGATAATTGGGTTTATTAAAAATAAAGATGCATGGAATGTTTTCATATTTAAGTCTTTGGGTGGCATTCATTTTCTTTTAAAATGTATTTTTTTGGTCAAAAAAATCCCAGTTAAACCTGCAAACTTTCATAAGCAGGCACTGCTGGCTTGGCAATTAATCTATAAAAATAATGTTTCACCGCATCAATACTTCATATGGAGTAATAAAGACATCTTGTACAAAAAGAAGTCAATCTTTAATCAGACATGGATGTTGGATGAAATTTTCTTACTGTTAGTCAGTCGCTTAATGAACAAGGTTTACTTTTAACATATTCTGAATTTATCAATAGATTTATGATTTCTGTGAGGCCAAAAGAATATGCTGTTATCTTTGATGTGATCCCTGGCAGAGTTTTTTCACTGTTATGAAATCCTGGATTCTATCCTATAAATGTTGATCGTCAAACCAGTTTTTATAGTGATACAATATTTATTGAAGATATTAATATAGTAAGAGATGCAGTAACAAATATATTAAAAATATTAAAAAAAAAAAAAAAAAAAAAAAAAACTATTTGCCTTGTTCAACAGTGTATTTTTATCAACTAAATATGAAAATATTAACTGGAAAAAACAAATACACTTTTTTTATTAATAATAAAATTAGAGAAGTGTCCTATAAAATTGTACACAGAATTTACCCTGTCACGGAGTTGCTTGAACATTTCCATCTGAATATTGAAAACTGATGTGAATTTTGTGGCAATGCCAAAGAATCTGTGACTCATCTTTTTTTTATTGTATATATTAAAAAAATGTGTTGGTTGGATGTAATTTATTAATTTAATTTATTATTTTAACTTATTGGAACGTGTATACAAATTGATCTGTATGTGGTCTTTTTTTTTTAAAAATTATTCCAAAAGCACCATGTGCTTCTTACAACTTTTTATTTTACTTGGAAAATATCACATTCATGTGAAAAATGTTCTGAGCCAAACATTTTATAAAAGAGATTAAACAATATGGTACTACATCAGACAAAATTAAGAAAAAAAAGCAAGAAAGACAAATGAACTTTTTACTTTAAATTGTTATAATTTTACCCCTGGCATGAATTATTTCACTTTACATATTCTTATGTTTAATTGTTTTGTATTCTTATGTTTAAATGTTGTGAGTTGTATATGCTTGTACAAATCTTTGTATATATTTGTTTGCATTAATTAAAAAAATAAAAAAAAAAAATTATGTTTATTACGTTATATGGAGTGGGCGGGGTTTATGACCTATACTGCACTCAGCCACGTGGGGGCGATCGAGACGCTTTGGCTTCACTTTCAGAACTCTTGTGGCGCTTGATGAGGAGATCAACATCTGAGGAAGATCAGGTTCATCAACAGTGATCAAAGGTAAAATAACTCACCTACCGTTATTAATAAACTTTATTTAATGTAGCAGTCATTAATATAAAAATGAGATATTGTGCTAACTAAGGCCTATTTAAATACATATGGCTATATTAAGCCTAAAGTACCCGGAGGTGTACCAAGAGTTTGTTTGTAAATAATAACTTCATCTATTCTGTCTCTTAAGTACAATGAAACATTAGTATTTTACTTAGGATCTATTGGCTAAACAGATAATAAGATACAATCATAGTTAGTACTTAATATTTCTGTATATGGCCAAATCATTCACAAAATCGTACTTTAAGGAATGTTTACGCTCAGGCTCGAAGCGTCTAAGCCAATAAGATTTGCTGAATTCTAAACCAATGAAATTGTGCCCCGCCCCTTCGTCAGACCGCTTGGAATCGTGGAACGCGTTATTGTGACGTCACAGTGCGCGCAGCCGCTTCATAAATCGAGTCAGTTGAAATTCAGCTCTTTGTCGGAGTTTGAAGCTGCTCGATGGTCACTGGCGATCGATCTGTAGTACTGAGTGTTACAAGTCTACCGCTAGAACCAACAGGCAAATACAGTGTTCACAGCTCGTTGAGATGGAGAATCTGATGACTGTTACATTGGACACTATGTTTGCCAACTTTCCACTGGAGCTGGAAAGTTGCAGCAGCTTTGGCTCGATCGAGGACGCTCAAGTTGAGCCGCTGGGTGGCGCTGTGAAGCCGGCTGACAGAAAGCCCTGCAGTAGCAGCTGCCAACAGCTCCCAACAGAGGCGCCTCGACCACCGGCTGTCCCTAGAGTCGCCTGGGAGGACGATTCAACAGGTAACTGACAACCAGGGCCGTCGCCAGAACACATAGAATGGGGGGGCATTCGGTTTCCATAGGGGGGCACACATTTTTATAATCTGAGAAACAGACGTTCGCCAAAATGATAATGTCCCGTATTTATTATTAATTAAATAGACTTCTATAATGAAATAAAGTTCTATATTACCACAAAAACACAAGATAATCGATCCTAATTAGATTTAACACCAAACGAAACCCCTTACATTATGGCAATACTTTGCAAACACGAGGCACAAAAGCTTTTCAATTCCTCGAACAACACAATAATAAAAACGATACCAAAATAGCAATAAATAGGCTAGCCTACATCTGTAGCATATTTAAGTGTAACAAAGACTTTTGAGTGTACTCAACATTAAAATAGTTGAAGGCGGCAGGTCTCCGAGTGATAGTCATTAATAAATACGGCCTAAATATGTTTCAAGTTCCGTTTTATGTAATAATGCGTTTTTTTTTTTTTTTTTTTTGATCATAGGCGGAGGGTGAACCAACTACAGGGTAAGGAGATGCGATTCATTTAAAAACATTTAAATAGATTTCCTCGAAATAGCTTTAACTTACTTGTCACAGCACAACCTACATATCCCAACATAAACACTGCTGATAAATTATTATTTGTTCATAAAGTGTTTACGTTCACAAACCACTGTTAATTTTAACAGATTACGCACGCAGGATTTGACAGAGAGTGCGCAAAAGGCGCTCCCATTACTAAAAATTCTCGCTCATTTTATTGCGATCTCAAGAAGTTCTGTAACAATAAATTAAACTGACTGCATAATTACATAACAATTTAGGTGTTTAAGGTAGAAAATTAAAACACTCTTAAGGAATAATACTTTATGATTTCACCTATTTCATATCCAATGGAATATTCCGCTACCTTGATTGGATTAAAAGTTTGAATCACGTCATTTCTTCTGATTGCTTTCGGCGGGATAACACGTATGGAGAAGAGAATGGAGTAAAAATATGAATTATTTAACTAAATGTTCAGATTTTTCCACTTAACATGATTTGGCGTTGTATTATTTGCTGCCTCTTTGTGGCGTTGTCATTAAGGGCTCTGCTGAGTCACATAAACACTGTGCATAGCTCCAGCCCGGATTTTCATGTGATCTGTGGGATTGATGGTTGCGTTCAGGAATACCGAGTGTACAACTCATTTTACTATCATGTCAAACGGAGGCATTATTCGCATTTCATCAGTCACAAATCGAGGTCAAGTGGAAGTCAAAATGCAGATAATGTTAAAGCTAAAGGGAACAATTCCCGTGCGTGTGCATCTGCAGATGCTGGAATCCAAGTGGAAGAGAGACTTTTCGAGAATTTCGGTATCCCACTTCAGCCAGAATTTCTGCCAAATGAACATGATGTGTCAGGCGATGCAAACTACGAGGAAGATTTTAACTCTAGCGGTGGCCAAGAACCAGACATCGCCGATTCCTCCAGCTCTGCTGATGGCGCTGCGTTTACGCCGTTGACTGAAACAGAACAAGAGGCAATGCACGTAAGTTGACACAAATTTACTAATAAAACCTGACTTTCATGAGTGTATCAGAATACTGACACGTAACTTGGCCACTGTCTTGGTCCCAGGAGAAAAGTACCATTTATTTTATTAATGGGGAATTTTAATGGCGACTCGTAGCTTTACTGCTTTTTTTGTTTAGTTTCAGATATCTTAAAGTATGTTTATAACTGGAAACGGAAAGCTTTGTATTGTTTTGCCGTCGATTGACACGACAACGGCGTTTTGGGGGCCTACAAACTGGTTTGAAAGTGCAAGGCTTTGAAAACTATGCCTTAACCGTCTCCGCGTTAACAACAAAAACGCGTGACGCCATCTGCTTGTGTATTACGTATTCGCGGGGTGTTACTCGACAAAGTGACATCTCCAACTACTGGCATCGCATGCGTAATACAGCCTTTTTAGTAAAATTTGCAGATCCTTGTGAAGGGGGATCAACCTTTACGTCAGTTTTTAGTACCTCGTTGTTGTGTAAATATACTCTTTAGTGAAGAACTACTTGTCATGTAGCTCCCATAGATGTTGCAAGTAACGTCCGAACCCAGAACAATTCGTCACTTTTTTTTTTTTTTTTTTTACAAATCGGTACAACATACAGTTTTCCAAACAATAAACAAGTTGTTACATAATAAGAGAAATTATATAAAGTTGTCTAACCTATTAAACACATTTTCGAAGAAGAAAGAAAAAATTAAAGAGAGGGCACAAAAATGAAGATATTAAGCAAGAATATTAAGAATAAGCAAGATAAATAAAGCCTGTGGTAAACATAACTTATTGATTATTTGATGCATAAACTGCACAAACTCACAACTGTATTTAGATACCACTTGTAGTACACTATGGGTTCAAAGGTACTACAAGTAGTAACTATTAACTAAATATATTTTTTAAATACAGAGATAGTATATTAAAAGCACATTTTAGTTCATATTTCATGCTGTCTCAGAATATCACAGTTGAGTACACTTAGATGTTCTTAAGATGATCTTAAGAAGTACTAAAGAAGAATTTTTAGTATATGAAGAACACAATTAGTGTGTGAAAATAGAGCACTTTAAGTACATTATAGAACTGTACTTTTTTCACTTGGGTTAACTTAATTGTCACTCCGTTAATGTTAGGTTATTAGGTTATTTGAATTTTAAAGTCTTGATATGTTTTTTTTTTTGTTTTTTTTTCCAGCAAGAGGAAAGTGTCATAAATGATGAGCCTGAAGTTGATGAACTGAGAAAGCATGCTTCTGCATTTGTAATGTCTTCAAGAGTGAAACACTGCCTTTCACAGGTAAGACACTGAAGTTAATTATGTGAAATTACAGTAAAAACTATATTCTTACATTCTGTTCCTTGTGCATGAATGGCTATTTCTAAATTATTGCTTTTCCTTCAGCGAGCGGTCAGTGACATCATTTCCTGGGTGCAGCAGTATCAAGCCTCACTGTTGGACTGCCTTCGAAACCAAATTACAGATGTTATTCAGAGACAATCTGGAGTCACAGATCAACTGATGAGTGAAGTTATGGATGTTTTTAATAATTTTGAAGACCCCTTTGACTCTGTTTCCACTACATATATGCAAGAATCAAATCTAAAAAAGCAGTTCATGGTAGTTGAAGCAGAAGAAATTGAAATTTCCCAGACTGCAACCTTGAGGAAAAGGGGAGCCTCACAAGCTCTAGCAATAAGAACAAGATGTTTTTACTATATTCCTTTAATCCAAAGTTTGGAACAACTACTTTCACATCCAATGATTCTAGCAATGTTTGACAATGGACCAAGCCAAAGCAAGGCTGGCTTTATCAATGACATTATTGATGGGGATATTTTGAAGTCACACCCACTATTCTCTGTGAGACCCAATGCTCTGCAGCTTATCCTGTATACTGATGAGATAGAACTTTGCAATCCTCTGGGGTCTCATGCCTCAAAAAACAAACTCCTAATGGTGTACTATACTTTGGGCAATATAAATCCTAAACAGAGGTCTAAGTTAGATAGCCTGGTAATACCAGACTCTGCTACTTCACCTTGCTTCGTAGACAGAGTCTGGAATGGCATAATAGAGAAGTGTTTACTCTCTCGCTAGGTCGCGCTTGTCTGAAGTTTAAAATCATTGGTTACCCGTAAGCCAATCAGATACGTTTAGTTATGACGTATGTTATGCAGCATCTAAGCACAGACATCATGCATCGAACTCAAATCTATGATTGAACTTCCACTGTAAACCTGTTGTAAACACATGATGATGCGAGCGAAATACCGTTTGAAAAAGAGTTGAATGTTCTCCATAACAGTTGAATGTTCTCCATAACAGAGCGAATTGCATCCCGTGTCTCGTTTCCCATTTCCGCGGTCGTTTCGATTTTCGATTTCTCTAACCTACAATGTAAAACTCGGCGCTTAGCATCTACGTCACGGCTCTCAGCCCGCCCTCTGTTCGTTGATTGGCCCGGCTGTTTTCAGACCGGTGGCAAACAGAAAGCTCTGACGCTGTCTCAGACTGAATACAGAAGCGAAATGAAATTGAGCGGAAGTAGGAAGTCTGACGTAGTCAGGCTATAAGTTAGATGCCATCCGTCTACTCGCCATTGCAAAATCAAGTGACATCTCTCAGTGTGGTGTAGATGTAATTTTGCAGAGAATACAAGATGATTTGAATTTGTTGTATAATGGAGTGAACATCAAATCTGCACACGGAGAGAGAACAATATACGGTGCAGTAGTTTCTCTCTGTGGTGATACCCTGGCTCAGCATGAGCTAACAGGCTTTAAAGAGGGAGTTGGATTTGCATTCTGCAAATGCAGACACTGTGAGTGTAGTTTTGAGGATATGCAAGTTTACTTTGATGCAGAAAACTTTGTCAAACGGTCTTTAGATAGACATGTCAGACAGTGTAATGCAATTGAGAGGGCCGCCACAGACTTTTTGAGAAGCAGTTTGAAAACCACCTATGGAATTAATAGGAAAAGCAAACTGATTGATTTCCCAGCCTTTGATCTCATCAGGCAAACACCTCAGGATATTATGCATGTGATATTAGAAGGTGTGGCACCACTGGAAGTAAAAACTGTACTAAAACATCTAGTGCTATCAGGGCAACTGGAATTGGACAAATTTAACAGTGCTATTCTAGGATACCCATACTCAACTGATGTCCGAGACAAACCTTGCCCTATTACTGTCACCACATTATCATCAAATGACTAAAAAGCAATCAGCTGGGCAAATGCTTGTCCTACTGAAGATCCTACCATTCATATTGGACAGCTGTGAAAGAAATGAATACTTTCAAGTGATTATTGGGTTAATAGAGATTGTTCAGATCCTATTTGCACCAGTTATTTCTTTGGCCACTGTAGCAAAGCTTAAGTTGCTTATTAAGCAACATTTGAGCAATATGAAACGGTTATTTCCTGAGAACAACATAACACCAAAGCAACATTATTTGATACATATTCCTGAACAGATTAAAGATTTAGGTCCAATGATCAGACACATGTGTATGAGATTTGAATCTAAACACTGTTTTTTCAAACAGTGGTCTTCCAAGCTAAATTTCAAGAATGTTTGCAAGTCCTTGGTTAAACACAATCAGATGTTTGAGAGTTGTCAAAATATCAGCCGTGTGAATCACCCAATTTTTTCAAAAGACATTCTATTGGGTCCTGCATCTGAAGTGGAAAATATAAAGTATGTGCAGGATAAAATGAGAGATTTTTTGGGTGTAGAAAATGTGCAACATGTGGTATCAGTAAAATGGCTTGAGCTATGTGGCAACAAGTACTTGTGTCAGAAGTCAGTGATTGTAATAAGTGTAAATGAAGATGTTCCTGTATTCGGGCTCATAAAGAACATATACATTGCAAATTCCTCATTGTATTGCTTTGAATGCCAGGTCTATAACACAGTGGGTTTCAGTCATGAGTTTGCTTCTTATGAAATCAATGTCCCAAACCTTGCTCAAGCCACTGAGATAGTGGAGGCAGACACAATTGTAGATTATACATCATATTATGCACTCAGTTTTAAGAACCGTACTTATATTCCTCTGAAGTATTATCTCGGAGATGTGTGTGCAATGTACAAGTGCACCAGTGACTGCTAAAATGAGAACAAAGAAAAGTGAAAAAGCACAGTCAGTTTCCTCTTTTATTTATTTTAAAAAAATTTTTTTATTCCCATTTTGCTTACTGACTGTAGAGATTTAAAGATAAGACATTGTTAAAATGAAATTTGTTCAGCACCTTATGTGTACTTGGCTACTGTTAAAAAAAAAAACTGTGCATGTTGAATTTATGAGATACTTTTTGCTGTACAAGACATCTCAAAATAAATTCACACTGTTGTCTGCACAGAATAAAATATGCTTCTCTGATTTGCTACTTTCTTGTTTCTCATTTGGTTCAAATGAAGTTAAACAATGTATAGTATAATTAAAAAAAAATCTTTGTGTCAGATTATCATAACATTGTTATCTAAAAATAAGAAACATCATGATCTTAAAATAAGAAAGTATGGCTTGAAATTTCTGGTTTCAGGATGGACTATGTCAAAATATACTATACACTTTACAAAAATACTTAATTCATTTAAATAAATCACCAGAATTAGCCATTTTTTCTTAGTAAGAAAATTTAAGTTACATTTGCTCAAAACAAGCAAATTAATCTTTTACTTTTAATTCTAGGCTAGTTTATTTATCTTAGAAGACAAAAAACAAGATTTATTGGCTTATTTCAAGATATTTTGACTCATCAAGATTTCATTTTTTGCAGTGCAAAGATCACCCGTTAGATTTACAAAAGATGAATTATATTATGTTTAAGCACTACAGAGACATCAGAGCCAGCGGCAAACGTCAGAAGGATTAGCCGAGGTTAGGCTGTTCTCGGCGGGGTACATGAGCGCTGAGCGGTGATTGCCTGGATCTTACAACTCCAAATAGGTGCTACTTTTTATCAATAAACCACAAATTTGAGCATTAAACCAGTACATTCTTGCCTGAATACTCTTAATTCTACATATCATGACATAAAAACAGTAATGTGTTTAAATTACAATTGACACTTGCTGGTTAGTGCGTGATGCATTCTGGGATACCTGGCTGACTCAAGTCTGCACAAGTCACCTCTTGATGCATCCTCGATAAAAGGGGCGGATCAAGAACACATCCAGGGATTTGAACTGTACTTGGCTAGATGTGAACTTTGAACTGGAACAGTACTTGGACAGCGACTGATGACGTTTCACAAGAACACAGACAAGAACGCATATTGAGAAACGGCTAACTATGAATGAATGAGGCATTTCACGGTTGCTTCTCATCCACAACCTGGATAATTCAACAGCAGCAACAGAACAACAGCACCAACTATATGTGGAGAGGAGAGATTTGGCTGTATCTAACTTACACAGAAGAGACATTTTTCTCAGCAATAAAGATGAACTACTTATCATGATTTCAGACTGTGTTGATGTGGTTTCTTCACTGCATGGATCTTCATGTGTATCTTCAGGTGGTTTTTAAAAGAGAAACTCTTTCCACACTGATCACACGTGTGTGGCTTCTCTGTGCTGTGGATCATCTCATGTCTTTTCAGATGTGCTAACTGACTGTATCTCTTGTCACACTGTGAACAATTGTAAGGTTTTTCTCCAGTGTGGATCCTTTCATGTCTTTTCAGATGTGCTAACTGACTGTATCTCTTGTCACACTGTGAACAATTGTAAGGTTTTTCTCCAGAGTGGATCCTCTCATGTGTTTTCAGATGTGATGAATCACTGAATCTCTTGTCACACTGTGAACACTTGTAAGGTTTTTCTCTAGTATGGATCCTCTCATGTTTTTTCAGATTTGATGACCCACTGAATCTATTATCACACTGTGAACACTTGTAAGGTTTTTCTCCAGTGTGAATTCTCTGGTGCACTTTTAAATTGTTTACTTTAGTAAAAGTCTTCTCACACTCAAAGCACACATACTCTCTCACACCAGTGTGTGTTTTTTCATGTTCATTTAAATATGGCAGCACAGAACATGAATGTGGCTTCTCCTTTGTATGAACTCTCAGGTGTCTCTTCAGGGCTGATGACCCTAGAAATGATTTGTCACATTGATCACATGTGAACGGCTTCTCTCCAGTGTGAACTTTCATATGACTCTTAAGATCTCCTTTTTGTTTGAAGTTCTTCCCACATTGATCACAAGTGAACGGTCTCTCTCCAGTGTGGATCTTCATGTGATCCTTAAGATGTCCTTTTCGTGTGAATCTCTTCCCACACTGATCACAGGTGAACGGCTTCTCTCCAGTGTGGATCCTCATGTGAATCTTAAGATGTTGTCTGGTTGACAAACTCTTTCCACACTGAGTGCAGGTTATAGATTTCTTGGCTCTTCTTTTCTTTAGAAATGTCTTTTTAGTCTTTGAGCGACTCAAAGGTTTTTCTCCAGCTTTGTCAAGATGTTCCTCCTCCACTTCACTCAGTTCTTCACTCTCCTCCTTCACTTCCATCAGCTCTGAAATAAAAGAAAAAAGTAATTTCATTTTCAGTAAATCAAAATAATTTAAAGAGAGAAATATGAAGTTAAAGGTCATTAAATTGAGACTTGTTGTGATTCGCCTTATTCACCTCGAACGTTCTAAGGAGCTTGAGGGGTACACCTACCACTTCCGGGAATTCTCGCGTTGCGATTTCTCTTATTAGCGGCCGCACTGCTGTGTTCCCCAGTGCACTTCGTCACACAGGAAAAATCCAACAGAGGACAAACCTTTAACCGTTCTCCAGATGATAAGGGACTACGTCGATCGTGGGTAAAAAATATCAGAAGGGATCCTGGTCACTGGCATGAAGTTGGTTTGACGTTGGACGTTTGATATTCGCAAATTTAGGGACTGTCTCTTAGTTACATCGGACATTGGTATGCACGATTCTAACTTCAATAACATTTGAAGGGAATAATTAACAGCCATAAAACCAACTGTAAAGTGTTCATCTAGGTGTCAGCTATGATGCACACCTTTTTATATTTATAATATTTATTAAAATAAACTGTCAAATCATGAGTAAAAATTGCTATTTTACATTACTTTATAATACGCTCATAAATATGTCATCATTTAAAGCTCAATAACATTTGAAGGGAATAATTTAGTCATAAAACCAACTGTAAAGTGTTCATCTACATGTCGGCTATGATGCACACCTTTTATGTTTTTAATATTTATTAAAATAAACTGTCAAATCATGCGTAAAAATGGCAAGATTCATAGTCCACAGAGTTGTTTCCATTGATAGTACCGCATCGGAGTCCAACTTCCGGGTTTGTGTACCCCTCAACGGCGTTCGAGTTTTCAAAATGGCCGCCAGGTGAATAAGGCGAATAGACGACTGCTACAAAACATTCCGATCATTTTGAAGCATTTGCATAAATTAGTTGCATATGTCCCTGAAACTTTAACATTAATCTTCCAATTGTAAAGGACCAGCTGTCGTTCCAGCAACAGAATCCAGTGGTCTGGTGAAGGTATAATGTGTGTACGTCTTTTCAGCGCTCCTGTGAAGTTCACTTAATTTTAGAATTTAGTCTCAATTTTACTTTAGCTGCTCGTTTAATCTGACTCCAATTTCAAATGTTTTTACATCAAGATTTACTGAATTAAGACAATCAGCACTGAATGGACGTCTTCTGGCTACAGAATTTCCCAAATAGCTGCTCTGCCACCTTCCCTTAAATAATTCTTAATAATTCATTATAAATAATATTAAGAAAATAAAGAAAA
Organism: Ancherythroculter nigrocauda; assembly: GCA_036281575.1. NCBI lineage: Eukaryota > Metazoa > Chordata > Actinopteri > Cypriniformes > Xenocyprididae > Ancherythroculter > Ancherythroculter nigrocauda. Next base: position 11,710,008 of record VTFQ01000001.1, read on the forward strand.
CATTGCTCTGTAATATTTTCAGTCAATGACAAAATGATCTAATGTGTTATTAACAGCCATATTTTGACATTTGATATTTAATTTATTTTCCTAAAACTGTAATTATTAAAGGTCACCTAGAACATGTTTTTAAAAGATGTAATATAAGTCTAAAGTGTCTCCTGAATGTGTCTGTGAAGTTTCAGCTCAAAATACCCCATAGTTTTTTTTTTATTAATTTTTTTAACTGCCTATTTTGGGGCATCATTAACAATGCACTGATTTACACTCGACCCCGCCCCCTGCCAATCGCGTCTTCCCTGCCACACGAGCTCTCGACTATATTACAGTGCATTTACAAAGTTCACACAGCTAATATAACCCTCAAATGGATTTTTACAAGATGTTCGTCATGCATGCTTCGAATTATGTGAGTAAAGTATATATTTTGGATGTTAACGGTTGATTCTCTATGAGTTTGAGGCTGTGCTCTGTGGCTAACGGCTAATGCTACACTGTTGGAGAGATTTATAAAGAATGAAGTTGTTTATGAATTATACAGACTGCAAGTGTTTAAAAATTAAAATAACGACGGCTATTGTCTCCGTGAATACAGTAAGAAACGATGGTAACTTTAACCACATTTAACAGTACATTAGCAACATGCTAACAAAACATTTAGAAAGACAATTTACAAATATCACTAAAAATATCATGTTATCATGATCATGTCAGTTTTTATTGCTCCATCTTCCATTTTTTGATATTGTCCTTGCTTGCTTACCTAGTCTGTTGATTCTGCTGTGCACATCCAGACGTTCTGCCCTTTCTCATGGCTTGAATATGAGCTGGCAATGGCATATGCAAATATTGGGGGTGGAGCCCCCGACTGTTACGTAACAGTCGGTGTTATGTTGAGATTTGCCTGTTCTTTGGAGGTCTTTTAAACAAATGAGATTTATATAAGAAGTAGGAAACAATGGAGTTTGAGACTCACTGTATGTCTTTTCCATGTACTGAACTCTTGTTATTTAACTATGCCAAGGTAAATTAAATTTTTGAATCAAGGGCACCTTTAAGGGCCGTTCACAGCAGACTTCTCCTTCCACTGACTTCCTTTCATACACATGTGAATGTGGGACACCAGAAACACAAGATCAAGTGAAGTTTGCAGTAAAGTGGAGTAGATTGTATATTTTAAAATTTTGGAGTGATTATTTTTTATTATTGGTATTATTATTCGTTATTCGTATGTTTTTAAAAATATATCACGTCATATCTTGACGTTTCAGCTTCTGTAGAAAGTTCACATGCTCAAAGTTTAGACTGATTTGTTTCAATATAACAGACTAAAATAATGGACAAAATATCTTAATAGAACATGATCTTTACTTAATATTGCATAATTTTGACATACTTACATCATACAGTGTATTGTTGGCTATTGCTACAAATATACCCATGTGACTGGTTTTGTGGTTTGGGGTCACATTTAATGGAAATACTGAATTTTAAAGTTGTCTTACAGCTGTAAAACAGCATGAGGGTAAGTAATAAATGACAGAATTTTTTATTTTTGGGTGAACTAACCCTTTAATTACAAGTAACCAGCCCTAAACCAAACCCTAACTCTTGCTCTACAGTAAGTCCAGTTGAATGAAATGACTGAGTGAATTCAGACACTGAGTGCGCCAGAAGAGCTGCTGATTTCACACAGTTTGTGCTGCTGTTTAATAATCATTTGAAACTGGAAATTCCTTCAGCATGTGCAAACCTTAATTAAACCATTTCAAGATCAATTAAACAGGAATTTACACCTGATATTACGCTGGAATGAATGGATTCAGTAATATTCTCTGTAATATTATACTTCTGTATATTGTCTATTTCTGTAGAGCTGGACATTTTAATAATGATCAAATGACTGAGTTCAGCTGTGAGAATAAAACCAACCTGTTTGTTCCTCAGTTTCTTCATGTTTCACACTGAATGTTTCTTCAATCTTTATTTCTTCAAACTCCTCTTTATTAAACTCAATCTTTATGTTTTCTGTTTCCTCTTTATTAAACTCAATCTTCATATCTTCAGTCTCCTCTTTAATAAATGCCATCTTTAAGAAGAGAATAATTAACAGAGTTAAAAGTCTTCAACGACCTGTTGGACAAAAAAAACACTCAAAACTAACGCTACAAATTAATATACTTCATATTTCAGGCATTTATGATCCTCATATGGTATTTAATGAATTATAGATTATATTTAAATTATTACACTTTGATGAAACATGATTAATTAGTTTGTTAATGTTTGTTGTTCTCGTTCATGTTCACTGTTCGAACAGCACGAGTCGTGATTCACTGAATCATTTCTCAAAGTGTTTGATTCAATTGACTCGGAGTTGAAAAGTTCAGTTTCTCCATCATTACTCTCCAGAGACTGAACTTGTGTTCGTGATAAACTGATTTATAATTTATAGAAAGAAATGAGACGCAGGTTTACTGTTTCTCATCAGTGGATATGAGTTTTACTCACACAAATATCCTTCATTACAGTTAGATAAAGAATCACAATGTTACATTAGATAGTAAATAAATTCATTTCACATCGCTTTAAAAAACGGTAACAACTATAAATCATTTAACTGTTCCTATCGATTAAAACAGCTTAAATTCTTAAAACAAACCTTTATTCAGCAGAATCACAGATGCAGGAGCGCGGCGCAGTCTTATGACGTCATGTCGTCACTCCAAAATAAAAGTCATGCATTGTCTACAATCACAGAAGTGCATAGAAATCCAACTATTTTACCAGATAATTTTTTGTATATTAAAATTAAAACAGTGACAAATATGATACAAACGATGTTTTAAAAAATATTTGTGAAATATTTTGTTAAAAACCACAGTGGAGCTATATACTATTTTTTGGCAGCTGTTACAGAAACATGTTTACAAAAAAATCTTCTGATTTAACCTTGAGATTTGAAGTATTAGATAGCTTAAATATTTGCACCACTATTTACAATGACACTAATAATTCTTAATTTCTGATAGAAATGCAAAATCAATCTGTAGTTATTAATAGAATAATGAGACACAAACCTTTACATTCAATCGCGTTTGGCCCCATTTATTTTTGATCACAGTAATACACGTTAACCTCAGATTTCATTTGATAGATTATAAGCCAGGCCGTACGCAGGGTTTCATGATTACCGAGGTCAGAAAATTTTGTTTGTTTGGGGGGTAGAAAATTTAGATTTCCCTGGTGTACATATGTGCATTTTTAAGACGTTTTAAGGCCAACAAACAGGATAGCAAATAGCTTTAAAACCATGTCACTAAATACAGTGGTGTGAAAAAGTGATTTTTTAATTTTTTTCCATGTTTGTCACACTTTATTGTTTCAGATCATCAAACAAATTTAAATATGAATCAAAGATAACACAAGTAAACACAACATGCAGTTTTTAAATGAAGGTTTTTATTATGAAGGGAAAATAAAATCCAAACCCACATGGCCCTGTGTGAAAAAGTGCTTGCCCCCCACTGTTAAAACATAACTTAAGTATCTAAAGATTAACGGTATTCTGCTCTGTTGCTTAAATGAACAATGAAGAATGAGATTTATTTGCTCACTTATTTTGCCCACATGACTGACTTCTGCAGAAACACAAAAGATGGAAATACATTGTGAATCACTCAAGTGTCAACAAACAGTGTGTATAATTCACTAATTATTCATTCTGTCAGTTTTGGTGACTAACAGCCTAGTCCAGGGGTGTCCAGTCCTGCTCCTGGAGGCCTGCACTGTCCTACAGAGATCAGCTCACCTGAACCAGCTAATCAGCTTCTTACTTGGCATATTAGAAACTTCCAGGCTACTGTGGAAGTCAATGGGTCTTCAAAATATCTTCTTTTGTCTTCAGCAAAGAAATGTTTACAGGTTTAGAATCGAGGGTGAGTAAATTTAATTTTTAGTTGAATTATCCCTTTAACTTAAAATAACTTTCACTGACATCTTAAGATAATAATAATAATTAAAGCTGCAAGCAGCGATGAAAGGGCCCTCGCACCTGAGCTCACCGCCACCCGTTGGCCTCAGGAAAACAGTGAACAGTGGGCGACATGCATGTAAGCGAGTGAATACAGGAGAATTATGCCAAAGTCATTTCGAAATGCCACACTTCCTGTGGCCAACAGGTGGCGCTTTGACCATCACTGAATATTGCCATGCTGATGTCTTCAGGCAAGGACTATCATCGAACATGTGAAGTTTGAAACAGATCGGACATTGTATGCCTGAGTTACAACAACTTCCTGTTTCTTTCGTGGTGTTATTTGCATACATTAGCACTTAGTCAAGTGTTGCATGATTTAACATGTTTCTAGCATGTTTGGTACTTTGTGGCATAATGAAACTTGAATCTGGTAGTGAATTACAGTGTAAAGCATGCCATTTCCTGTTACCAGCAGGTGGCACTATGGCTAACTGAATATTGTCATATAGATGTCTTTAGGCCAGGACTCTTATCACTCATGTGAAGTTTGGAGCAGATCAGATATTGTATGCTTGAGTTACAACAGCTTCATCATTCATGGCGAAACATCAGAATTTGTCAGTCCGCCACAGACACGCCCTTCAGCGAAATCTCAAGATCTTTGATATTTAACATCTCCAAGGCCTTAAGATTAGACTGGCCATATATGATGTGCTTGTGGTTTAATCTCTTTGAGGAGTTAATCACAGTGTAAAACATGTAATTTCCTGTTTCCTGCAGGTGGCGCTATGACTGTAACTGAATATTGTTATGAAGATGTCTTCAGGTCAGGACTCTAATAAAACATGTGAAGTTTGGGGCAGATCCGACATTGTATGCCCGAGTTACAACAACTTCCTGTTTCATGGCGAAACATCAAACTTTGCCAGGCCGCCACGGACACGCCCTTCAGCGAAAACTCTAGATCTTTGCAATTTAACGTATCAAAGGCCTTTAGATTGGACTGACCAAATATGATGTTGATCTGATTAAAGCTCTAGGAGGAGTTCATTAAAGTACAACATCTGGAAATGGCAAAAACTGCACAAATTTTGCAAAGAAAATTCAAAATATCTCACTTCTAGTTGGTTTTCAGATTTCACTTCAAGAGACTTTTTTGTAGGTATTGGGCTGTTAGATGTGTGTACCAAATTTCATACCTGTACGTGAAACGTAGTGTCAGGGGCACTTCGTTGAAATTTTTTAGGTGGCGCTATTGAGCCATTTTGCCACACTTAATTCTGAAACCCACATCAGACGTAAATTTTCACCACTTCTGATGCGTCTGCAAAGTTTAATGAGTTTTCGAGTATGTTTCGGCCCTCAAAAAAGTGATTCACCTTACATGGCGAAACATCAGACTTTGTCGGTCACCACGGACACGCCCTTCAACGAAAACTCAAGATCTTCGCAATTTAACATCTCAAAGGCCTTAAGATTAGACTGGCCATATATGATGTTGATCTGGTTTAATCTCTATGAGAAGTTAATCACAGTGTAAAACATGTCATTTCCTGTTGCCCCCAGGTGGCGCTATGACTGTAACTGAATATTGTCATATAGATGTCTTCGGGTCAGGACTCTAATAAAACATGTGAAGTTTGGGGCAGATCAGACATTGTATGCCTGAGTTACAACAACTTCCTTTTTCATGGCGAAGCATCGAACTTTGCCAGGGCGCCACGGACACGGCCTTCAGTGAAAACTCTAGATCTTCGCAATTTAATGTCTCAAAGGCCTTTAGATTAGACTGACCAAATATGATGTTGATCTGATTAAAGCTCTAGGAGGAGTTCGTTAAAATACAACATGTGGAAATGGCAAAAACTGCCAAAATTTTGTAGAGAAAATTCAAAATATCTCACTTCCTGTTGGGTTTACAAACTTTGCACCCAGGGGCTTTTTTGTAGGTAATGGGCTGTTACATCTGTCTACCGAATTTCATAACTGTACGTGAAACGTAGCACGAAGGGCGCTTAATTGAAATTTTGTAGGTGGCGCTGTCGAGCCATTTTGCCACACCTAATTCTGAAACCCATATCAGATGTAAATTTTCACCACTTCTGACACGTGTGCAAAGTTTCATGAGTTTTTGAGAACGTTTAGGCCCTCAAAAATGCGATTCATTTTGGAGAAGAAGAATAATTGGCTGAGCAATTCCAATAGGGTCCTCACACCATCGGTGCTCGGGCCCTAATAATAATCATTAATTAATAAATATCATAATAGAAGTAAGGACTAGTCATATCTTAAGCTAAGCCCTGTCTGTGAAATCTTCCAATTAATACCAAGGTATAAAACCAGCATCTTCCCTTTTCCTGTTGTTAGGCCAGGGAAGGCAAGGCAATTTTATATGTATAGCACATTTCATACACAATGGTAATTCAAAGTGCTTTACATAAAGAAGAAGAATAAAAATAGAACATAAGGAATAGAAATAACAGTAAAAACTGAGAATTTTGCTATTTGGATGAATGAGCTAGGAAGTCTCAGGGAGTTTTTTGTTGTTGTTGTTGTTGTTGTCCGTCAGAGTGGATCTAAACGGATCTATCCATCAGAGCGGATCAGAATGGATCTTCCTCACATGACAGGACTGCTACCTGTTAAGGCACTTCAAACTGATAAACAAAGTTTCAATCTCCCCTTTTGCCAAGACACCTCTAACTGCACGACACAGCCCTAATCCCCCTTCCAGAGATATCTTACCTATGCAATGCAGTTCAAATTTCCCCTTTGGAAATTTCCCCCTTTGGAAAATGTCCTGACTGTAATCCAGAGATATCTTAACCATGCACCACAGCTCAAATTTCCCCATGGTTTGTACCAAATTTTAACCTAATCACAAATGCTATCTTCCTAATTCTCCCAGCTCTTTCAACCAGACAGCAATATTTAAAATGCATTAAAAGTCAGAATAACAAGATGATACATGAAAGATATAAAATACATTAAAAATGAAATAAAAACAGGAAAAGGAATTAAAAGAATAAAAAGATAATACGTATAAAATAAAGTGCAAACAGTTCGGACATAGCACAGTGCTCAATCAGCAAATGCATAGATAAAAAGATGTGTTTTGAGTGTTTTGAGATTTGAATGTGGCTACTGTTGGAGCACACCTGATCTCTTCTGGAAGCTGGTTCCAGCTGCGGCTGGCGTAACAGCTAAAAGCAGACTCTCCTTGCTTTGAGTGAACCCTTGGTATTTCTAAATGACTTGATCCTGATGATCTGAGTGATCTGTTAGGTTTATATTCTATGAGCATAGCTGCAATGTATTGAGGTCCTAGGCCTTTGAGTGATTTATAAACAAGTAACAGTACTTTAAAATCAATTCTAAATGCAACTGGAAGCCAGTGCAAGGACCTGAGGACTGGTGTGATGTGTTCATGTTTTCGGGTTCTGCTCAGAATCCTGGCAGCAGCGTTCTGTACGAGCTGCAGCTGTCTTATGGTCTTTTTGGGAAGACCAGTGAGGAGCCCATTACAATAATCCACCCGGCTGGTGATGAAAGCATGAACAAGTTTCTCTAAGTCTTGACTGGAGACAAAGCATCTGATTCTTGCAATATTTTTGAGATGATAATATGCTGATTTAGTTACTGTCTTTACATGGCTACTGAAACTCAGGTCTGACTCCAAAATCACACCAAGATTCCTGACTTGATTTTTAGTTGTTTGACCCCTAGAGTGAAGGTACATGTTCACTTTGAGAACTTCATCTTTGTTTCCAAACGCAATGACTTCAGTTTTGTCTTTACCGAGTGTAGCGAGTGGTGGGGTCCTCCATGTCATTCATTTCCTGATCAGTCAGCTGAATCAAAGCCTCCTTAATAGGGTAACTGACCCGGTTGTTTATCTCCGGCCACAGTCACTCAATCCTGTGGTTCTGATTTAAAACTGTTAAAATTACAATCTTGCAGTTCACTACTTTTATGCGTACTGAATATATGGATCAAAAACATTAACTTATAGAGGGCCTACCACAGGGTTCAAAGAATATTTGTCATAAAAAAATTAAAAACTACTCACCTTTGTTGAAGGTGTCTGCTTGTAAGGCTCCCTTACTGTGTTACATCTGTATGCAGCTAGGATCTCTTGCATAAAGAGACATAAATAAAATTCTTTCCCAAAGTCTACATGTACTTGGTCCCAGATTCCATTGGACAGAACAGCTGTTCTGAAGTACAGTAAGGAAAGCGTTCATAAAAATCATATCATAAAAGCGTACAGTTGATATTAAAACACATATATATTAGTTGAGCTGAATGACTATCAAGCACATTAAACACCAGAACTCAACTGTACATATACACGGGGTATGAGGAAATAATACTATTCAAACACTGCATACATTATTACACAATTAAACTGAAAAGACAGACAACACTTTGTGATGAAATAGGCACCTGTAAACGAGCTTGGTAGTAAGATTGATGGACAAGCCTCAGTGCTGATCCAACATGGCGTTCTGAAACGCTGAGTCCCTTTGAGGCCAGATAACCCGTCATCATTTTTCTGCCAAAAGACGGTCCAGTCTGTACGAAATAATATGAAACCGGATATGTCAAATTGGAACAATGTGTGATGAAAACAAAATAAAAAATATAAATAAAAGAAACTGAAACTCGTTTTTTATGTCCACAAGAAGGTTTGAATATGAGATAAACTAACGGTTTCTTCCTTTTTCTGTTTTTTAAACAAAAACGAAAAAACTAATTATACGAAGGTACACGGACCGTAGATAAATACCCTAGCAATGACCCTGCTTTCATATTATCTCACTCTTACTTTAAAGTTGTGTTGACTATACTGAAGAACTGTTGTTTTTTTGTTGTTTTTTTCTCACAGCACTCGCTAAACTTTACAATGTTAGCCTTGCTCTATTGTGGAAACAGTGCAAGGATGACAGTCACTTACTTGGTGATGCAGTGAGCTTTGTGGCTTTCCATGACATGTAGTGCCACTTGCTGTCTGCAGTTAACACATGTTTGCTGCAAAGACCCCTCTGTCACAGTGCCATCCTATAATGCAAATCACACAGACAATATATGAGATACAATAGACATAATACAAACAAAGAAGTAACTGATACAGCTTACCTTTTGATTGTCCCCATTTAGGGGGAGATCGCATTGCAGGGGGACAATGTACGTAACTGCTTTATTAAGGCTGCTTCTTTCCCTTAGATATTTAATAGTATATCCTTCTGGCGGCATACTTATGTCAATGAGCTGTCTGCTCCTGCCTGCATAAGTTTGAAACCTCCTGCATGTTTTATTAGAGGAAAAGCCTCCTCAATTACCATCATAAATTGTTGTGGTGTGCACTGGACATCACCAAATTTGACCTTTTTTTCCCCAAGGCCATTTGCCTGGAGGCATAATTGCATTTGCAACAATTTTCTTGCTGTATTCAGCCACAGAAAGTCACTCCAAACATGACCAGTTTTTCATTTTGGTCCATGTGTAGCTTGTGTCCCATGTATCTGCAGTATATGGGTTTGGGTTAAAGTTACGGGTACCCTATACAAGCAAGAAATATGAATAACTTAGGTCAGCATAGATATAGGCATGTGCATGGAATACAAATCGTTACTCTTATAAACTCTTGTAATCTTATAACTGCTTTATAACATACTTTACGCCATTCTTCGTGGTACGAGGCACGGGCTGCTCTCAGAACACGTCCGATTCGGCATTCGACAGGAAGCCTGTCGTCATTTTACGACCATAAGTTGATCCAGTCTGTTAAAAACTATTGCTAATTCATTATTCATACCTGATGTAATGCACGAGAGACTGCAATTTCAGAAGAATCAGAAGAGTGTCCTTTTCTCCACAAATTATGTTTGGTAAGTTGTCTCCGGATACTGATCTCAGAGTTTCCCCGCTGGACACCTATTTCTCGCAGCCTTTCAGACATCTCCCCATATGTCACTCAATTCACAAACGTAATATCATAAATTACTGGCATGTATGACTCGAGTGATGCCATTGTGGGTCTTTCGGCATACCAGTCACCAGAAATGATCACAGGCTTATTGCGCAGCTATTCATTGCGCATGCGCAAAGCGCGGCACGCAGCTGTAAACTGTAAACTCACGCAGCGTGAGAACTGGACAAATAAAGAAAAATGTAAATTAGCCGTATTATTTCGTTTTGGTTTTTCGGTTTCGAGCTGAAAACTGGAAAAAAAACATCTGCTTTCATTTTTTGGTTCATACAGAACCACCGAAAAACTAAATATTGACCTGTTTTGCCCGTTTTTTGTTTGCCAGATTAAATGAAATAATTGAATGATCAGATGATACACGGACCCTTTAAATAATTTTTCATTTTTATATTAATTTTATTTTTGTCCTATCTTTGTAAAATATGTTTCATTTTTCCACTGTCTCTGAAGCAGCTGCAACATATAAAAATCCCCAGGACAGGATCAGTAGTCTTATTTTATCTTAATTATGTCATAAACAATCTTCCTCTAATATATTTTTACTGTTTTTTTAGGTGCACACATTTGCATATGAATTGGCCAGCAGTTATGGATGCAAATATCCAAGTGGATGGGATGCCACCAAGATGGTGGGAAAGGACTGGCTCACCTCCTTCTTTGAATGCAACAATACATTGTCCATTCGCCGACCTGCATGTCCCGCTCCACCAGCTTCAATAAAACAAATGTGACTGCTTTTTTAACAACCTGCAGACATGCACACTAATCTAGGCCTGAGTTCCAGGACTTCTGCCCAGGCATTCATTCCAGAAGCTTTATGTCCCTTTCCTAAGGCTGGTCTGAGAAAGGACACTAAACGAAGAGGCAAAAAGAGGTGAGGGGCATTTGGTTTCTGCTTTGTCCGGAGTTATTTCTTAATACATGCTGCTACCATGTGGACAGAGGATGAGCAATAACTACCTGTAAATATATATAGATGTTGACAATTTTTCTTACTTTGAATGTTGCAGGTCAACAGCGATCCTCACAGATTCTTCAGTAAGGGGGGCTCTGGAGGAGGAGCAACAGAAGAGGATCCAGAAGAAGCCACCTGCTCCAAAGAAAAGGCTCCTTACTGTCAAAAACACTGCAACCACGGTTTCTTGTGTGCGGGGAAACATTCAACTCATCCTTGCCGAGGGAAGTGTGGGTGCAGTGTCTCTTTTGCCAGCTCTGGTCACATGAGGCATGCACTGAGGGTGCAGAACATTGCTTCTTAATCCTAGTTTTGTTGGTTTCTTGGAATATATACTGTCATACTGTTGAAAAAAATGTTTTGAATGTCTTTAAAATGAATTGACATGGCCTATAAACAAATATTTTAAACAATTCAAGTTTGTACTGTCAAGTTACTTTTGGAACATTTGATAAAACTAACATTTTAAATGAAAATGTCATATATTTTGTCCTTTATCTTTGCAAAAAAATAGATTAAAAAATATGTTTCAATTTACATATTAACAAAGTCTTGGTCAGGTATATTTAATAAAACACAAGAGTAACAAAAAAAAATCTAGCTTGTACTGTTGTGTTACTTTCGTCCCAACTGACGGGGTCCAGAGTAACAATGTAAATCTTCTATTCACAGTGAAATTATACTGAAGCCGTCCTACATTTGTACAAAATACCACCTGGTATTGATTGACCACCCTTGTGATTTATTGACCACCGCAAAAATATATCTATGTCTAAAACATTTTCTATTTTTGTGAAAATGGTACTTTCATCTCTGCTCTCCTCTAGTACAACTGAGCAGTACAAACTACTTTCCTCGTTTTAAAAATGTAGCCTTACAAGGTACAAAAATAAGAAAAAAGAATGACCATTTTGATCATTTGAGCCAAAGAAGGGGTGATCTAAGATGAAAATGATTGCATTATTTTATTTGTGTTATTAAAACTTATTACGTATTACACTTCTATAACATTTTAGTAGTGATCCAGACAAGCCCAACATCACAGTGTTGTTAATGTTCTTCTAGTACTATAACTGCTGAGCTGTCATTTTACAGATACAACCAGTGAGGATGACCGATGTGTGCAAGGCAGCCGTGTCCTCATCCTGGACCAAAAGCTGCTGAAGTTTCTCTCTGGAGAGACGAGTCTCTGTGTGAAATCTGTCTCAAAGACGAGGTGGAGCTCACACACCTCAAAGTTCTTCTTTTGGGGAATGGAGGAGGAAAACTTAATTCCTCATCCTGCAATTTTTATTTGAGTGAAATCTCTGTAACAGGATGTCAAGCCAGATTATAAATTGTATTTTCTTTATAACACATACTGCTGACAGGAAAGTAGTGACAGAGTGTATTGACATAACTGGAGTCTCCGAAGACAACGGATCCTCTGCAGCGATTTTCAGGAGTGCAGCTTTCCACAGAAAATGTACAATGGAAGGGTGGAGGATTTAATTCCCAACTCCCAACAACACTGAAAATCCAGCATATACACTAATGTGTGTTTGATGAGGAGTTTGCCGAATCAGATGAGAGCTTCTTCTTTTTTTCCCCCAGAGGAGAGCTAAACAGTCTAGTAATAGTAGTTTAATAGTAGTAAAATAGTGTGTTCAATTTATCTGTAACTCATTGTTTAATATTTACATGAGGGTTTTTGTTTCTGAGAATATTAGTTCACATTGTATCTCAAGACAGGATTATTCCATAAAGGTAACTATATTCTCAGTGTTGCGTCTAACTTATGGCTAAACTACAGTTGTTTACTTCTATGTAACAGTTTATAATGTGCTCATTAGTTTGCATGATTTGTGCAGTCGTCTGTAACTGAACAACAGATACTTTGTGTAACAGCAGAGCAACCTTCAGCTCGTTGAGCTCTTCCTTTGTAACTTGCGATGTAACAGCTGATAGGCCTGTATAAATTTCTTTATAACTTTCATGCTTATTTGTTAAGCAACAAAAAACTGCTGGGAAAGATCAGCTCCACAGCAAAATATAGATGGGCAAACAAGGAGGATGAGGAAGAAAAACAGGATGAAGAGGAAAATGAGGATGAAGAACAAAAAATAAAGATATAAATATTTTTGTTAGTTTTTGTGAGTTTGTGCGAGCTATTTTTTGGTAAAATTTGGATTTATTTAGTTATTTACTATTTATTTATTAAAATTATTTATTTTTCTAATGCAGAAGAGACATTATTTCTGTCTTTATTTCATTTGTTTTTTTTGAAACTTGTCATTATAAAACATGTTGAGTAACCTCTGAGAAGCCTATCTGAATTTGTGTCTTTGGATATAGCTAGTGTTTTGTAATATAACAATTTTCTATCCACACAGAGGAGGCATATTTTAAATGTACTGAAATTATAAGGCATCTTTGAGTAAACTTCGAGTATCATTTGAGGATCTCATTGCCGGGCTGAGTGTCCTGGTTTACGGTAATCAAAATATGGTCACCCTACCTTTGACCATAGCCCACAAAAGCCCTTGGTTACAACTCATTGTGATATTGTAATGTCTGTAATGTCAAAAACAAAGGGAGAGCTGGATCCACCTGCAAAATAGTTTAATTATAAAAAAAGACCAGAGACCCATGGAACAGAATGAGAAGCATCAGACATACATACATGTAGGACAAGACCTGACAAAGATCACAGGTAATACAGTGGTATAAAGCTGCATTCACGTCACCTCGTATTTACTGGAATCTTGAATTGACAACACGTGACATTATATTCGGAGCTGTTCACGTCCTTTTGGATCTTGGACTGGGAATTATGCGTTTCTATGGCACCACTATCAACGCCTAATAAATCAATCTACAGCGGTCAGGTGGTACAGCGGCCACGTGGTACATCTGGGAGCTTTCAGAAAACTCCCAGCTTACAAGCTGTAATTACGAGCTCTACGAGGACATGAACACTTTTTACAAGCTAGAATCTCGTAACCACAGGAATTACGAGGCCGCGTGAACGCACCTTTAATACACAGGGTCAAACAAGCTAAACAAGATAAGTTAACAAGACACACCTGGGAAAGAGTAATCAATGGGGAAAACTACAAACATGGCCACAGGACACAGGAAAGAACACAGAGAGGAACATAAAAACACTTCAACATAAAAGTCCATACAAAACAAGTACAACACGGGGATCATGTCAGATATGCAGAAAAAATCATTTAAAAAAAATTCTTTGTGACAGTGACGTAACCTTTAACTATAGTTTGACTGTTTTCCAATGTTTGACAGGATGGTCCTTGTAAGAACTATGCTTTAAAATCATCATTAAAATATATCATTCATAATCAATATTATTGTGACTGTCAGTGATCCCCAGCAGTTTCACCACAAACTAAAGATCTCTGCAGCAACATTCATCATTTATCAAGCCCTGTTAAACTTGTGCCATGAGCTAAAATGCTAGATGATCTCCATCAGATCACAACTATTGAAACCACCGGGGTGAGTTAAAAACAACCACCACAACAATGACACAGGTCCAAGCCAACCAGGCTCTCATCCTGGACCGGTGACTGAGAAGTGCAAGTAGGAATCTCTGCAGAACGGCAGCGGGTGTTCCCCAATCATCTGGCCATTGTTGAAAACCACAATGGGTTGTTTTCAACCACTTTACCCAACTTGCTTTAATCCACTGGGGTGGGCTTTTAGTTCCTGTTGCGTTGACGATCAAGCCATGCCGCTGTCATGCCACACAGAGTGAAAAATACATCGAGGAGCAAAGAGGACACTGACAACACATCAACAGACAAGACAAACCAGGTTACTTTTAATATTAAACAAAATCCCAGCTTTCAAACTATGTCATTTTTTAATAAATGCGAACAATAAAAAACGTTTTGTGGATCTTTAATGTGTCGTGACAGATTGCTGTAGCTTCTCAACTGAAGAGGTTCGTAAACTGATAATCTCTTCCTACTAATTAATTTGTAGCATCAAACATGAATGAACATCAGAAGGAATGTTAGTTCAAATGCAGAAAGATGTCAATACACACCATTTTTCAAGTTCAAGTCCACTGAGGTTAATCTTCTAACTCCTGACTGCTTTGCCGAACAAAATGGCGGATTCGGCGTTATGATTGGTTAGATTGTTTGTCAATCAAACTCCCGGCGAAGGGTCAGTTGACACACGTGGTAAGATCCTTTGAAAATCAAAGATGAATCCTTCATATTGGTTATAGTTGAATTGATATCCAAGTGGGAGGGAACTTCAGGGAAACTTGTGACCCTCGAATACAGCTGTTGCATCTGTGCGAGTCAGATGGTACTACGGTGGGACGTCCATTGAACTTGCTTCTGATAAGCACCATTGAAACTTATCTCTCAATGGGTCAAACTGCTGGAAACATTGCAAAGTTGTTTGGTGTCTGTGAAAGAACTATACAGAATAAGGAAGGCGCTACATGGTTTAAGGTAAGCAGCAGCTCCTAGTAGCCTAGCCTTATAATCTACTTAGCTTTCACATTAGTGTTTGTATGTGTGTGTTGTGTGGTTGGTTTATTTTATTCTTATAGAGTAAGCAACCTGTTCTCAACTCTGGAGGACGCTGAACTGGATGCTTTGGTAGAAGATGTACTTAAGCGTCACCCAAATGCCAGATATAAAATGATGGTTGGACATCTCGGTGTACAGGGCATTCGAGTACAGGGTAAGATGGGTTTTGTACCTTGACATATTAGCATCCCTAGGTAAAAAGCATGTAAAATAAAAATTAAGTAAATTTAGTTTTTTTTTTCTTTTCCTAAATTTATATAGCACTTTATACAATACAGATTTTTATTTACCGCTGTATCACTGTGAAGCTGCTTTGAAATGGTGTCAGTGTTGCAAACTTCATTATTAAGTGATTTTAAGCAAGTAAAACATCTCAGAAGTGTGTCCTTATTCAGCTCAGTTAATTTCAAGTTTTTGTATTCACATCTGATGGTGTCAGTACAGTGATATTTTTGAATATTGTCTTTTAGGTCCCCACTGAGCATGCCAAAGGTGAACTCAAAGACTGGCATATATTGATGAGTTTACTTTTGTAGGGCGACGTGTTCAAGAATCCATGAAACGTGTGGATCCTCAGGGTGTCCTTATGCGCAGTCTTCAGCTGAACCCCCGGAGGCGCAGGAAATACACAGTGCCTGAACCCAACAGCTTATGGCACATCAATGGTACACTGTAATGGATTTTTGTAATTTGAAGTATTTTACTGTAATATGTACAGTATAACACTGTTATATTTGCAAACAGTATTATACTGTAAATAGCAAAGGATTATGGGAAAATATATGCACACCGCTGTAATTCTTCACTACTGTAAATCCATTTACAGTAGTGAAAATGCCTACGAAAATTTCAAAATAAATATGACTTGTCATTGGTCATTTTTCACGGACAGTTGCACTACTGTAAATAGATTTACAGTAGTGACATTGCCCGCGAAAAACTGACCAATGGTAAGGGAGATTACTTTTCTGTGTTTTGTTTTCATTTGGTGGGAGTGGTCGACAACGGAGGAAAGATTCAACAAAAAGGTTAGTACAGTTCTGTAATTATTTAATGTGAAATGAATTCACATATTAAGGATAACTTAACATGAATTACTAGAGCAAATTAACTGACTCAAGAAAATGCTTAGTATTTTTTATCAATAAGCCTTTTTTTTCTGGCTGTTGGTCAAGGGTGGTCTGATTGCAGTCGTAATTGTGTTATCCTCAACGAGGTGAATAAAGTTTACATCGACTCATATAGAAATCTGCCTCTTTAACATAAATTAGCTAAGCACGAAGAGTCATTGGAAACTTTACGTCAGCCGCAAACTATCCGAAATACTCAATAATAAAAATGGGCATGCAGTTTGCACATGCGTAGGAAACATGCTCAGCCAAATAAGGCTAGCTGTAGTAGACCTGCTCAAATGGATGCCATGATTTGTGAGGTTGCGGGATGCGAGCATACATCTCCCAATCTGCACCGCTTGTGCGACCATTTAAAATGGCATACACGAGATGGGAAAAAGGTCACCTGCCCCTTTCCCAACTGTAAAAAAAAATCATGTGAAATCATCTTTCACATCCCACATAAGCAGGAAACACAGAGAGTATTTAGAGAACCCTGTAATAGATAACAATGCATCAAGCTGTAGACATGACAGTGACATTCATGATGAGAGTTTTGAGCATTTTGAGATTGATGATTATTGCAGTGATGAAAACACATTTTTGACAGATTTGGCATTATTCTGTTTGAGGATGCTACCAGCCACTACTATCCATAGTTTAATTGAGGAATTTTAGGTGGTGCATGACAGCAACATGCAACATATGTTTTAAAAACTGAGAGAAGAATTTTAGAAAACTGAAAATGCCATCAACTGATATTGATAACATCATAGCTGGTCTAAACAAGAGCAATCTTTTGAGGTTGTACAATGAGGGAATATTTAGGTCTGATGATACTCATAAAACATATTTCAAGTGGACTTTTAATTATGTGGCACCTAAACAGGTATATCTTGGTAAAAATACTAAAGTACTGCTTTTTACAGTATGTTTCAGTTAGGGAGACCCTCAAAGCACTTTTGAGCCATGAATCCATGAAAGCGCAGTACACTGATGCAAAGGTACACAGATCAGCTGACCCAAATATACTGCAGGATATAAGGGATGGCAGGAATTTTAAAGAAAAGGATATTTTTCAGCAGTGCATGTCTTCTGTCTCCATTATCTTGTACCAGGATTCCTTTGAAGTGGCGAATCCCCTTGGATCAGGGAGAAAAAACACAAGGAGCTTGCTGTTTACATGTCCCTGTCAGAAATCTGGCCTCAAAATAGGTCCTGCATAGACCCCATACAACTTGTTTTGCTTTGTAAGGAGGAAGATTTGCAGTTTTTGGGCAAGAGAAAGTGTTTGGTCCTCTTGTAAGAGATTTGAGGGATCTTGACGAGGCAGGGGTTGAGCTGAACAGTGGTCAGATAATACAAGGGGAAGTGTTTGCAATAACTGGAGATAATCTTGGGTCACACATGATTGGAGGCTTCACAGAGAACTTCAGTAGAAGTAAATATTCTCCGTGGAGGATGTCATCAGAAAGGTCCTACCCACGCTTCAGGAGAATGACCTTAACAATCTCAAAACACACTTGACTGGGACTGGTGTGCAGACAGGCAGTGATCTACAATTTATCTTAGAAGACTTGATAGACAAACTTCCACTTATTGGTGCCAGAAGACTCATACACCACTTCAATAACAAAGGTAAGAAATACCAGTGGTGTCCCTTGTTACAATGCATATTTCCTGCATTTACAATGTTGAAAATTGAGTGTTATCCTATTTAAATAACAGAAAAAAGTAGAAAACTTAATAGTTCATAATCATTAATGTTACCAAAACCAAATTTGTCAAGAAGGTTATTTGTTCTCTCTTTTATAGTCAATTAAACAAGTGCCATATTTACTTGAGACTGATTCACATCCATGTCATGTAGCGTGTTGTCGAGCAGCCAGGGAAGTAGGAAGCACACAAGTTTGCCCGAATACCAGCAGTGGTTTATTTTTTCATGCCTTTCACCAGCAGGTGCAGCCAACCATAATACACAAAAAAAAAAAAAAAAAAAAATTATATATATATATATATATATATATATATATATATATATATATATATATATATATATATATATATATATATATAAATAAATATATATAATACAAAAATAAATTCAACACAAATACAAAAGAAAATGCTGGGAGCAGCAAAACCTGACACTAACAGGGCTCAGCTTTAATACAAAAATGACTGTCTCACATCAGACAAACATGTTCGCGTACGCGCATCGTTCACTGCCCCCAAACTTACACAGAGCATGGATTAACTAGACCAGTTTCCCGCCACGCTAATGGGTCAAACCATCGTTACGGGGAAAGATTTCACCCGTAACGCTTCAATCCAGATTCATTAAATAACATATAAATACATAAGCAATCCATTTCTTACATTTCAATAAAAATACCAACCAGCAAAAACATACATACAAAAGAAAAATTTAACACATAATATTCACACATCTCTCCCCATTTTAGAAAATGGTACGACCGCTCAAGAGTAATTGGAGCAATTCACTAGACATTAGAAATGAGCCGGATACTCGGCTGAAACGAGTATCTGGTACGGATAAAGCACTTCTGCCGAGTACGAGTATTATACGAGTAATACGAGTCAATATCTGTGCTCGGATTGAATGAAAATCATCATTGGGTAGCTGATTGTGTCAGCGTTCTGTGATAGGCTAGTCACAGCGCCACTCCCCTACACACATACAGATGTATTTTGTTGCTGTGTATCGCTCTGCTCACTCACAGTGAAGCCTCGTTTACACGGCACGCGTGTGCGGCGCGTTACGGCTGCGACGCGGCTACCGGAGCTGATACACGGCCACTCTAGTCAATGCTTGTGTTTACACCAGCCGCGGCGCGTTTGAGAAGCGTCCCAGAAGCGGCTCGACGCAGCGCTTCGCTAAAGATAGGCACCTCGTCTATTTTCGACGGACGCCGCGTCCAAGACACGCAGCTCAAATACAAAATAAAGTCAAAATAATCACCCTGTGTAAACTCCCGCTCATATTTCACATCACTAGGAGGCCCGCTCTCTCTCTCTCTCCCTCTTACTCACTCTCTCTCACACACACACCTGGTGTGGAACCCAAAAAAAAAAAAAAAATCATACTGATCATAAAAAAATTAAAAGTTAAAAAAGAAAGTTATGTTGTTCATTACATTTTACTTCATAATTGCACTGCATTGTTTTGTTTTCATTGTTGCAAAACTTGTTCTGTAATATAGTTTGTTTGCTATCGTGATCAAAACCATTGATCTGAAGCTCAATCCTGATGCTGTCCTGTAAATATTTTTTCTAATCAGCAATAAATCTAACAATTTCTGATCAACCCATATCAATTGCATGTTCAAAATAACATACCGGTTAAAGCCCCGCCCATTTCAAGACCAGCCCCGCCCACTTCCTGGTTAGGCCCCACCCACTCCGAGTACAGATACAGATAATTCATATGGTTAACAGATACAGATAATGCTGTACTCGCTCATCCCTACTAGACATCATGTGTTCCCAAATACAAGACCAGCCAGGAAATTAGAAATACAAGACTATGACATGTATATACAATAAACATATGCAAACCCATGTCAAAATATAACTAAATAAATAAATAACCAATAATACAGTGAACTGATGTTCACGTGATGATGACCTATGCTTTCATCATCACAATCCAGCTTCTGTGTTTTGGAACTTTTAAGGTTTGCCTCAGAGACTTTTGTGTGGAAAAACACAGTTCCACGCCTGGCGGTTTCATTTGTGCCTAAATGCTGTATATTTGTACAAAGTTTGTTTGCAGTGGTTTGGACCCTGCCATATACATATATATTCCAATATTCAGTTCGAAAAGGACATTTTAAAAGCCTAGACTAGAAGATCCATTCAGATGACACTCTCTCTTTTAGTCAATTTTGCATGTAGTGTTAACTTAAGTTGCAAGTGTCTCACATCTGTCTTGTGGAAGTTTTAAGATTTTTAAGATTGATCTGAAACCTTAGTATAAGATCTTCGCCTGGGGTCTCATTTATAAAACTGTACGTAGGATCCCTACTAAAAGTGTACGTACGCGCAACAGCTAGATTCTGCGTACGCACAAAAAAAATCAGATTTATAAAACCATGCGTACGCCAGAACCGGCGCACAAATCCCTTTATAAATCCCAGTCAGCGGAAGATTGTGCGTACGTGCATCTCCACCCTGTCTCCTCCCCGAAATAACCATATATGGAGCTTACGACGCCTAGTTTTACTATGCATAACCTCATCTGCATATAATTTACATACACGTTCCCAACCACGTGACATCCACGGTTAACACCGTCAAAGGTACAAGACATTGGAAAATATTAGATATGGACTATAAATGCCATTTGTGCCACACATTATATTGATAAAGATCATCCAATATCCTCTTTATGTTTTAGAATAAATATATCAAAATATCCATAAAAACAAAATTGTATAAAATACTTCAGATAAAGGTTTTAGGATAGAGTGGATTCATTCATTTCCACTGGCCAGATAGTATTTTAATAGTTTTAAACAATTCAAATCAAATTTATGCAGTTTTGCTGATAAGGTGAACATATCTTTTAGGAAGTTTATAGGCTATTTTTAGTGGAAACAGATCGGACTACTTATTTATTGCAGTGTTAATACAATTGTCTGACTCTGCGCGTCACTGACAAAGTATTTTAAAAAGAAAACATGCAAATCTTACCGTTTTCCTGAAAATATATCCTTCAAATGGTAATTGTTTGAAGATCCTTCACACGACATCAACACCTCCTGCAGCTGTAGTTGTACAGTAAGATATTATTGGACCTATTCAAACTGGACAACGGACCGTTCGACCACCGAATCCAGCAGTGTCTTCCATAATATCTAAGTTAAGTGTGCATCACTGATCGTCATTCTCGAAAAAATATTTTGTCATAACATCTGCAGTTTAGTTTAAGGAGGAATTATTGTGCTCCCAGCGCTCCTCGCTGTCATAAAACTGTGTGTCACTGGAAAAGTGATCGAAAGTAGCACATCTATCTCAATTCATATCACTTTGTCTCCAGAATGTGCGTACGCACGGCTCAAAGTTTGCTTAAAGGTGCGCACATTCTCCCGTCAAGTTTGTTTTTATAGATCACAACCTTTGCGCGGGAACTGGCGTACGCACAAAACGGGGCTGGAAGCGTGCGTACGCCAGTTTCCACGCGAAGGTTGTGATACGCTTTATAAATGAGACCCCTGGTGTTTCTGTTTGCATATTTGTACATAGTTTGTTTGCAATGGGTTGGACCCTGGTATATACATATTTCGATATTTGTGACCAATCACGGAAAGTATTGACACAAGTCGGGGGCATTTT
Organism: Ancherythroculter nigrocauda; assembly: GCA_036281575.1. Taxonomy (NCBI): domain Eukaryota; kingdom Metazoa; phylum Chordata; class Actinopteri; order Cypriniformes; family Xenocyprididae; genus Ancherythroculter; species Ancherythroculter nigrocauda. Next base: position 11,731,954 of record VTFQ01000001.1, read on the forward strand.
GAGTTATTCACAGATTCTGAAAGTGTAGTCTCCAAGCTTTCCAACGATGTGTAACACATGGAAATCTGATCATATTTGGAGAAGTTGTGGCCATTCGAAGGTAGGCACTCAAAAAAAGCTCAAAAGGGAGAAAATGGCCTCTAAAGATTGTGCAGTTCTCACCTCTTCTCACCTGCTTGGAGTGACAATAGGGCTCATTTACATCTCATTTAGATACCCCCTGTAAAGCTGCATGGTTGCATAGCAACGACAGGACCGCATACTATTAATAATAAAGGACAATGTACATTCTAAATGTCAGTAATTTATCTTTTTTGACTTTTATAAAAATGATTTAAAGGCTGAAATATTTCAGTTTTATCTTTTTATAGACTGTTAGAATTTGTATTATGGCAAGAAAAAAGCAGCTAAGTAAAGAAAAACGAGTGGCCATCATTACTTTAAGAAATGACGGTCACTCAGTCCAAAAAATTGGGAAAACTTTGAAAGTGTCCCCAAGTGCAGTCACAAAAACCATCAAGCGCTACAAAGAAACCGGCTCACATGCGGACCGCCCCAGGAAAGGAAGACCAAGAGTCACCTCTGCTGCGGAGGATACCAGTCACCAGCCTTAGAGATTAGAGACCAGGTCAATGCCACACAGAGTTCTAGCAGCAGACACATCTCTAGAACAACTTTTAAGAGGAGACTGTGTGAATCAGGCCTTCATTGTAGAATATCTGCTAGGAAACCACTGCTAAGGACAGGCAACAAGCAGAAGAGACTTGTTTGGGCTAAAGAACACAAGGAATGGACATTAGACCAGTGGAAATCTGTGCTTTGTTGATGAGTCCAAATTTGAGATCTTTGGTTCCAACCACCGTGTCTTTGTGCGACGCAGAAAAGGTGAACGTATGGACTCTACATGCCTGGTTCCCACCATGAAGCATGGAGGAGGTGTGATGGTGTGGGGGTGCTTTGCTGGTGATACTGTTGGGGATTTATTCAAAATTGAAGGCATACTGAATCAGCATGGCTACCACAGCATCTTGCAGCGGCATGCTATTCCATCCGGTTTGCGTTTAGTTGGACCATAATTTATTTTTCAACAGGACAATGACCCCAAACACACCTCCAGGCTGTGTAAGGGCTATTTGACCAAGAAGGAGAGTGATGGGGTGCTGCGCCAGATGACCTGGCCTCCACAGTCACCGGACCTGAACCCAATCGAGATGATTTGGGGTGAGCTGGACCGCAGAGTGAAGGCAAAAGGGCCAACAAGTGCTAAGCATCTCTGGGAACTCCTTCAAGACTGTTGGATGAGGATATTTTTCAGCAGTGCATGTCTTCTGTCTCCATTATCTTGTACCAGGATTCCTTTGAAGTGGTGAATCCCCTTGGATCAGGGAGAAAAAACACAAGGAGCTTGCTGTTTACATGTCCCTGTCAGAAATCTGGCCTCATAATAGGTCCTGCATAGACCCCATACAACTTGTTTTGCTTTGTAAGGAGGAAGATTTGCAGTTTTTGGGCAAGAGAAAGTGTTTGGTCCTCTTGTAAGAGATTTGAGGGATCTCTTACAAGAGGCAAAAGGGCCAACAAGTGCTAAGCATCTCTGGGAACTCCTTCAAGACTGTTGGAAGACCATTTCAGGTGACTACCTCTTGAAGCTCATCAAGAGAATGCCAAGAGTGTGCAAAGCAGTAATCAAAGCAAAAGGTGGCTACTTTGAAGAACCTAGAATATAGGGCTGGGCGATATATCGAATGCTTTTGTCACGCGCATTTCGTCAGTAAAGCCGGTTCCCTGATTGCCGCTAAATCGCCATCACCTGCTTTCAAATGAAGCGGCATTTAATAGACAGAGCCGTAGTTCACTGATAAGCCACGCAATATCGTGTTCAATATCGACGGCGATTCATATCGATATTGAACGCGATATTGCGTGGCTTATCAGTGAACTACGGCTCTGTCTATTAAATGCCGCTTCATTTGAAAGCAGGTGATGGCGATTTAGCGGCAATCAGGGAACCGGCTTTACTGACGAAATGCGCGTGACAAAAGCATTCGATATATCGCCCAGCCCTACTAGAATATGACATATTTTCAGTTGTTTCACACTTTTTTGTTATGTATATAATTCCACATGTGTTAATTAATAGTTTTGATGCCTTCAGTGTGAATCTACAATTTTCATAGTCATGAAAATAAAGAAAACTCTTTGAATGAGAAGGTGTGTCCAAACTTTTGGTCTGTACTGTATATATTTTTTTCAGCCATCTTTCTGGTAGGACATATTGTACGCATGTAAATCTTCTGGCATTGATCGGTACAATATGGGTTATCGGTACACACCTATGCAATTGTGATGTATCATATATATATAGACACAGATGTATTTTTCAGCCCTGGAAGGTCACTGCAATAAAACAAGTAAAAAGCATTTAAAACAGACACATACAGTAATTTATTAATGTTATAAAATTCTTCTTTACAGATCATGCCAAAAAGATACTGCTCTGGTAAGTTGATCTATTCTGTGATCCTAGTTCCTTGTGGCATCACAAAGTGTTATGAATCGTTTATTACGCAGTAATAAATCATTTTGCGTCATACACTGTGTTTGAACTTTTTTTCCCCCATTTTTTCCCTATTAAAATCATCTTTTCATGTAGCAGTCAAGTGCCTGATGTGCCCCGCGTGGATCGTCAACATCAGCAAACACCTTAGGACGGTCCACGAAGTGGCCAATGCAGAACAGAGAGGCCTCTTGGCCCAGCTTGGCAGCCACAGAGTGAGGCTGCCCAATTTGGTTTGCCCACTCTGCAGCAAGCTGGTGAAATACCCTGAGAGGCACCTGGAAAGAGGCCACGGGGGCATGTCGGTAAGTCAGTCTTAAAACTGACGGGATCGTGTTGGACCAGTTGTTTTACATTAATGTATGAAATAGTTGTCTGTTTAAAGAATACTGAAATGTTGTTTTTATATATATTTTTATAAGGAGTCGTTGCGGTCAAAGACGTTGAGATCACTGGAGAGGTTGGTGATAATTGGGAAGCTTCAAATCTTGCGGGATTCAGAGCCGGCCATCCCCCTGGTCTCCGACTTCTCCCAGGCCGAGGCCCCACCTGACGCCTGGCCGGACGTTCAATTGCTTTAGGTGGCAGCCTTACCACCTCAGGTGCTGGCCTCACCGACTGCAGCGACGTAAGAGCAGAGGCTGGTGCAGATATAGAGTAGGAATCCACTGATCATCATAATCCTAATAGTTTTTGTTATAATTGTGTGTTTTAAATTTAAAATAAAAATGTCCTTTTAATTGTGTTCTTGTCTTTTTTTGGCTGCAAAACAAATTGCATATATATGTAGTGTCCGCAGAGCGGTGCATTTGGCGGCCACTAAATAAATTATATCTGGAATGTCTTTGTTTTTTCGACTTCCATTCGTACCAGAAGGTTCCAAATGACTTGAAAGTCAGTGGAATGCATATAGTGCAGTTAAAGGATTTTAATCCATAAAACTATAAAATAGGAAATATCATCTGAAAACACTGTGTCCAGGAACCTATTATTTGGCAGCCACTACATAATTGGGAAGTGGGATGTCTTTTTGTTTTCTGCTCCCAATCATACCAGAAGGTCCCAAATGATTTGAATATTAGTAAAATGCATCCGACCGAGTGCACCAAGCATGGTAGTTTTAATCCATAAAACTTTTGTAAAAAATCTGAAACATCATCTATAAAAACTGTGTCCAGGAACCCATTATTTGGCAGCCACTACATAATTTTGAAGTGGGATGTCTTTGTGTTTTCTGCTTATATCTCAGCAACTTGAAAACATGAACATGAAATTCAGGTCAACGAAAGGCCTCGGGGGTCTCTATTGAACACGCAGATGCGGCAGATTGTCCTGAAATTTGAACCGTGTGTACAACTGAATTAGACGTTTCGAACGAGATTGGTGCTGCTAGGGTAGCTTTATGGGTCCCAGAGTTATGGTCTTTAAGGAATTCAGTGGCCCCCAGAGCTCATAAAAAGGTCTCGGGGGCCCCTGTCAAACGAGCCTAACCCCGAGGTCGGGGGCCTTCGGGTTCGTGAGCTAGAGCCAACACAACAAAAGCATCCCACTTGCCAATTATGTAGTGGCCACCAAATAACGGGTCCGTAGACACTGCCTTTTCTATGCCAGTTAGTGCCAAGTACGGTAGCGGTGTTATAAATGATGACTGGGATGTTTTTGTGTTTTCCACACTAAGTTGTCCCAATTCCAGGTTACTGAATGTGGCCCAATTAATGGGTTTGTGGACGGAAACTTGTACGACGAAACTTGGTGCATGTGGTCTGCCAAGTGCAGTAAAATAGTTTTTATCAGGACAGGAGCTACAGTTTAACTTGTTGAATGATAATGGTTTAACTGGTTAGTGAACAATCATCCCAGTGGCCCAATAAAGTGATTCCAATGCAACTGCAGTGTTCAACATGGGGCAGTAGGTCATTTGCCAACTATAGTGGGTAATCGGACATATAGTGGGTCTGAGGGATGGGGCGTGGCTTGGGAGTGGTCAGAGAGGGTCGTCAGGTCATTTGCCAACTATAGTGGGTAATTGGACAAATAATGGGTTCGTGGGATGGGGGCGTGGCTTGGGAGTGGTCAGGGGGAGTCACCAGATCATTTGCCCACTATAGTGGGTAATCGGACAAATAATGTGTGAACTGTAGCTTTTTTAGCTCCCTGAGGTCAGTTGGACAGGGTGGGGGCCTTGCTTTTTAAAAATAAGTTTAAATGCAGAATTCTATTTACTGAGGTTTACTCAATGTTTGAAGTTATATGTGTGTTATAAATATGTGTGTGGGTACTAGATGTTTTTCAGTCCTTGTTCTGGTATGGGACCTGAGGAGCTGATTTTTCAAGTTTAACTCTTCATGTTCTGAATTCTGTGGCTCCTTTTGAAAACTAGGAAGAAGAAAGTCAAGACTCAGCCCTGGTTGAACAGCAATAGCAATACTCTTAGGCAAGAGTGCAGGAGGGCTGACTGTAAATGGCTCAAAGATAAAGATTTATATGAGACTTGTAATTTATTTGAGAGATTGTTTGACAAAGTTTCAAAAAGTAGTTAAAATCTAGCGTTAGCGTCAGTTCTGGCAGGTCACGTCAGTCAAGCTTGCATCAGCTGACTCCCAGGTGACTTGCGTCTACCTATAGGAATACGACGCCTATTACGGCATCTATATATAAGCTCCTCAGTATTATCAGCAGCTATTGCATTTCTCAGGAGCAAATTACCCTCCTCCATCCCCAGCTCCTCCTCTCTTCAGTCAGGAATGGCCTTATTATTTCCCCTGAATCAGACTAATTCTCGAAAAATGTGTATGTTAAATCATGACATTTAATGATATCTCATGTTGGTCCTGTTCTGTTTACCCTAGGGGGTTTATTGCTGCTCTCCCTGCTCTTATCCATGCTAGGCTGCATGGATGCGCAGGGAGTTCTTGCCCAGAACAGAACCATACCGCCAATACAAACTCTATGCATTATCTATCATATTTGACGATAGTGGTCCTGACAGAATTAGTTTTTTTTTTACATTACTTCAAAGAATTATCATAATTCAAAAATACGCTTCAGGTAGTCTTGTTCTTATATTGTTAGATCTCAGTCCTGCTTTTAATACGGTCAATCATGATACAATTTTTGATAAGCACAGTATAAATTATCATCTGTATGCTGATGATTCCCAAATTTACTTCTCTATAAAACATGGGGAGCTATCTTCTCAAATCTTTGTTTGCCTGTTTGGCTGATGTGAAGTTGGTTGGTAAACAACTTTCTCCAACTGAATGAAGACAAGTCAGAGTTTGTTGTCTGATGATGTGATATGGAGTCTAATAACAACCTGTTATTGCTTCCTGGGGAAAAACTTTCCTTTGTGAAAAATCTTTATTTTTGACTGAGCTTACATTTGAGCTGAGCTTATCATCAAATCTAGACCTATAGCCAAGTTGATGTCTGTCCTCTCTTTCAATGATTTGGTGAAGGTTGTTCGTGCCTTTGTGCCTTTCTCATTTGGATTATTTTAACTCTTTGTATCTGGTGTGATTCAGGCCTCCCTCTCTCATCTGCAGCTGGTTCAGAACTCAGCTGATAGGCTTTTAAACTTCAAAAAGTTCAGTTCCGTTCTCTTTCAAGTGAATCCTCATGTGGACCTTAAGGTTACCTTTAAATAGGAAACACTTTCCACACTGATCACATGTAAATGACTTCTCTTCAGTGTGAATATTCATGTGTTCCCCAAGTCTTTGTTCCCGTGTGAAGCCAGTCCCGCACAGACTGCAGGTGAAAGGTTTCTCTCCAGAGTGAATTGTCATGTGGACTGTAAGGTTTCCCTTTTGACTGAAACTCTGTCCACATTGTCGGCAGATATATGGCTTTTCTCCGGTATGAATTCTCATGTGGTCTTTAAGGTTTCCTTTTCGACTGAAAGTCTTTCCACACTGTTGACAGGTGTAAGGCTTTTCTCCAGTGTGAATTCTCATGTGGGCTTTAAGGTTTCCTTTGTCACAGAAACTCTGTCCACACTCTTGACAGATATGAGGCTTTTCTCCAGTGTGGATTCTCATGTGGGCTGTAAGGCTTCCTTTATGTGTGAAACTCTTTCCACATTGTTGGCAGGTGTAAAGTTTCTCTCCAGTGTGAATTCTCATGTGGTCTTTAAGGCTTTCTTTATGTTTGAAAATCTGTCCACATTGCTGGCAGGTGAAAGGATTCTCTTCAGTGTGAATTCTCATATGGACTTTAAGGTGTTTTTTGTGTGTGAAACTCTTAGTTCCTGTCTTTTGAACTCCTTTTTGTGAGGAAACCTGTGTTGATATTTCCCCATTCATGAAATAATAATGTTTATCATAATGTTCTTTCTCTTCTTCCCTTTCATTAAGTTCATGATTCGCTTCTTTCAGTTCCATCAGGTCTAGATCAAAAATAGACATAAAACAATTTAGACATTTAAAGCATCAAAAGCAACAACATGTATGTTCTATAACCTATCCTATCCTATCCTATGGATCAGGGATGAGCAGGTTTGGTACTGGAGGACCACTGTCTTTCATCCCTAATCAAATACACCTGCCCGTCATTTTCAAGCAATCCTTAAGACTAAAGGCCGATTTATATTTCTGCGTCACGTGTACGATGTAGGCTACGCTACGACGTACAACACGTCAATTCTATGCAGACTGCAAGCGCTGTGATTGGTCTGTTAGAATCCCTCCCTCGGGTCAAAAGATTGGTGTGGAGCAATCGGAGAAGAGCAAGTGTGTGGCGAGGGGGGTGTGGTTCAGCAGCGGGAGATGAGCAGCGCTTAAGTAGATCAAGTGCAAATGATAAACACTTGTGTCTCATTGCAATAATTGACATGGGGAGACCAGATAAAGCCACCAGGAAAAAGGAAGTGACTGACAGAGAAGCTGTGTCTCATTTCGAAGGTTGCATCCTCCGGAGGTCGCATTCGAAGATTGCATACGTCATTGAGGCTGTATCAGTAAGTAGGACTCTCCGAACCTGACCTTGGAATGCATCCTTCTTTCATAGGAATTTGGAAGATGCATGAGGTGTATCCTTCACTGCTGCAGATAGCCCACAATTCTTTGCGTCGCTGTTAACAGCCATCATTTATTCAAAAATAAATAGTGGTGCTGGCAAATGTACATACAAGCGAAGATGTGTTTAAATGCAAGCAGTTTCATGCTTGTTTTTTTTTAAACTTTGTTCTTCCTAATATCCTCCTCCTTTGTCTCTGTAACATATCTGTTGTACATAAGCCAGTTCCTCAAGCAACCAAAATAAAAATAAAACAAGTACATTCTCTTTTCAAATTACAAATTCATTAATAATTTTCATTCATTTGCTGAGAGCGCAATGAGGTTGCCGTGAATGTGTTGGCATAGCAACGATATACTTCCTGTTTTCTTTCCTGCCTGTGTGTCCTACGAAGGATGTCTTGTTTAATTTTGGCTAAGGACACTCCATATACTGCATCCTTCACAGGATTCATCCTCTTGAGGATGCAGCCTTCGAAATTAAATGAAATGAGACACAGCTACTGACTGACTGCACACTTGTGGAGGCTGGAATTTGATTACTATGTTTACAGCTTTATGTTGATTACGTTTTGGGAGCGCAGAGACCAGATGCACAGACTACTGCACGGAGGCTCCGGTGTAGGTGCATAGTGATGAAATAAAATGTTATTGTCAATATTATGAAAACACAATTATGACAATAAAATTTTTTATGAAAAGAAATCAATCAAGTCCAAATAAGGCATACTTTCAGTCATTCAGTCAAGAATTAACACATTTACATGAATTGTGAGTGTTCTAAAGCATAACTATTTGTGAACACATAATGCAAAATGTATGTAGTTAAAAGATGTTTGATAAGTCCATTTAAAATTTGTAGAACAGTCTTTGTTGGCTTTTCTGTGAAGTAAGGAAACAAAAGGTCTGCACTGTCTCTCTGTTTCTTTGATCTGGTGATCAAAGAATCTTTATCTTCTTTGGGTGACCATTTGGTTTGTCACTTCTCCTGCTATCAGGAAGCATAGGGTGTTGTAAAAATAATCAGCATTGGTTCTCTCTGCAGACGAGCTGGAGCCGGAACCTTGATTCTGAATTAGAATTATGTTTTGAAAGAATCATCTGAATGATTCATTTGTCTGGTTCCTCCAAAACTATGTCAAATTATCCATTACTCCTATTTTTTCTGTAATTTAATTACAGTTACTTCTGATGTAATTGAACTAAATACTGTGTTTAGAACAATTATATATAATACAATAGTGGATTTAACATAAAAATTATGGCTGTCAATAGATTACATTTTAATCCCAATTAATCACAATTAATCTCACACTTATTGAGAAATTAAGCATACATCAGATTAGAGACCTGCACAACCCAGCACAACCGAGTGCGGTGCGGGACAGTATTTGGTGGGTGATAGATTTTATGTTGGTCTCAGCATTGAAAGTATGTGGACTGCGGCTCCTTTTTTTCCTCTGTCAAAGCTGTATACTATGTCTTAACATATGGTTTTCTATGTACTAGAACCATTTCCATATAAGGCTGTACTAGGAGTGAATGTGAGACAGGGAATGGTCTCTGCTTTTCTGTATTACTAGAATAGGAGAAGGTCCTTGGGATTTTAAGGGACCTCATGGGTACCTGACCAGTAGATGACCATATTTAGACTTGTTTTTCTATATGTATCACATTCCTATATCATGATCTATATGATGTATTCTCTTTCTCATTGGCTGAAACTATACTACACCCCTTGTACTCTTTCTATATATTCTCTCTTTTCTTATCAATAAAATGAGACTATATTCTCCCTCAGCGCTGAGTGATTGCTCATTCAATTGCCAAATAAGAGGTCTGTGATGAGGCACGAATTAGGAGCAAAAAACCTAACAGTGGGTGAATGCGGATGCGGGCGGCACGATATTATTGTGTGCGCGTTGCGGGAAAATAAAATTATTTGCGGGACTCCCGCAAAGTGGAAATATCTAACAAAATAAAATAACTAGAAACAAATAAACCTTTATTTATAATAAAATAAAATAAAAACGATCTACAGGCGCAGGGTCGGAAGCTAACTCTCGCGTGGTTCATAGGCGCGAAACAGCCAAGCCTACCACACAGAGGCAAAATGTCTGCACCGCATGACTCAGGTGAATCGCTTAGTCCTACAGATATTAGTAAGTTATTAAAGAAAGGAACATGCAAAACTACAAAACCAGCGACACCAATGGAAAGCACCTTCCTTTTGCGAGCTGTGACAAATGCAGCAAAATACTCACATACAGCGGGCACAAGTCTGAAACTTCAGGTCTGAAGCGTCATGTGTGCACCGTTTTGAAAGGCCAAACATCCCTGACATTTACGGCAAGTCGAAAGTGTCAAGTGCACTAAAAGATATAACAACAGAAAAATGTGTTGACTTTGTTTGTGCCGACATAAGACCTTATTACACCGTCTCTGGCCAGGGTTTCAGGGTTTACATATGCAATGTATTTTTATTTATTTATTTTTTTTAAAAAAACAATACTTATACGCTTACCCGCGGGATTTTGCGGGCGGGAGCGGGAGAAAATAATATATATTTTTGCGGGAGCGGGCGGGAGTGGGACACAATCTTGCGGGAGCGGGACGAAAAAATCCGTCCCGCGCAGGTCTCTACATCAGATTCAAGTGTGAGTCTCACAAAACTGTATTTTTCAGCTTTTTAAGGTAAATTTAGGTCTTTTCAAAAAGAGGACACTTGCAGACTCCAAAAGGACACCAAATAACCAAATGTTATGAGTCCAAATAATTCATACATTTATGTACACCTAAGCACCCACACACAAAAACACAACGTTTGAGAATTCACAGTGTATATAGTGTGTGCAACAGCAAAGAGCTTGTTTACATTTTAGACCAGTCCAGTTGCGATACTGAACAGGAGCACATGGAGAAGCCAAGAAAACCTAAACCAGCCGCCTTGACCAGGGGCCCGTTTCAATAAGGAGGTTCAACCAACTCGGAGTTGAAACTTGAACTCTGAGTTGACTTACTCTGAGATGGGGAACTCTGAGTTTTCAGTTTCAGAACAGTTGAATTGAGTTAGTTCAATCGACTCTGAGTAGGTTGACTCGGAGTGCACCACTGGAGCTCCGATATTACGATTCACCATGGCAACAGCACATGACAAAATGACATCCGCAGATTTCTGAGTCAATGCAAGTTTAATTCTCATCACTGTTATAATATCAAAGGTGAAAACTGGTAGAATAGTAAGTTATTGAACTAATATTTATTTTCATGGTATCCCACATGCAAAAAAGAAGAAGAAAAAAATAATAAATAATAAGATAATAAGAGTGTAATTGATTTTTATCATTATTAAACACTTGTTAAGCAATTTACTTCCACTTTTAGAAAATTTTCTTTTTATTAAAAATATATGCTTTTTGAAGTGATATATGATGGGAAAAGGGAGAATAGCGAGCTCGGCAAAAGGCAGATTCGAACCCAGTCAATCACATCACAAGTTAATTCTCTGCACACAACACACTATTGCCTACACCACTGCAACCACTACAACATGTGTTAACTTTAACCTGGTGTGACACTGGTGGGAGGAGCTACTGTAAATTTGCACTTAGTAATACCCAGAAGAAAAAAAGTATACTTGAGTGCATTAAAAAAAATACTTAAATACAAGCAAGTACATTTGTAGTACATTCTTTATTTTGGTGCTAAATAAAAGTGTCAAAGTTATACATTATAAATGCAGTAATTCAATGTATATCTGTACTTCAGTAGTACTTCACTGCACTTGGAAAAGTATACTAAATACCACTACTACTAAAATTGATTTTAGTGCAATGAAATAAAGTATACTTACCACAAAAATATACAGAGGAGTTTTATTAGTGTATTTGTTAAAAGTGTGCTTTCAATGCTTTAAAATTTGTTCAGTCTTAGTAGACTTTTATATAATAATCCTAAGTTTAAATGACGTTGATTTTCGTACAAATATATTACTAATGTACTAGTTATAAGTACATTTTCCCCCAGGTGAAAAAAAGTGCAGTAGAATACACTTTATTTTAGTACACTTATACACTTCCATAATGTACTTAAAGTGCTCTATTTCAGTGCACTTATTTTATACTTAATATACTAAAAGCTGTACTTTAGTACTTCTTAATATAATCATAAGAACATCTAAGTGTACTCAACTGTGCTATTTTGAGACACCATGAATTTGAACTAAAATGTGCTTTTAACATAATATCTCTATATTTAAAAAATGTATTTAGTTACCACTTGTAGTATACTTGAACCCATCTTTCACACAACTTTAAATATACTCATCAGACATAGGAAATTCACTTATGAATTATTTAAAATATAAGAATAATATATGGTAAATATATACAAAATTTGTAATGTTGTAGGCAATAAATTATAAATACATTTTGAATATTCATTATATATTAATCTTATATTTGAAATACATCATAAGTCTATTTTAAAAGTGTTTGAAAGATGGGTTCTGCTACAAGTGGAAGTACTACAAGTGGTAACTAAATACATTTTTTTAATACAGAGATAGTATGTTAAAAGCACATTTTAGTTCAAATTCATGGCGTCTCAAAATAGCACAGTTGAGTACACTTAAATATTCTTAAGATTATTTTAAGAAGTAAAGAAGAGCTTTTAGTATATTAAGTACAAAATAAGTGCACAGAGCACTTAAAATAAGAGCACTTTAAGTACATTTTGGCAGTGTACTGTGTACTAAAATAAAGTGTATTTTACTGCACTTTTTTCACCTGGGTAGACACTCCGACACTTTCCGTTTGCATTAAGATTATTTTTATTACCACACTGGCAGATATTGATAATTTTACTTAAGTAAAATGCACTTAATTTAGATCCCCCCAGGAAACAAAACTAAATATCTTATATCATTTTCTTATATAGAAAATCCATCTTGATTTAAGATTTTTTAGATATTTTTTACTTGAAATAGGATGAAAAATACTCATTTTTGCAGTGTCAATGAATGAGTGAACTATTTAAACATCACTTGCCATACATCACAGTTACCATAGTAAGTTACTATGGTAACTGACTCTGAGTAGAAGTTACCTCTCTTTCAGAAACGGGCTTGACTTACCCTGCTTTCTCGGGTTTGACATACCTCCCATTCTGAAACAGAAAACCCAGAGTTTCCCTCGTTTCAGGGTTAACATACTCAGAGTTTTCACTTAACCTCCTTTCTGAAACAGGCCCCTGCATATATACTGAAGTACACAGAAACATATACAGGACAAATCCAAACATTGTCATGAAAGTGTGTAAAAACAATGTGAATGTACTGAAATGTGTCTGTGCAGAAATGTGATCAGTGCGTCGAGAGAGAGAGAGAGAGAGAGAGAGAGAGAGAGAGAGAGAGATGATTCAAATGATATTTGATCATTATTTTTAATAATGATCAAATGACTGAGTTCAGCTGTGAGAATAAAACCAACCTGTTTGTTCCTCAATATCTTCATGTTTCACACTGAATGTTTCTTCAATCTTTATTTCTTCAAACTCCTCTTTATTAAACTCAATCTTCATGTCTTCAGTCTCCGCTTTAATAATTATCTTCATATCTTCAGTCTCTTCTTTATTAAACTCAATCTTCATTTCTTCAGTCTCCTCTTTAATAAACTGTAAGTAGAGAATAATTAAACGGAGTTAAAAGTCTTCAATGACCTAACGTTGGACTAAAAAAAAAAAACACTCAAAACTAACACTGCAAATTAATAAACTTCATATTTAGATAATTATGATCTACATTTGGTATTTAACGAGTTATAGATTATATTAAATGATTACACTTTGATGAAAACATGATTAGTTAGTTTGTTAGTGTTTGTTGTTCTCGTTCATGTTCGAACAGCACGAGTCGTGATTCACTGAATCATTTATCAAAGTGTTTGATTCAATTGACTCAGAGTTGAAAAGTTCAGTTTCTCCATCATTACTCTCCAGAGACTGAACTCGTGTTCATGATAAACTGATTTATGATTTATAGAGAGAAATGAGACGCAGGTTTACTGTTTCTCATCAGTGGATATGAGCTTTACTCACACAAATATCCTTCATTACAGTTAGATAAAGAATCACAATGCTACATTAAATAGTAAATAAACTCATTTCACATCGCTTGTAAAACTATTAAAAATACAAAACTGTTTCTGTCGATTAAAACAGATTAAATTATTAAAACAAACCTTTATTCAGCAGAATCACAGCAGATGCAGGAGTGCGGTGCAGTCTTATGACGTCATGTCGCCACTCCAAAATAAAAGTCATGCATCGTCTACAATCACAGAAGTGTACAGAAATCCAACTATTTTACAAGATAATTTTTGTATATATTTTTGTTGCATTTTTACAAAAAATCTTCTGATTTAACCTTGAGATTTGAAGTATTAGATAGCTTAGATATTTGAAACACTATTTACAATGACACTAATAATCAGTAAAAATCAATCGGTAGTTATTAATAGAATAACGAGACACAAACCTTTACATTCAATCGCTTTTGGCCCCATTTATTTATGATCACAGTGCACACATACAAACTTTTAGTCCAAAAGTGCGCACATTTGTAGAAATACACGTTTACCTCAGATTTCATTAGAGCGAATATAAGCCGGGCCGTACGCAGGGTTTCATAATTACCCTGGTCAGAAAATGTTGTTAGTTTGGGGGATACGGGGGCATGGTCCCCTAGAAAATTTAGATTTCCCTGGTGTACATATGTGCAATTTTAAGACGTTTTAAAGGGGTGGTTCAGTGTTTTTTTCTAGGCTTGTTTCTGGGGCACAGTTTAACATGTCTTAATGCTTCGTTTTTTTTGTTTGTTTTTTTTGAAAATGCTGTATTTTTCATATATTTTACCTTTATTCTGCATTCCCTACATTCGTTCACTATTTACCCACAATCCTCTCTGATTTTGAATGTACATTCAATGTACACTCGTTAAAGCTGCGTTAATTTGTCAAGTGTAAAGTATAATTTTTTTATTAATTAGAACAACTTTGTAAAGATATTTTGAAGCGAAATGATACACGTTTATATCATAAAATATATACTTATTATATCTTATATATATCTTATTATCAGAACTATTTTATACAGATTTGCTGTACACCTTTGTGGAATCTAATTTTTTTTAATAATTCATTAATTATACATTTGTAAATGTGAAGAGACACCAAAAAAAAAAAGTTTTATCCCTGAATTTGATACACATAAGGTATCAGAAAACATTTTTACAGATCTCAAGCTAGCACAGACCTGACCAAACATAACATTATGCACATTTAATCCACAATCCATCTCTGTATAGTGCCAAGATCATGTGCTTGTTTGATTTAAACATTTCACCATCTGTGAAATCTGTGAGAATTTCATCATTTTCAGATTGAGCTCTATTAAGAGTATCCCAGACATCTTATTCCTTGCCAGCTTTGCAGCAAAGAAAGCAAGGGAATGTATTGGAATGATATAATTTGGTCATTTTCTTGTTTATCAAGGCATATCTTGATGGGTTTTTATCATTTTCAGCTCTTTGACGCAGTACTGTTCCAGCATCCATTCAGAGCTAATGTTTTTAATGCATTGCTCAAAAAACATAACCATAGAGTTTGTTCTTTCTGCCAGAATATGGACTACTGCTTGTTTGTTGTTCCTCTGATTCGATGATCTTGCTGTACGTCATTCAACTCTGCCTGTATAATAATTGACACAATTATGACAGAAATAACAATGACAAGAATTATTTTTTTGGAAAGCAAATAAAAACACTACCAAAATTTATATTTATATATTTTTACATTCTTCCCAGTAAGTATTGTATTGTATAAAGTATTGTTACAGGGTATTACATAAGTAGACAGTAGCCTACTCTTTCAGTGTTTCACCTGAGACAAAAATACCCCTCCCCGTACCATTAGTCAAGGTATTATCATGGTAAACGTAACCTTGCAGTCTCATGATACTACAGAGAATCAGATTTGTTGACACTATAACGTTATACTACGGGCTTGTACGGTTTTAGGCTTATACTACATTTTTATTTCTGAGCTCAGTACTTGTGTAAATCAAACAGTCACTTCTTATTGCCTGTCTCAGAAGCGCACTGATTTCACAGCTAACTTATGTTACTCAGCTAATTGGTTACTGACACTTTCAGGACAACCAAATACCATGCAAAAGTACACTTACAGCGTTGGGTGATGATCCACTTTGTTGTGTTAGTGATTTAAATATTGTCGGTGTAGCCTCATCCTTTAGGCGTGTTCCTGTGCAGGTATAGTCCTCCGGTGTGAAATGCTCGGAGCAAACACGCCACTTCTTCAGAGTCATCAACGGTGTTTTTGGATTCTTGTTCAAAGCAGCTAACCAAGCTCTCCGCTGTATGTGGTGAGCTGGAATTCTGTGAAACATGACGGCACTTTATACCTTCTCCTTGTTATCACAACCCTTTACGATGCACGTTATAACCATGATTGTCCACAAACTATCTTCCTACAACCTGATACTTCGTCAACTCTGCTCAAACTATTACTACTGGTGCAGGTCACGTTGGTTCTATTGACGGAAATGAGAGGGAGCGGGGGCCGGTGAGAGGACTTTTCACGAGTGAAGATATTACTGCGCCAAGTCAAAGTGCTCCCGAGCACTTGCTATGGTATTCCGCCGTACAATATAGTTATCCATTTTACACGTTTAGAAAAGCGCAACGTTTTGTTTTGTGTCACCGTCCTAGGTCGAGTTACACTACTCGAGTAACTGTATTTAAATAGGGAAAACGTGGAGGTGTTTGGTAGCTTCTCTGCTTGGCCCCTATTGAATGAACTGGGCTAAGCTAAGTGCTAACAAAGTTTCGCAATTTAGTGCACGCACTGAGACGAGAGAGGTATGTATCAGCTCGTCTTAGTTAAGGAAATAACATAATTTAATATGAAAAAACGCATGTATTTTTATTGTAAAATTAATGACAGATTTAAAAAAAAAATCTAAATATATATTAACGTTTTAATCAAAATAAATTAACATCATATCAAAACAATGAAAACAGCAGATTTTTGAACATAACTGCACATATATCCCAACAACAAGCAATAAGCCTTTTCTCTCAAATAACAGCTCAACACGTTTTTGGCAGTTCAGCCATACATCTTGCTCTCAGTTTGTTTTTAAGGCTGTGGGCATTATGTCTGTATAATATCCCTTATCTCCATAGCCATGTTAGAGCTATCACTAGACCTTGCTCAGTCTGACTCACCTTCTTCACTGGGACAGGGAGGGGTGCAGTTATGGGGAGACTGGGGTGCTGCTGACTCATCTGTTGTTAAGTCTGCTAAAAGGGGTATGGACAAAGATTTAATATGAATATCTTGCTAAATGTTTCCCTGCACTGATTAAATGTTGATGAAATGTAGGTTAACACTAACCTGCAGCTAGCTAGCTTATTTCACTATGGACAACCTCTTCCACTCTGAGGCGTGTTTTTTTTTAGATTTCCACCTGAATTTGACATACCAAAGTTTAAATGTTCACCCTTCACACATACAGTGAGAGAAATGTAAAATATTGGTGTCATTGTACAGAAAACCCCTCAAAATAACAAAATCAGATTGTAATACTTCAGAAATAACATTGTATGCATTTAAAATACTGTAATAAGCACTTAAAATTTTTTTTTTTTTTTCAAAATCCTGTCTTCGAAAATCTGTAATTCAGATTCTGTTTGCTCTAGGAACCTGCTGATTGTTTTCTTTAATTCCACTGTGTGACAATTTGTACCAGAACATTTTTTTTTAATCTATCATCTTCTAAACAGAAGTTATTGAAATGTAACTGAAGGGAGGCAAAATTATATTTTAGTGTATATAAGTGTGCTTTGGATTTTCCTTTGCAAAAACATGTTTTACAGACTGCATTACCTCAAAAATCCTATTTTTATTATATGGTATAGCACTTTATTTTATTATTTATTGATTTTCATCATTTTCATCTTTGTCTCTAAGATGCAAGATTTTGTTTAGCGTTTTACACATGTTTTTCTTCTTTCAGGTGACACAAGACAATATAACATAAAATAAAATGTATGTGATCTTTAACAATGTATAACATGATCTACATCCTCCACATTTTTATCATTCTGTGCATCACTATAATATTTTGTCCCTTCCTCAGGCCTGTCTTGGAGATGTGAGGCTGAGGACCATCTGTACCAGTGGTCCATGATCTCATGCAGCATCTGAAACAAAAAATAAAAGTTGTTAGTTGTTTACATTATAAAATATATATATTTCACGATTTAACTTTAGACATCATTATGACAAACAGGACATTTGGACAGCATTTCTCATGAAAAAGTGGATAAGTATTCATACACAGCACAGATCATAATCAGAGAGCATGTTTTTAAATAGAGTTGTTTTTTAAATAAAGTTTGAGGACGCTTGGTGGTGAAGCTCTGCTTCATCATGGTGTTTTCGGCAGCAGAAATCCTCAGAGCGCTGGAAAGAGGCAAGACCATACCACCTACAACGCCTTATCGCAAAAGAGGCTGTTGTTCATCCCTCGTGTTGCCTTTGCCACGAGCCTGCTGTTATTAGGTTGGTTTTCAATAATATTAAACTTTCATTACCCAGGGTCGGTTTGCTGAGAATTAATGCTCAGTGGCGTGCTTTAAAAGCTAAGATGCATGTCTTGTGGAATGATAGAAAACTTGGATACCCAGATGAAAACCACATTAATGAGAAAAGTAAATGAAGGATCATTGTGCTGTGAGGTGATAGTGCTAAACACTGAGCTACTGTGCAGTAAAATCAAATCAGAACTAATCAAAGTACATTAGCAATAGCTTAAATTATTCACCTGAAATAATGTATTATATTAGAGTGTTTTTTTTATTTTCTCTGTAGGTGCAGAGAGTGTCTTCCTGAGGATTGGTTCTGTGGGGACTGTGATGTATTGCATCACAAAAAACAACCACTCCACCACAGGGAAAGTGTGCTTCATGGGTTTTTTGAAGCCATTCCTCCAACCTCATGCATCATTAAAGGAGATGGTGGATATTGCACCCATGAGCAAAGTACGTTCACATGAAAGTCCTGATTTTGCTGTTCATGCGTGTCAGCAGCCAGTTACAGATAATCTAAATTAGTGGTTTTCTTTCTTTTTGCCAGCTTGCATTTTGCCAACTGTGTCTCACTTGAGTAGCCACATACAAGAGTGGCTGACTGTAACTTGTCCCTTTGATGGATGTTCTGAAACTTTTAGTGTAAAAACATCATTTTCATCTCATATTTGCAGATATCACAGGAGCTGGAATGTCACTCAGATAGCACCGGTTCATCTATGTGAAGTTGTAGAACAGTCTTCTGCAGGTGAGGGAGCACAAGAATGAAGTGCAAGATGCCTACACAGTATGAAAAACAGTTAAAAGCATCAATACAGAAATAAATGTATATATTTGTAGTTATCAAATCCTCTCAGTCTGTTGACAGCAATGAAATGAGCTTTAAGTGTCAATTTACAGCAGATCTGAAGACATCAGCATAATAAATGAGGTGAAAACAGGAACTATTGACATGAAATAAAGAGTGTGAGATGATCTGCTGATGATCTGAATGTCTTGTTGAATGAGTGTTGATAGTCTGAGGATCATCTCACTTTATTCTGAGTGTTTGCTGTTAGAAACTGATTATCTGAATCAGAATATATGAGAAAATCCTATAAACTGCTCTATTGAAAGACAATGCTGTTATTTCTCACAATATGACATTAATAATACAAAAACCAACACACACTCACCATCATCAACCACTAAAGATGAATAACTACAGCAATATGATAGATATGAACTGAAAGTTTGATTATCTAATAATAAGTACATTGATTGCAGTAGTGAAATTAGATCAGAAGAGACAATGATCACAAAAGTACACAAAGCTCAAAGTAGAGTTGTTGTCATGATACAGAATCATCTCATATTTAAGATATCAAAGCAGTGTTCAGTATTCAACTCTACAGATCAGTTTGTCCAGTATAGGCTACATGCAGATTAGAGAGGAAGAATTAAAGTGTGAACTCAATGTAAATGAAATACACTAAAATGAGTTTTCAGAAATATAAGAATGAGAGTCTGAGGAGTGAAAGGTTTCCTCAGATGAACTGCATTAAGTGAAGATTATAGAGCTTTTTAGCTTAAGCTGATTTAAGTTTTATCTGCTTTGTATCGTTGTGACCAATAAAAAAGTGTTTATATTGTTATGACCGTCTCCTGTGAGACTTTCCTTAAACTGAGTCTCAAGACAGAAGAAGCACAAGAGAGTCTTCTCCATCATTCCTGGAGATCTTCAGCTGTGGCGGGTGAGAACTTTATGATTGAGATCTGACTATCCTGACCCTACCTGAATAATCACAGGGTTAAAGCTGAATGATTAAAAGACAAACAGACTGACAATATATGTGACATTTGTGTGTGTTTTGTAATATTTATGTTGTATAATCTGCAGATTAATATGAGCTTTGTTCATTTTGAACTTTGACATCCCACATTTAAACTCCTCAGGATTGTTTTTGGTGTTTCATATCAGGCTCATCTGTAGAGCATGTGTTGGGACTTACCGAGCATCCAAAGATGAATTAATAAACACTTGAAAACTGGGACCAATTTCAGAGAAAGAAACTCTGAGGGAACAACATCAAGTGAGGCGTAAGTTATTTTCATCCGGTTAACCAGATCACCCAGATCCTTTAAAGAAACATGCTGAAAATGATAAAAGCACCGGAGTAGCCAGTGAATTCAGAGTCAGATCTGGGAACTGTGAAGTGAAGGAAGAACAAATGACTATCACGTTGTCAGAAAAAAACTAAAAAAATTCTCATAAAGTTCAGCCGAGGGTTCCTCATTGAACTGAATTATTGATTTAATTGTGGTAAATAAAATCTTAGGCCTATGATGATGTGTAGCAATTAAATCAGAAAAATACCTTCATCTAGCTCATTTTGCAGCATGCTGAAACTTTAAAAATCTCAAAGGACACAGTTAAACAATCATGCTTCCGTCTTTACGACAGGCCTGTCTGAGAGAACGATATTATCACTGAGGGTGCAGAACATTATATCTGTCACAACTGTGACAATGAATAGGCTAATCTCTATTGTTATGTTCCTGTTTGTTTGTACTCTTTCCCACTCTTCTGAGAATATGCCATGGTTTCTCAAAGCTTCTTCTATTGTTTCTGCAGCCACTGATACATGGTGGTGTATCTTTGCTGGTTTTGTTGGTTTCTTGGAATATATACTGTCATACTGTTGAAAAAAATTTTTTGGAATGACTTTAAAATGAATTGACATGGCCTGTAAACAAATACTTTAAACGATTCAAGTTTGTACTGTTAAGTTACTTTTGAAACATTTGATAAAACTAAAATTTAAAATGAAAATGTAATATACTTTATTTTTTGCAAAGATAAAGGACAAAATATGTTTTAAGTTACATAGTAACAAAGTCTTAGTAGGGTATATTCAATAAAAAAAACAAGAGTAACACAAACAATTTAGCTTGTATTGTTGTGTTACTTTCGTCCCAACTGACAAGGTCATCGACATCTTCTGTTCACAGTGAAAGTATACTGAAGCCGTTCTACATTTGTACAAAATACCACCTGGTATTGATTGACCACCCTTGAGATTTATTGACCACAGCAAAAATATATCTCTGTCTAAAACATCCCTGCTCTCCTCTACAAAAAATATGCAAACGTCATAGGTCATATATATTGTCAGTTGTGTGTCTTTTAATCTTTCAGCTTTAACCCTGTGATTATTCAGGTAGGGTCAGGATAGTCAGATCTACTTCAATCATAAAGTTGTCACCCGCCGCAGCTGAAGATCTTCAGGAATGATGGAGAAGACTCTCTTGAGCTTCTGTCTTGAGACTCAGTTTAAGTAAAGCTCTCTGTCATTGGTTGTTGATACATCACATGATCATCCAGACTGGATGCTGACAGTGGCGGGAAGTTTAACTTTACAGAGAGTAGCTCATGATGGCAGCTGTTATTAGTCCAGCTTGTGAAAGAAAAAGATAAAAGTTTTCAGAAATATGAACCAGAATGGGAGTCTGTGGAGTAAAAGTCTTCCTCAGATGCTGAACTGCATTAAGTGTAGAAGATAAATGATCGAGGGACGCATAACAGCATCTCCAATATTGCTGGATAAAGCTAGATTATAGAGCTTAAGATGGTTTAAGTTTTAACTGCTTTGTATCGTATCCAATAAAATAAGTATTTTTATTGTAAAAACCGCCTCCTGTGAGGCTCTCATGTGAGAGTGCACACACACACACATACACACACACACACACACACACACACACGCACACACACACACACACACCTCATTTACATTTAGTTCACACTTTAATTCATCCTCTCTAAATTACATGTAGCCTATACTGGTGATTATACTGAATTTAATACAGATCACTGCTTTGATATCTTAAATATGAGATGATTCTGTATCATGACGACAACTCTACTTTGTGCTGCTCTTTATTTTGAAAAGTTTTGTGATCATTGTCTCCTTTGATCTAATTTCACTACTGCAATCAATGCACTTTTTATTAGATAATCAGACTTTCAGTTTATATATATATATATATATATATATTGATGTGGTTATTTGGCAGCAGTGGTTGATGAAGATGATGTTTTATTGGTGTTTTATCCATGTCATGTAGAAATAACAGTATTGTCTTTCAGTAGAGCAGTGTATAGGACTCCAATAATCAGTTTCTAACAGCAAACACTCAGAATAAAGTGAGATGATGTGAATGTCTTGTTGAATGAGTGTTGATAGTCTGAGGATCATCAATATTAACAGAGAAACTGCTGAAAACACTCTTTATTTCATGTCAATAGTTCCTGTTTTCACCTCATTTATTATGCTGATGTCTTCAGATCTGCTGTAAATTGACACTTAAAGCTCGTTTCATTGCTGTCAACAGACTGAGGGGATTTGTTGGTTACAGATATGTTTATTTCTGTCTTCATGCCATAAATGTTTTTCTTACAGTTCTTTACTAATTTTCTAGATATTTGCCAATATTTTAATGAAGAAACAGAATAAAGTTTAATTTATAACTTTTTGTTTCTAATTCTGCCACATTTGCTTTACGATAGACGGATATAAATGATTAATGCAATTAGTTTAAGAGTGAAATACAAAAGGGTTTAATATAGCAAGAAAGAAAGAAAGAAAGAAAGGAAGGATGAAAGAAAGAAAGAAAGAAAGAAAGAAAGAAAACAACTTGTCATGCATATTTAGAACACAATCCTTTTCTGACATTCAAACACTGTATTGAAGGATCACAGTGAAGCCCAAAATACTCTTTAATTGTCATATTAAAAATTTATACAATTAAAATATAACGAAATTTAGTATGATCTCTTACTCTTTTATATTCTTTATTAAGTACTGGTCAAAATGAATGTTTAATTTTTACATAAATATATCTGTTACACTAAATGATGATGGGACATTAAAACATTTGGTTTTCACAAAAGTAATTTGAAACATTAAAATAGACACTTGCATTTAATGGGTTTTCGATTTAAATTCACTTTTGTACATTTAATTTGATGCAGACACTAAAATTTGATTTCTGGTCTTTTAACCCTGTAAAAATAAACACAGTAACTGATTTATTTTTGATTTGGGCAGATCAGCTCCTCCAACCAATCTGTAGTTCAGTCAGTGAAGCTCCGCCCACTACAGGTCACTACCAGTGAAGCTCCTCCCACAGCAGACACATCATCAGTGAAGCTCCTCCCACATCACACACATAATCAGTGAAGCTGCAGTTCATCAATAAATATATTCCCATCAGATGAGCATCAGGAGCTGAAACCAGTAAAGACTGAGTTTATTAAAGAGGACAGTGAGAACATGAGTGATCCAGAACCCTGCAGAATGAAACACACTGAAGATACTGAAGAACAAAGAGGTTGGTGTTTATTCTTCATTCATTCATGATGCTGAACAACATTCATGTTCTTGCACATTTAGATAAACTATCAAATACATACTGAACTTTTAATGACAACATTCATGTTAGAAAGATTCAAACACTTCTGCATATTTAGATATGCAGTTAAACTATGAATTGATACATAATGTTCTTTTCTAGATCAGTAAAGGGAAGTTTGAGAAACTTTCATATTGATTGTCAACATCAGATCAAACTAAATATTTCACATTTGTTTCATATCTGCTTCACTATTTCCAGGAGTGTTTCCAGAATTTAGGCATTTTCAATATAGTTTTCAACATTGATAATTTTAGGAATAAACTGTAAACACCAAAATGTATGAAGCAAATGAACTTTCCAGAATGGCTGACAGGGTTGTGAGTGTAACTTGAGCAAAATCTCTTCTTACAGTAACTTTGGTAACAGGGTTGATGAATGCAGTCATTCATTTGTGTAAAAACTGAGACAATGGATTGAGATTATTTTCTTGTCCTCCCATCATGCTGTAGAAAAGAGCACAGATGATGTCATTTCCTGGGCGTCACAGTTTTAAGAATTCCTCTGTTTTGAAAGGAGGAAAATCATGTCAGAAGTAACAGGGTTGAGTGAATCATGTAGGACACTGAAAATAACACATTTAAAGATGCAGTCAGTCTAGACTTTGAGCATGTGAACTTTCTACAGTCAAGATATGACGTGATTTAAAAAAAAAAAACATAAATAACAAATAATAATCTACTGCACTTTACTGCAAACTTCACTTGATCTTGTGTTTCTGGTGTCCCACATTCACATGTTCATGAAAGGAAGTCAGTGGAAGGAGAAGTCTCTGTGAACGGCCCTTAATAATTACACTGTTTTTAGGAAAATTATTTAAATGTAAACCTGTTAATATCACATTAGATCATTTTGTCATTGATTGAAAATATTACAGAGCAATGTTTTCTTTATTTTCTTAATATTATTTATAATGAATTATTAAGAATTATTTAAGGGAAGGTGGCAGAGCAGCTATTTGGGAAATTCTGTAGCCAGAAGACGTCCATTCAGTGCTGATTGTCTTAATTCAGTAAATCTTGATGTAAAAACATTTGAAATTGGAGTCAGATTAAACGAGCAGCTAAAGTAAAATTGAGACTAAATTCTAAAATTAAGTGAACTTCACAGGAGCGCTGAAAAGACGTACACACATTATACCTTCACCAGACCACTGGATTCTGTCGCTGGAACGACAGCTGGTCCTTTACGATTGGAGGATTAATGTTAAAGTTTCAGGGACATATGCAACTAATTTATGCAAATGCATCAAAATGATCGTAATGTTTTGTAGCAGTTGTCTATCACAACAAGTCTCAATTTTACGACCTTTAACTTCATATTTCTCTCTTTAAATATTTTGATTTACTGAAAATGAAATGACTTTTTTTTCTTTTATTTCAGAGCTGATGGAAGTGAAGGAGGAGAGTGAAGAACTGAGTGAAGTGGAGGAGGAACATCTTGACAAACCTGGAGAAAAACCTTTGAGTCGCTCAAAGACTAAAAATACATTTCTAAAGAAAAGAAGAGCCAAGAAATCTACAATCTGCACTCAGTGTGGAAAGAGTTTGTCAACCAAACAACATCTTAAGATTCACATGAGAGTTCACACTGGAGAAAAGCCGTTCACATGTGATCAATGTGGGAAGAGTTTCACACGAAAAGGATATCTTAAGAGTCATATGAAAGTTCACACTGGAGAGAGACCGTTCACATGTGATCAATGTGACAAAACATTTCTTAAGTCATCAGACCTGAAGAGACACCTGAGAGTTCATACAAAGGAGAAGCCACATTCATGTTCTGTGTGTGGAAAGAGTTTTTCACTGCTGCATAATTTACAAGAACATCAGAAAATACACACTGGTGTGAGAGAATACATGTGCTTTGAGTGTGAGAAAACTTTTACTACATGGAGCGATTTAAAAAAGCACCAGAGAATTCACACTGGAGAAAAACCTTACAAGTGTTCACACTGTGACAAGAGATTCAGTCGGTCAGGAACACTGAAAAGACACAAGGAGATCCACAGCAGAGAGAAGCCGCACATGTGTGATCAGTGTGGAAAGAGTTTCTCTATTAAAAGTCAGCTGAAGATACACATGAAGATCCATGCAGTGGAGAAACCACATCACCATAGTCTGAAATGAAGTAGTTCATTTTTATGTGCTGAACAAAAAATCTCTTCTGTGTAAGTTAGCCACAGCCAAATCTCTCCTCTCCAGCTATAGTTGGCGCCATGGGTGACAAGTTTTATTTTTTTGTAATTTTTTTGCAGTTACAAAACGTCTTTTTGTACCTGCATCAGCAAATTATTCACAAAAATTTTAAGCAAACAAGTTTAACCCTTTAACGACCCAGTGGTCCGCTGGCGGGACGATAGAGTTTTATAAGGTTAAACAAGTTGTTTTTTTAAATGAGGAGTATGCCGTCTAACTAATCTTTTATTATGCTTTTATTGCTTTTATTAATTTAATAATAAAAGTGGCATAATAATAATACTTAACAGCACTGTGCGCCCATCTGCTATACGCCACTGTGAAGGGATAAACCGTGTTCAGGCACGGCATCAAAGTGAATACCTGTTTAATCCAAATCCACATGCGTGGACTGTTCAATATTCAGTACTGCAATGTCTGAGTCTCTCCAATCACATGATGTTTCTCATGTGTTTTCAGTCGCCGCTACTACAAAGAAACGTTTACTAGACTGTGGACTAGCTTTACTCTCTGAACAGTGGCAGCCTGCAGCTGAATTTTTGTGATCACTGAAGCCCGGGTATACTTCTGCCGTCCGCGTTTGTGAATTTGATGTATGTAATTTTCGTCATGCGGCTGGCGTGAGCCGTCTGCATGAGGCTGGCTGAAGGGAAGGAAAAGATGTGGTAGAAAAAAGTGTACAAGCAATAGGGATAACCACACCCTAAAGAGGATTGTGAAACAAAACCCATTCAAAAATGTGGGAGAGATTCACAAAGAGTGGACTGCAGCTGGAGTCAGTGCTTCAAGAACCACTACGCACAGATGTATGCAAGACATGGATTTCGGCTGTCGCATTCCTTGTGTCAAGCCACTCTTGAACAACAGACAGCGTCAGAAGCGTCTAACCTGGGCTAAAGACTGGGGGTTTGTGTTGCCACTTGCAGCAGTTAGCTAATGCTATTAACTGCTCAAATGTATACAGAAAATCAATTAGTAAGCAGCTACCTGATTTACTAACTTGCTAACTAATAATTTTGATGCAATATAAGGTCAAATAAGAGATTCATTGTGCAGTGTAGCCAGCTTCATTGATTATAACAGGAGTTTTCACAGTGCAGAACTTTGAGTTTGCACTGAAGTGATTGACAGCTGCAGTGATTAAAAAAGGAAAATCTGATTATAACCCATTCGCAATCTGAAAGTTTTTCATGCTACTAAGTATACACACTGCAAAGTTTTGGAAATGACTAACTTATTTAAATCCGGGATTGAATCCAAAATTATATTGACTGACATGATGATAACCAGCATTGGATAGGACAGAAATAATTAATAGACCTGCCACATATTCTATCATGTGTTATGGGTTTCTTTGTTGTTCATCGACTTTGTCTTTGACTAATATTTTTATTTTCAAATAGTTAAACGAGACATTAAAATAGTTCCAATATTTTTTGCTATGATATGGACACTGGTAACAAGAACAATTTATCATAATGTATGATTGAAAGCTCATATTACAAACTGATTTTATGGTCATGGCAATAAACTATGGAAGTGTCTGCTGCTGAATAAAAAAGATAATTGCAACTTTTTATCTCAAATGTGTTAGAAACTCGCAATTGCTTGATATAAAGTCAGAATTGTGTGATATAAACAGCAATTGTGTTATAAAGTCAGAATTATAAATTGCATAACTGTGATATAAACTCGCATTCGCAAGAAAAAAAGTAGGTAGAAAAAAGGTAATTGCGACTTTTTTTTATTCTGTGGCGGAAAAAAGCTTCCATAGTCATAATGTATGATTAAGAGCTTATATTAAAAACTGATTTTATAGTTAAGTCATGGCAATAAACTGTAAGACTTTTAAAGACTTGGAAAGCAATATATCACTTTAGGCCAGGTCATCAAATTAACATTTATTTATATAGCACATTTAAAACAACACTTGTTGAGCCAAAGTGCTTTACATCTCAAAAAACACAGTAATACGAAAATACAAAAAGAGCTTAAAAACAGACACAGTACCACAGTAATCATCACAGCCAGAGTTCCAGAAACTAAGGGCAACTAAAAGCCACAGAATAGAGGTGCCACTTCAACATCGATTTAAAACAGACTAGAGAGTCACAGGATCTAATGTGCAGTGGGAGACTATTCCACAACCGTGGCGCTGCCACCGAGAAAGCACGATCTCCTTTGGTTTTCATCCGTGCTCTAGGAACAATTAAAAGCAAACTCTGAGAGGATCTTAACGGTCTAGAGGTGCAATGCTGCTGTAACAGAGAAGAAATATACTCAGGAGCCAAACCATGCAGACCCTTGAAAATGATTGTCAAGACTTTATATTGAATTCTGTACTCAACCGGAAGCCAATGCAGTGAAGCCAGCACCGGGGAAATGCTGGACCATTTCCTGGTACCAGTCAACAATCTGGCTGCAGCATTCTGTACCAGCTGCAGCCGTGAAAGCAGGTTCTTTGACAGCCCCATATAAAGTGAATTACAATAGTCCAATCTGGATGAAATAAAAGCATGAATCACAGTTTCCATGTCTCTGAAGGACAAAATTCTCTTTAATTTGGCAATGCTTCTCAGTCGATAGAAGCTGCTTTTAACAACGACCCTTACTTGTTTGTCAAACTTTAACTCAGAATCGAAAATTACCCCAAGGTTCCTAACTTGGGTGTTTAAGTTCTTAGATAAGGGGCCTAATTTTACAGAAAGCTGGTTGGCGAGTCTTTGATTGCCGAAAATGACCACTTCTGATTTAGAGTCATTAAGCTGCAAAAAGCTTGTCGCCATCCATGCCTTTATTTCCTCCAGGCACTTAAACAAAGCTTATTGGCATCATCGCTACAACTCAGAGGTAGATACAGCTGGATGTCGTCAGCATAGCAATGATAAGACACATTAAATTTTTGGCAGATCACACCCACAGGCAGCATATATAAAGAGAATAATACAGGACCAAGACAGGAACCCTGAGGAACCCCTGCAGATATTAACTGTGTGGAGAAAATGGAACCTCCAAGCTCCACCGCAAATGAACGACCTTGTAAATAAGATGAAAACCAACTTAAAACACTTCCCTTAACACCAGACTGAAATTTACCAAAAATCTTATTAGTACTTAAAAAAGTCTAAAGTTGATTAAGAACTACCTTCTCCAGAAGCTTGGACAAGAAAGGCAATTTCGAAATTGGTCTATTGTTTAACAAGGTAGAGTCCAAGTTGGATTTTTTTTAACAAGGGCTGCACCAGAGCATGTTTAAAGTAAGAGGGAACTATACCACGAGCAAGACTCTGATTGATTATCAGAAGAATTGTAGAACCCACTACATCCCAGATCTGAATTAATAGACGAGGCGTAATAACATCCAGTGAACAAACAGACAGCTTCAGATGTTGAATAACTGTTAACAGTTCAGGCAAGGAAACAGGCTCAAACCTGGAAAACTGATCAAAAGTGCAGTAGTCTGGCTGATCCAAGAGACAGACAGAATTGGAGGCAGGGACTGAGATGTTAGCTCTAATGTTACCAATCTTATCCACAAAAAATTGAGCAAAAGTTTCACATGATATTTCAGAACTGGCAGGAACGGCTAGGCCACCATTATTCAGAGCTGAATTGATTGTATGAAAAA
This sequence comes from Ancherythroculter nigrocauda, assembly GCA_036281575.1. Taxonomy (NCBI): domain Eukaryota; kingdom Metazoa; phylum Chordata; class Actinopteri; order Cypriniformes; family Xenocyprididae; genus Ancherythroculter; species Ancherythroculter nigrocauda. The sequence continues at coordinate 11,761,475 of VTFQ01000001.1, forward strand.
GCACTTTCGGACAGTGCAGATTTTGTGTAATTAAAGCTGAAAAATAGTTCTCCTTAGCAGCTTTAACAAACTGTTGATAATGATGCATGCAGTCTCTGAGAATCTTTTAAGAGACTTGAAGCTTGTCTTTTATTCCGGCCCATAGTAAAATTGAAAAGTCCTGGAAAATGATTGCTGAAAAAGAGTGGGAACCCTGATTTTTGTAAGAAAAATATCCACATTTATAACTTTAAACTACAATCCCTGGCTTCCAGTAACGGCTAAACACAAGTTCGAGTTTTGGTCGAAGAGTGGCAGTAGTTTATTTGCCCTGGAATTTTTACTGAGGTTGTGTGAGATGAACAACAATGCTATTTTTGCCTTGCCTCTAAACAACAACATATCTCTGACTATCGACACACAAAACTATCATCTATCGGCACAAATTAAAGACTAATTAAAGGATTAGTTAACTTTCAAATTAAAATTTCCTGATAATTTACTCACCCCCATGTCATCCAAGATGTTCATGTCTTTCTTTCTTTAGTCCAAAACAAATTAAGGTTTTTGATAAAAACACTCCAGGAATTTTTCTCCATATAGTGGACTTCAATGACCTCCAAACGGTTGAAGGACAAAATTAAGCCCCGGGTATACTTCGGCCGTCCGCATTAGTGCACCGTCCGCATGATGTAATTTTCGTCATGCGGAAGGCTCGCAGCCGGCTGCACACCCCGTCTGTGCGCAGTCCGCGTGTAACAGCGCATGCGCAAGTAGTACAGAAGAGTCCACTAGGTGGCAATACGCACAGTATTGAGCACGTCGAAACAACACGCTTGAAAAAAAGAGAAAAACACGACAATAGACGGCAAACTCGACAAGCATTTGTGTGAAGAGATTAGAAAGTACCCACATTTGTACAATTCATGTTCGAAAGAGTACAAAGACGTGTTTAGGGTGGCAAATTCATGGAGGGAGATCAGCAAAAATATTGCAAAGGATAGGGACTTTTTATTGTTACATTGTTTCAAATGGAGTGCTCCAGTAAACCTGGATCTTTGTCGTCGAGCAACCTGGAATGCATCAACCCAGACCCCGTTGACCCTGTTGAACCAGTTGCCCTTCCGTCCTCATCATCATCTTCCTCATCAGACACTTATCTGTGCCGTCGCCTCTTTGCTCGAAGAAGAGGAAAAGAGAGCAGTTAACTCCAGTCCAAGAAGCCATAATGGCGAGATTGCAGAAGTACGACGAGGACAAGGAACTTGAGGATGAAGATATGTGCTTTGGCAAGATGGTGGGTTAGAGGCTGAGCAAACTGTCCATGAGAAGAAAGGCCCAGGCGTATTTGGAAATTTCGCAAATCTTGTTCAAGTGGCAGATGGAGGGCTGTGACTCTTGATAAAAATACACTCTACCTGTTTGTTTGTTTGTTTGTTTTTTACTTGTGTACTACTGTTTCTACTTTGCACAACACACACATAACACACGTTAAGCAAAGACTGTATGTTTACATAGTTTTATGTAACCAATTTGCTTAAAGGTGACATGAAAAATGACTGTTTACATGGATATACATGTATATCTGTTCTGAATCGCCATGTTTGCACGTAACATTTGCACTACAGAAAGCTCTGGTTTATGTACATAGTTTTGTAAAAACTTTATATTTGTTTAATGTATAATTATTTGCATAATTTAAATTATTTGTAAAATATTTTGCAGATTTAATATTTATACCATAATACAAGCACACTTACACAAATAACTGCTTTTGTCTCATTTGTTACAGGGTGTTCAAATGTACAGAATGATGGCAATTGTGTATGTATATAAAAGAAAACATTAGAACTAATAAATATTAAAGCAAAAATAATACAAAGATAGTAAAGACAATATTTTAGGCACTGAGCAGTCAACATCTAGCAAATTTACTACTGGGTAATGAGTAGCAAATTTACTACTGTTGTAATGAGCTTTGAATATGTTGTTGACTACTGTATAAATATATGCATACTTTATATTTGTACGATACTGTGCTGATTTGATCTTTATACAATAATAAAAGCACACTTCCACAAAGAACTGCTTTTGTCTCAGATTTATTACAGGGTTTTCATATATACAAAATACATGTCATTACTATGTTCATATTTCAAAATGTTTGATTTAACAAAACTTACCAGGATAAGGTTGCATCAGATTCACGTGTAGTGGGAAAACTGCATCTCCAACAAGGGCGTAGGGGCTCAAAATGTCTGTGTCTGGCAGGGCAGCTGGAGGTGGCAAGCCCAGGGTTCCATCAAGGACTTTTGAGCCAAACTCGCTCTCTTTGAAGATGCCACCATCGCTTTCACGACCATATGCTCCAATGTCCACCATTTTAAAACGGTAGTGTTTGTCATATGCCGCCATTAATACAACTGAATGTGTGCCTTTGTAATTGAAAAAGTCACTACCGGCGTTTGGAGGGGCTCTGATTTGAACATGCTTACCATCCACGGCACCAACACAAAAGGGAAAGTTCCAAATTCGCCGGAAGTCCTGTGCAATGTCCATCCACTGCTCCTGTGATGGGACAGCAACATACTCTGGCTGGAGACACTTCCAAATAGCCTGGCACACCTCAGGAATGATTTAAGACACAGTCCGGTTGGCCAGTCTGTAGCTTGCTGCTATGCTATGAAGCGAGTACCCTGTAGCCAAAAAACGCAACGTCACTGCTAACCTTTCCGCTGCACCAACTGGAGCTCGATGTGTTGACTTGTGTTGAAGATTGGGAGCGATTCGATGTAACAAATTCTCAAACATGAAAGCCGACATTCGAAAATACTGAAAATGCTTTTCGCCGTCCATCCTCCGCATCTCTTGCAAGCAAAGTGCTAAATTACCCATCCACAAGTCTCTTCTGGTTCAGCGGCCACACACACCATCGTCTCCTCTTCTTCTTCTTAATTTCTTCTTCTTTCAAGACGAATAAACTTAGAAGCATATCCTTCTCCATCGTTTTTGATTGTCCAGTGTTTCTTCCAAACTATGTTGCAATGGTGGATGCACTACAGTTCTTCTCCGATCATGCCCAGCGAATGTCCCGTTGATAACACGACTCAGTGCTGCCCTCCGATGTCTGGTAGAGCATAGAAAAAAAATGTACTGCGCATGTGTCGAACGTGAACATCTGCGCGCATCCATGGTGTAGTATACATTGAAAGACACACGGACAGGACTGCGTGCAGGCGCGGAAAGTGAAGTATACCCGGGGCTTTAGGCTTCATTCCCGTGTGAAGCCATTCCCGCACAGAGTGCAGGTGTAAAGGCAGGAACACACCAAGCCAACACTGACGAACTAATGGTGCCGAAAGCAGACTGCGGGTTTGGCTCACGTCGGTAGCATCTGTGTTCAATGTTGCCCTGAGACACCAAAGATGAAATGAAAAGATGAAATGCCTTTCCGAACCAGCAGGTGGCAGTAGCTGAACAGCCAATCAGAATGAACAGATGGCCTGCTGGACCGAGGAGCTTTATGTTATCATAAAACATGTTCTTAAAACACAAGTATTTACAAACAGATAATTTTTTTTACCACATTTTTACCAATACTGTTAAATGGTTAGTGTACCAAAGAATAAATGAATATTTGAAATTTGAAACAAGGACATGTATCTAAAACATACCAGTGTTCTGCAGGAGAGAAGCAGCTATAGTCATTCTCAGAGCTGCCACATTTTCTGCAGCTGTGGAAAAGTGTAGCGGCTCGTTCTTTAAGAAACATTCCACAAACTAGAAAAAAAGAAAAGGGATTATGTAATTGAGAATGATGTGTTTGTAATGTAAACAATGTTATTCCAATAAGTTACAACAAGGGTTTGCTATATAATAAAAATAGTTATGTTGCAAAAAAGGTTGAATTTGTAGTGGACAGCAGGCTGGATGGCATTCCTCCAAATGACCCTAATTGAAATTTTTACATTATCCAACACTTTTGTCAACAGCTGGTGGAACACCACAAAAAATTGTCACAGAAATTGCCAAGGGGTTGTTACATGTTCACCCCAAAATGACAATTTTCTCTTTATTTATCTATTTAATTTTCACTCGATGGGTGTTTTAATGCTGCAAGACTGTCCTTCTTTAATAAAATACAAGTGAGGTAATTTTAAAGAAAGATGTCACTACAAGAATGATTAGTGCGAGAAAGTCGCCCTTAACTTACATTGCCAGCAGGAACACTCTTCATAACATCTCCTTGTGTTCTTTTTCAATAAAAGTCACCATTAATTTCAATATTTTTAAATAAAAAACTTTATTCTCTCTTTATCTTTATAGTCCATTTATTATCCATCTACCATCCAGGGTGACCATCTCCATTAATGTTTACCCCTGGTGTTATGCTGAGGAAAGAAATTCAAACAGTTTATGGCATTATGATACATTTAACTTACTTTCAGGACAAAAGCCCCACAGGAACTGCCATCCTGTTGGCTCAAATGTGGTTTCATGTCACATGCCATGTCATGTCACATGGCACGTTGTAGCCCTTCTGTATCATGAAGGTCCTGTAATATTTATGATTTTTGATTTATGATTATGGGATAACAACAAAATAAGAATTCATTGTATATAGGTACATATGACAATAAAAATCTTGAATCTTGAATTTATTAAATAAAATTGAATATTAAGAAACACCTTTAGAATTGTAGAAGATCTTGTTTAAAATGTTCTCGTCACATTCTGACATTTTTTCAATTTTTGCTGTGGTCTCCCCTAGAGGATCCAGGAACACAGCCCTGAAATTTCAGATGAAATCAATTCTACATTTAATGCACAAACATTTGGAAGTGTTAAAGGATTAGTTCACTTTTAAATAAACTTTTCCTGATAATTTACTCACCCCCATGTCATCCAAGATGTCCATGTCTTTCTTTCTTCAGTCGAAAAGAAATTAAAGTTTTTGATGAAAACATTCCAGGATTTTTCTCCTTATAGTGGACTTGAATGGGCACCAAACGATTGAAGGTCAAAATTAGTTTCACTGCAGCTTCAAATTGTTCTACATGATTCCAGATGAGAAATAAGAGTCTTATCCACTCATTTTTTTTTTTTTTTTTCAATTTTTTTTTTCAGAAAATGAGTGATGGTTTCACTAGATAAGACCCTTATTTCTCATCTGGGATCGTGTAGAACAATTTGAAGCTGCAGTGAAACTAATTTTGACCTTCAACTGTTTGGTGCCCATTCAACTCCACTATAAGGAGAAAAATCCTGGAATGTTTTCCTCAAAAACTTTAATTTCTTTTTGACTGAAGAAAGAAAGACATGAACATCTTGGATGACATGGGGATGAGTAAATTATCAGGAAAAGTTTATTTAAAAGTGAGCTAATCCTTTAAGAGCAACACACAAGAAACCATTCTTGGACCCAAATTTTATTGAATTTCAAAAATGTTTCCAAAATTTTGAATGGTAGTGTATATCTTTTGTTAAAAAATTCTATTTTGTTACAAACGTGTCTTCCTTGTGTAGGCTTTACAAGATGGATTATATATTGTCAAGGTGAGTCCATTAATGGTGTCCCAAGGTAAAAGGAGGAAGAGGTAACCCCCCCCACCAACTGGCCAGGTAACAGACATTACCACAGATGTGCTCATGAGCCCCTTGATGAACAGAGCGAGAGAAGGACGCTTTGGTTGACTCTAGAATCTGAAGCCCACAAAGCACAGGTTTGGGCTCTCCACCATAAATGGTTAGTAATGGATGGTATCCACTCTCCCAGGCCTTCACAGTCTTTCCTCTTTGCTACAATGGCCAGTTTTTTGGACTCTCCTTTTGCCACATGCCAGGGGTCAAATTTGCGGTGTTTTTCTGAGTTACTGACCCTCATTTCTTTGACAATTTGTGGATGCCTGTCGGTGGAGATGGTAGAGACCTTCACTCTGTTTTCTTCTCTGGATTTAAGAGCTTCCTTAAAACCTCTTATCTCCATGGCATTAGAGCTTGAAACTTGAGTGCAGCTCATCACTTTGAAGTCTGCAACTTTTTGACTCTCTACATCTAAAAAAGTGTAGGTGCAATATTTGGCACAATGACCAGGGGTCTCATTTATAAAACTGTGCGTAGGATCCCTACTAAAAGTGTACGTACGCGCAAAAGCTAAATTCTGCTTACGAACAAAAAAATTCAGATTTATAAAACCATGCATACGCCAGAACCTGCACACAAATCCCCTTATAAATCCCAGTCAGCAGAAGATTGTGCGTACGTGCATCTCCACCCCGTCTCCTCCCCAAAATCACCATATATGGAGCTTATGACGCCTAGTTTTACTATGCATAACCTCATCTGCATATCATTTCCATGCATATTCCCATCCACGTGACACCACGGTTAACACCGTCAAAGGTACAAGACATTGGAAAATATTAGATACAGACTATAAATGCCATTTGCGCCATACACTACATTGATAAAGATCATCCAATATCCTCTTTATGTTTTAGAATAAATATATCAAAATATCCATTAAAACAAAATTGTATTAAATACTTAAGATAAAGGTTTTAATATACAGTTGATTTATTCATTTCCACTGGCCAAATAGTATTTTAATAGTATAAAACAATTCAAATCAAATTTATGCAGTTTTGCTGATAAGGTGAACATATCTTTTAGGAAGTTTATAGGCTATTTTTAGTGAAAACAGATGGGCCTACTTATTTACTGCAGTGTAAATACAATTGTCTTTCTCGGCGCTTCACTGAAGTATTTTAAAAAGGAAACGTGCAAATCTTACCGTTTTCCTCAAATTATATTCTTCAAATGGTAATTGTTTGAAGATCCTTCACACGACATCAACACCTCCTGCAGCTGTGGTTTTACAGTTAGGTATTATTGGACCTATTCAAACTGGACAACGGACCGTTCGACCACCGAATCCAGCAGTGTCTTCCATAATATCTAAGTTAAGTGTGCATCACTGATCGTCATTCTCGAAAAAATATTTTGTCATACCATCTGCAGTTTAGTTTAAAGAGGAATTATTGTGCTCCCAGCGCTCCTCACTGTCATTAAAACAGCGTGTCACTGGAAAAATGATCGAAAGTATCACATCTGCTATCTAAATTCATATCACTTTTGTCTCCAGAATGTGCGTACGCACAGCTCAAAGTTTGCTTAAAGGTGCGCTAATTCTTCCGTCAAGTTTCTTTTTATAGATCACAACCTTTGCGTGGGAACTGGCGTATGCACGTTTCCAGCCCCGTTTTGTGCGTACGCACGCTTTATAAATGAGACCCCAGGAGAGTCACACCAGCCATTTCCACAGAGGACAACTTCTGTTGTTTCTCTTGACTTTATACTGCTCAACACTGCAATGTCTTCTCAATAACTGGATATACATACTTATTCCTAAGTGCTGTGTATGTTGGTTCACTTATTGTTTTGAGGTTCATGGTCTTACAGAACTGTTCAAATTTAGCCAAATAAATGCCACTGAAAAACACAGACGCTGTCAATAGCAGGTTTCCAGCCCCCTTGGTACCACTGACAGTAGGCTGAGACTGCCGTCTGTAACTACAGCCATTAACACACGTGAGGTCCAGAGTCAGCTGTGATCCTTTATTTTCCAACTCTTTCATTTCCTCCTTGGTAATCAAAGCACCACACTTCATACAATGCTGCAGTAATGATTTTAACTGTTGCTCAAAAACAACAAACAACCGGTCTTTATGGCTGTCATTTGAAGCTTGAGATTCCTGGCTACTTTGAGAAGGCTCAGGTGAACTTGCCTTATATTCTGAATCAGAATGTATGTATTGTAACTGACTTTGGTCTACTAAAAGCCTCAAAGTCATCGTGGTTAAAGTGGAGAGAACAGAGACGCGGGTCTTTAGGAAGTTTTGTTCATCCACAGGCATCTTCCCATTTTTTCCTCCTTTTCTTATCGTTAGGAAAGCCGTGAAGACTTAGATCGCTTTTCCTGTTGCCCTTTGACTGAAAATTACAGCCAAAAGCCGCACAATGTGGCATCGTATAAGTACTGTATTTTTTCGAGTTGTGTTGTGGTAAAAATAGCTACGGGTAGCGCCAGTTGCTTGCAGAGTGCAACCATTTGACATCATCAACGTAGAATGCAAACAAAATGGTGCCGCCCATGGTCCAAATATTTTATGGATTTTTTAACATATTTTTAACACAATTGTAAGGAAAACATCTTTTTAACAGTTGTAAATAAAAACATTTAAACGCTATTGAAAATAGTCAGATTTTTAATTATCAGTTGACATGAAAAACAATGATCATCCATATAAGTAGGTGAAGTACAATTTAATAAAATAAAAAGCAAAACAAAACCATATCTTTACAAAAAAAAATTACTCCTCATGGGCTTGGTGTCCATTTACATGTCCAAACAAAAGAAATCACATCTTTCAAGATGATAATGACTTTTAAAACAGTTATGAAGGTATTTATTCTAAAGAATAATGGATTAGTAAGACTTTACATGCCATCATTATCACAATGTACAGAACAATAAGCAGACTTTATTTGTCATGTCATGATTCTGATGGCCGGGTTTGCTTTGGTTCTGTGTGCCTCTCTGGTTCAGCATGTCTTTTTTCACCAGGGTTTGTTTGGTCAGCATTTGTGGACAATGACACCTGATTATAACATATCTACCTAGCACAAGACGTCATTTCGACATTGTTTTTAGCCTAAATCAAGTTGGCTTATCATGGCCTTCATTTAACCCAAAAATAGACGTTATAAATTGGGCTTTGTTTGGTCTGTCTGATTTGGTCCAAATTTAGCCCAAAACACGTGTCAGGTTTTTTTTGGCAGTTTCATTTCTACACCTCATTTATGATTTCTAAAGCTTTATAATATAATTTATTCTATAATTGTTACAATACAGACGGGTCAGAGACTGGAGAATACAGTTAATGGTTGTTTATTGAACACATAGCAGAGTTTACAGAAGTGCAGGTGAGTAGAATGATGATCTTTACATGAATGGTGAGTGATAGATGAATGACACTGTCCTCTGTGTTTGTAGTGTTGCAGATGGTTGAGAGATGCAACAATGAAGATGTTAGACAACTCACACAAACACACTGGGAACACAGGAGGAGACTTGGAGATGCTGGAGACAGGTAAGTAGATCAACTAGAGTCCGTGATAAGCATGAAGTAGAGTCCTAATGCGAACGAGACCGGACGGTGAGTGAGTGTGTGTGAGTGTCTTTTATGTGGTGACTGATTGAGTGCAGGTGCATGTGATCACTATTCGGGTGAGGGAGTGCACTGTTATTGGACAGTGGTGGAGCCTGGCGTGTCTGTGACAATAATATATTATATTATACCAACTTATCCATTGTTTTACATTTCATCTTATCAAGTGAAAAGATCTGTCATTTTAGAAAGAAAATTTATATGTATTTAATTTATAAAATGTATATGCTTTATATAAAAAATAATGATCACCTTTGTAAGTGATTCCACCAAAACCACACTTTCCGTATACTTCAAAAACTTTAACCTGTATGTCCTACGCCTTCCCCATTCTACTTGGGGAAAAAAATGTAACTGCCGCTGCGTTCGTTCCGTAAGTAGAATAGGGAAGGCATAGGACATACAGTGTAAACTTTTTGAAGAATACGGAAAGCAGAAGCACTTACAAAGGTGATCATTTGTTTATATAAAGCATATACAGTTTCTCTAGATAAGACCCTTTGTAATGAAGGGTCAACAGAGGAGGGATCCATTTGCAGCTTTTATTAAGATCAGTATCAACAGGGCAAAGGCAGAGATGTAAACAGGAACAGGCAATGGTTGAGGCAGGTGGCAGACAGACAGTGTTCAGGATACAGGCAATGATCAGGGCAGGCAGCAAACAATCTCAGTCCAGTAAACAGGCGAAGATCAGGGAAGGCAGCAGAGAATCACATGGGGGTCAACAGTCCAATCGGCAACAGTAATAACAATCCACAGAAAACGTTCAGAAGTGATCACTGGGGCAAATCAAGACTTTGCGGTGTGCGTTTGTGTGTGTGTGCTGTTTAAATAATGTGAGAGTGATGTGGTGCAAGTGTGCGCGCAATCAGTCCCAGGAATGAGGGCCTGTGGCAAACATAGTCTGAATCATAAAAAGTCAATATTCCAGTGAAGGCTCCCTCCGGTGGTGCAGGGGAGGAAGTCATCCAAAACCTTCATTTCAACTGAAGAAAGAAAGACATGAACATCTTGAATGAAATGGGGGTGAGTAAATTATCAGGGAATTTTAATTTGAAAGTAAACTAATCCTATAATGAAATTAATGATTAGTGCAGCATATAAAAGCATTGGTTGAACTTATCTTGGCTGGAGAAGTCAGCTGTCTCTCTCTCTAGGACAAACAGATGATGGGCAGCAGGGCTTTCTGTCTCAGCAGACATGTGGCGATCCTTGTCACTGTAAGAAATAAGGAGAGGTTACGGAATGTATATTTGAATCTGTTTGAGAGTTTGTGTATAAAAGTTTTGTGTCATTACCTGTTGCAGTACCAGTATGAATGCTGAAAGAAAACATGTATATTGGTGTATTTTTTTTGTGGCTGAAAAGAAAAAAGTAGGCAAAAATGAATGGCTTGGAAAATGGCCCGCTCATTCATCTTTGTGTAGCCTACTAAAAAAAAGAGACACAAAGCCACAGGGGAGTCATTCAGGGCAACTTGGAGAGCAAGAGGGGTGGTGTTTTTTTGACACGCAGCTTGAGCTGCTCGCTGCGCCAGCGGTTGTAGCAGTGTCTCTAGTGTTTATGTCTGCGTGCCCTTTTCGGAGGAGGCCCGTCAAGAGTCACTGGGTAAGACTGAACCAGCAACTCAAATGCCATCTGTTCATTCATCCTTTTCTCTCGGCTGGAAACCCCACCAAACCCACTTCTAGAAGATCAAAGAATTAAAAAAAATGAAGAAAATGCCAATTAATGACTGCCTCAAGTATCAAAATTACTACGACTGATAATTTTGTTCACTAGATTTCAGATTGCATACCGTGTTTTTCCAGGAAGCTGGTCTGTCACGCTCTGGGCCAGAAATGCATCTGCCCAAGGGTCGCTGCTGGTCACACTGCGAAGGTTGTATCTAGAACACAGAGCAACATTAATATGCAAAAAATAAAAAGGACAAGTGGACCATAAGCAAATTTGTGTGCTTGAGATTTTGTAAGAAATGACACAGCACTTACTTGGCATGGAGTCTGTTCGAATCATTGCCGGGGTTATATATCGGCCTCCCACTACTCAACACTAAAGATTTGTCCTCTGCTGGCGCATCATTTCCTTGAAGCATCGCCAGCCGTACCTTGTTGAAATACAGAACAAAACCATAAAAACTTACATATGAAGCTGTAGTCTTGCATGTACTCCACCATATATTTAATCTGCTGTTATGGTGTAATTTTGAATATAAACGTACATGTTCCTTGTCATCAGTCACTTCCTCCTTCACTGCAACAGAAGCTCCGTTCGGTACGTGGGTTCTCCCCTCCCGTTCCTGAACCTGCAAACAGACATTTGTGTCAGGCGTCACAAACACTCGCAAGGTACACGCATCTGTGGAGCACAAGATCAGGAGGCATGGGTCAAGTAAAATACACTTACGGTCACGTTCGTCACAACGTGTGACTCGTTCGCACCTTCTCCAGGGCTTTGAGGAGCAGATGAAGGTAAAGAGGGCAGTGTGGGGGACGGGAGGGCTGGAGGTTTGTTTGTTACCACTAAGCCCTTCTTTTGCATCTCCTCTAACAACCTGAGGAAATGAAACACAAACATTTGAATAAATATTGAATATTGTACTGCAACATGACAAAGCAGCGAAGCATAAAATGTAGTTTACACACCTGACAAGAGGATCAGCGGTTGCCAAAATGTCCTGAATACTCTGGTACTCCCAGAAACGTCCCCTGTGGCTAAGTTCAGACAGCTCTTTCTTGGCTTGGATCACCGTGGCCTGTATCTCTGCCTCTGAGCGGTCGCGCATGCACACCGTCCTGAGGTGCCCAGGAAGAGAGCGTGGAGCCTTCTTGCAGTGAGGGCAGAGGAAGTACATCCGGCTGTGGAAAGATCTGTGTGAACAATAAGAAGACAAAGTTATATAATACATATCGCTAAGTTAAAAAAAACAAGTTGGCATCATGTCAAGAGACTCTCATTCTGCAGCACAACTCTTCAAAAACAACAAACGGCATCAGATTACACAAGGTCGAAGGAGTTTTCCAAACAAAGGAATATGCGTAGAAAGACCTGTAGTGCTCCAGTAAGTTATAGAGAAAAGTGCATTGTTCCCAATAGATTATACTACATTTCCTAGCCAATACGAAATGATGTTCAATAAGGCAGAAAACAATTATTTTATTCCAAGAAACCTCTACCCATCAATTTTAAGTTATTTACTCGGTCACAAAGACTATTTTGACTTGCTATCTACAAATTCTTGGTGAAATGCAACACAAATTCAGCTGACCCCACTGACATTAGTAAGTATTTACTAGATAAGTAAAAAGTATTGTCTTGGTTTCCGATGACCCAATTAATCAAAATAAGCAAAATAATCTACCAGTGGGGTAAAAAGAAAACTATTATTGTTTTCAGTCTGAATTCAGATTAATTAAGATCTTCAACCATTGGCAGATAATTTAGCTTTTTTAAGCAAAAACTCACTTATTTTGGATTTATTTCTTCAGAAAACAACACAATACTGCTTATATATCTAGGAAAAGCTTCTTTGTTTAAGAATTTTAGATACTTGGACTGGAAACAAGACAAAAATACTAAGTAAAACATTCTTTGCGGTGTGCATAAGGCAAATAAGTACTTACCCTTCAGAAGCCATTTCAAATGCTGAATGTCCAAAACAAGCAGTGACTGGTCACAAACAATAGATGATCTCCAGATGATACTGAAAAACAATTGTAACCTTTCACAGCAGACAGGCTCCTTTAAACCGACCTCAGGTCAAACAGCCAATCAGCTCTCAGCACCCAACAGTCACCAGATAAAACAACCAATCAGGCTGAATCCTGCAGCCCCTGCCCAGGTGTTGATGGCCCATCATGCTCTAGTGCTGTAGTTTAGTTTAGCTTAGCTTAGTTTAGTGAGAAACATACAACAAAATCTCTTCACCTCCTTAACCGTTTCAAAATATATGTAGATACCATAAATAAATGAAGATGGAACTTAGTTTATATATAATGTCGACATATAATGTAACATTTACAGTGCTCAGCGTAAATGAAAAGTAGCATTTTAAACAATATCTCAATGAATGCAAAAACAATTGTTGACAAGAAGACTAAGTTTAATATAACATCTGTTTAACTTATAACATGAAAGCAAGGTCAATAATATAACTTACACATTGTTCAGTTTCATTGAGATATTGTTTAAAATGTTACTTTTCAAAGGGGGTGTACTCATTTACGCTGAGCACTGTACATGTACATTTATTGTTGACATACTGTATATAATGTAACATTGACATATAATAAATGTTTTAGTTTTAAATATTTGAAACATTTTACTTTTTTTACATTTTGTCATTTGTAAACATGTTTTTGTATACAAACCTGACACTTATCACAGATATGTATATTATATAGTTATATAGTTTGACTGTTGTCTTAAATACTTTATCACAAAGCTTTTTGAGTGATTCAGTTTCACACATTTTGATGTTATTCCATTACTTTGACTGTAAACAGTGTTTTGAGTTATAGTTAGTCAAAGTTATGCTACTTTAAAATGACAAAAGCATCTTTTGTGAGCTGGTTTATGTGTGACTCCATTAACACTGCAGTCTTCATTAGTACAGGTCACTTTGGTTTACACATTAGAGATGATGCGCTGTAAATCACTGCATCATGTGATCATGACCGTCACATTACCTGCTGCTACATAACAAAGACTTTATGTGTGACTCCATTAACACTGCTTCATTAGTACAGATCCTGTCGTTTACACATCAGATGTGCTGTAAATCACTGATCACGACACCTTCAGATGCTCTGCTTCTACATAACAAAAGCTCTTTATGTGTGAAAACAACATCTGTTTAATTCATAGTCTATACTGAGGATATTTTCAACTTAGTACAAACTTTGAAAACAATGTTCTCTCACCCCAAGTGGCAGATAATTTAGCTTGTTTTAAACAAAAAAAACTCACTTAAGGTTTTTCCTCCACAGAAAACAGGACATAATATTCTTATGCCATTTTACTTATCTATTAAATGCTTCTTGATTTAAGAATTTATAGATATTTGGACTGGAAACAAGACAAAAATACTGAGTAAGAAAAGCATTTTTTCCCCAGTGTAGACAGTGTCTTGGATTGGATCTCTAAATAATGTATGATGTTAGCTGCAAATTTTAAACCATTAACCATTGCAAATAAAAGATAAAAGCTATCATGATCATCTCTTCTATCTTTTTATTTTATTTGAAGCCTTGGAAAAAAGTAAGTTCTGTAGTGTGAGCTTGTCCTATCTAGCGAGTGCTAATCAGTCTTACGTTTCTTATTCAAATTTGACCAATTTTCATGTAACTGAAAAAGTCACTGGGAAGTAACTGACTTTTATCAACAGAAAAGTTATGAAATCTGAGAACCTCTGACAATGCCATTAAACAGACTGCATCACAAATGTGGCGCCTTTTGCTCGTTCTGCCCTTTTTAGTTGGAGATCTTGTTGACAGGAGAAGTCAACACTGGAATCTTTTCATTCTTCTGAAAGAAATATGCAGCATTGTTTTTGCTCCGGTTGTTACTCATGGACTTGCTGTATTTCTAAAAGAACTCATTATAGAGCACCACACGTTATTCAAGAAGCTCTATAATAGAAATCTGATTCCCAAACACCATTTCATGATCCTTTATCTGAGGATGATGGTGATGTTCGGACCCCTTTCTCAGTTATGGTGTATGAGATATGAGGCGAAGCACAATCCGTTAAAAAGACATGCACATGTGGTTGGAGACTTCAAAAACATTTCAAAAACTCTTACAAACATCAAGTTCAGCATATGTATAACTTCAAGTTAGGTGAACCTGTTGCAAATGCATACTCTGCAAATGCATGACTGTTGCAAATGCATACTCTGTTACCATCAGCTCTTTGAAGCAAGCTGATGTTGTGTTGGACAATTTGAGATCAGCCTCTGATGACTTGACTCTGAACAGCATCATCTATGTCACTCACACTGTTAGTGTTGTTGGCCATACTTACAGAACTGGCTCTGTGCTGCCTCTTGAAACAGACAAATAGTGTTTGGTGAAATTATTCACATTATCCCACAGACTGATAACGTGTCAATTCTGATGTTTGTAAGAATTCTTACAGTGACGTGCTTTGATGATCATTTTTATGCATTTGCGATACAACAAACTAGAGTATAAAATGATCACCCTGTCCAATGCAGCAGATGCCAGACCTTTGGACATAATGTTGGGTTTCAGTACAGATGAACTATACTTAAACCCAAGGTACAAGATTATTTAGTTTCTTAAGAATGCAGACTGCCCGACTTTAGATTGTCTTGCCTTTTAATGGGATGGTTCACCCAAAAATGAAAATTCCATCATCATTTTACTATAAAATGCATTGAATCTGTTACAATCTGTTTAAGAGCTATTGTCATTTGTCACTATTTTAAGCTATAGATATGGTGTCCGATTTAAAATGTTTTATCTTAAAGGGTTAGTTCACCCAAAAATGAAAATAATGTCATTTATTACTCATCCTCATGTCGTTCTACACCCGTAAGACCTTCATTAATCTTCAGAACACAAATTAAGATATTTTTGATGAAATCTGATGGCTTGGTGAGGCCTCCATTGGCAGCAATAACATTCCCTTTTTTATTGCCCAGAAAGGTACTTAAGTCATATTTAAAAAAGTTCATGTGACTACAGTGGTTC
Source organism: Ancherythroculter nigrocauda (assembly GCA_036281575.1). Classification (NCBI taxonomy): domain Eukaryota; kingdom Metazoa; phylum Chordata; class Actinopteri; order Cypriniformes; family Xenocyprididae; genus Ancherythroculter; species Ancherythroculter nigrocauda. The sequence continues at coordinate 11,777,401 of VTFQ01000001.1, forward strand.
AAACTTAATATTATAAAAGCGACAAGAATACTTTTTGTGCACCAAAAATAACAAAATAGCGACTTTATTCCACAATGGTGGGGGATTTTCGTTCCAGTGATGGGGGATTTTTTTAAAACACTGCTTCATGAAGCTTCACATGCAATATAGCTGGGACTCGTTCTTTCTGTTTACAGACGTGACACAATGACATGCTTGACATTTCCCGTGAAAACCCACCAGTACCACCAGAATTATAAAACATTATTACAAGCTTGCTGTTGTGAATCGGGCTGATGTTTTTTCATAAGTTGAATAGGGAAGGTGTAGGACATACAGCGTAAGCTTTTTGAAGAATACAGAAAGCAGAATGACGAAGCACTTGCAAGGTGATCATTTGTCTTTATAAAGCATATACAGTTTATTTTTTAAAAGGAAATGACCGATCATTTCGCTAGATAAGACCCTTATTCCTCGTCTGGTATCGTTTAAAGCCCTTTGAAGCTGCACAGAAACTGTAATTTTGACCTTCAACCGTTTGGAGTCCATTGAAGTCCACTATAAGAAGAATAATCCTAGAATGTTTTCATCAAAAACCTTAATTTCTTTTCGACTGACGAAAGAAAGACATGAACATCTTGGATGACATGAGGGGGATTAAATTATCAGGAAATTTTCATTCAGAAGTGAACTAATCCTTTAATTACTCAATAAATAACTTACTAATTACCAGAGGTGGAAGTAACGAATTACAACTACTCACGTTACTGTAATTAAGTAGTTTTTTTTGTACTTTTATGAGTATATTTTTAAGTCTGTAATTTTACTTGTACTTAAGTACAAATTAAGCTGAGTAATGTAGTTTGCTACTTTTAAAATCACAATTCGTTACTGAGTAGCCTATGCCTAAAATTTTAACTAAAATTCAACCTTTTACCGGCATTTCAGTAGCCATTAGAAATATCTGATCGCGGGCCAATAAAATCACTTATTAGGTTTGGAAAAAAAGTCTAGTTCTGGAGAGCTGATGATCACAGTCGCGGGCAGTGGACACAGTGAAGGAGCTTGGTGTCGTTCATGGATATGGAGATTGAAGATTCTGAATACACTGAAAATGAAGAAATACCTGAGGACGAGTGCCCAAGGCCGCACCTGGAGGAGTTGTTCACGTTCAAAGGGAGGTAAGGAGACAGCGTGCTAATGCAGTGCAAACTTTGTATGCCATCTGCGGTGATTTCAGCTTACAAGAATTCAGCCTCTAATCTAAAAAAACACATTATGGTAAAAAGACTTATATTTGTGTTATGTTGTATTCATTTTTTAATGTTAGGTATGTTAGGTACGTGATAATTTTACTTATAATATCGTCTGAAACATGAGATTCAGCGTTACCCAGGTGAAGAGGTTGTCAATGAGCACTGTAAATTGGTGCTCAAAGTTAAATGAATTTAAACACATTGTTTTATTCATATAATGAACGGTTTAATGATGACTCCCTCATAAAGACAGATCCTTGCCGCCACCTACTGGTGTAACAATGTAACTGTACTGAATGACAACTTGTGTAGCGTGCGCAGAGACGTGCCAATAAATGCTGCTAACTTTTGAAATATAGGTTCAGTCAGATTGTTATAAATGTTATAAAATACTGTTATAAATATAATAATAGCCCAATGAGCTTATTTATGTATCATCATGATGATGAATATAAATAAAACCATCAAAACACAACAAAAATTCTTTATTATATTAGTAGTAAAATGGTTAAAGGACTTCAGTTGTTCATAGAATATTCTTTTGTGTCGAGTCAAGTCAAGTCTGAAGTCATTTCAGGTCGAATCTATTAAAATGCGACTCGAGTTGAGTCACAGACTTGAGTGCCCATCTCTGCTCGAAGGCACGAGCAGATCTTCCAGAAAAAAATCAAACAACAAAATCTCTTTAAGAATTTGATGATTAAAACAACTTGGTGGAAAATTAACACTTTGATAAATCATGAGCTCATACCACACATCAACTCACCTATATGGAATAATCCGGATTTCACTATTTATCATATTCCACTTAACAATATCAAATGGAAAGAGAAAGGCATCACACATATACATCACCTCCTGGTAAGACCTTCATTACTTTTATAGAATTAATGCAGAAATTTAATTTAGGAAAAGAACACCATTATTACTAACTACACATCAGAAACTCTATTAAAATCACAACTGAAATCAAAGATATTGCACAACATTCCCCAATTATTAAACATATCAATACAATCAGTAATTCTGTAAAGATGCTCATATAGAATATCTTCTATAAATACCAATACAGCAGCACCAGTTAAACAATGGGAGAAAGATATTAATATTAACACAGATGAGGAATTCTGGAAAACCGTTTGTAAAAATAGCTTTATCTTTAGTACAAACACATATTCAAAATTGTACAATTGCCCCTCGCCTCTGGAATGCCCTCCCTGAACACTTGAGGGCTCTACAAACGACTAATGGTTTTAAAAAGGGCCTAAAAACGTATCTTTTTAAAAAAGTTTTTCAATGTTTAAAACTCGTTTAGTGTTTAAATTTTGTGTGTTAGTTTTAGTTGGCAGTTGATTTTTTTTTTTTAACTTAATTCCTAAATTGCTTTAACTGCTTTATTTTATTTTGCCTCTATTGTAGCACTTTGAGATTTTCTTTAAAATGTAAAGTTCTTTATAAATAAAATGTATAGAACAATTGAGCTTCTATTTTATCTCCATCTATTATAATATGTCCAAGAACATTATCTAGATTACTCTAGAATCATAGAGCTGTCTAAGCTAAGAATTAAGTCCCTTTATGATATAAATCGTAGCATTTCAACGATCCTTGAATCGTGAGAAGACAGATGTCTGAGATGTCCCTTGAGAAAGTCTCAGCTTTCTCAGACCCCTGCAGATGGCTTCCAGGATCAACGTCCAACACCATCAGATCTTTTCCATCAATGGCCTGCAATATGTATAAGTTACTATGTTACGTTGTTACTGTTTTTTGCACAATAAAAAAGAAGAGGTGGATTAAATTTGTGAAGATCCACCTTGATGGTGTAAGAAATCATTACTGGACTGTTATTTTTCTCCTGGTCAGCAGGTGGCGCCTCTCTCCAGGCAACTGCTGAACACGAACACTTAAAGGTGCTACAGAGGATCTTTTTGTCGACTGAGAAACCAAAGACTGTTAGTGAGTTTTTGAAATGAGCGCATGCGTAAGAACAACCCCCCTCCTTCACAGCTCATTTCAAAGGAACACCTCCCAAAACTTGTGCACGAGTATTGGAACACGAGTGTTTACCACCGGCATTCGCTGTGTCGTGTTAGTGGATTCATTATGTCGGACTCACCGCAGGTAACTCATAATCTGCAGTTGTTACTCCTGTCTCCTGACAAAAACATTGCATGCGGCGCCTGTGGAGTGTGGAAAGTTACTGGAGAGCGCAGCCGCACGTCTCTCACAAGGAACGTCACGGCAGTGATTGACAAGCCAGAGGGCCAATCGTTTATGCGATGATCGTGTAAACAATTGGCTGATGTTTTTAAGGCCCTTCCTCGTGCACAGATGATGTATATTATTATTATTCCTTTCAGTGCACCTAATAAATAGTCTTTTATCAGTTAGTAAAGACAGTTTCAAGTAATATTGCAAAAATGTATAAAACAAAACATTCTCTTTAGCACCTTTAAGCTTCATGTGTGACATCTGTGTTTTGCCCTATATAAGTGGGTTTTTGCCATGCCTTTTTGTTTAGTCTTGAGCCTTTGTTACTTGTTGCCTGCTGAAAAGCGCAGTGTTTCATTCTTTGTTTTTTGGACCCTCGAGTCTGTTTTATTTATCTCTGTCTTTATCTCTGTTTGACTTCTTTGTTTTGTTGTCCTTTTTTATAAAAAGTTTACCTTTTGTTGAAGACCTATGACTCTTTGCTCTTGGATTCAATATTAGGGAGTCAGCTCAGTCAGTTAATTCAGTGACTGTGAGCACAAGAAGTGGGTTCAATCCCCATCTTGAACAGACCCATTACAGATGGAGAGCTGAGGATCACCGTGAACATTTTTCACAGGATAATTGTACAAACTTTCATTGGAGACAACTGGGATTCACTGAAAATCCGCCGTTACTGGTGAATGGGGCTGAACCGGCTATCTCCCGCCCTGGCCTTCATCCTCTCATCCTTCTGAGCACCGACAACTGGTGCCATCGTCTGCAGTACATGTCCACCAATGAGTGTAGGTTCCCATGAGTGGGCATGGTTTCAGCTTCGACAGCGGACACGCCCCCAACATTTGAGAGCAGAGAAAACTGTTTATTCTTTTTCAAGATTTTGATAACTTTTTTTTTTATCAAGTTTGGCTGGGTGCCCAGCCAACATTTCCATGTGGGTTTTTGATGAGCTGTCACAAGTGGGGCCCATAGAATTTTGTCCATCGCCTCCACACAGGCCCCATGTGTGTCAGCCCATAGGGGCACATGATGCACGTGTATTATTTATATAATTTTTTTATGTATTCATATCTGAGTGTACCACGTGTGTGTGGAAATTGCTGTGTTGTGACTGCGGAACTTTTGTGGACGTTTAAAATTGTGCAAAACCATCCGCACCCTACCGAGGCCCTGTTATAAAACATACAAACAGTATTACTTTAATTTAACATGAATAGTTAGCATGTTACTACCTTGAAACCAATAACGAAGTTTATTTTGATATGTGATGATAATGACACTCTGCTCTGGTCCAGATCCAGGTGTTCTTCATGAAGTAGCGGCGCGCACACGCGACCAAGTGTAGCTGCACTTCCCCCTCTATTGGTGAACATGATCACTACACAATTGCTCCAATAAACCAGTGGTGGTTCAGAAATACGTAACGAGAATGCCAGCGGTTCCTGTGTTGTGATTCGACAGCAGCTCTATGGCTCTGAGCGCACCGTGCCCGGAAAGGTCACGCCTCTTACCATAACGTGGAGATGCACGCGCTCAGTGTTATTGTAAACATGTCTTTAATTTTACCCTATCAATTTGAGCCGGAATCAGACCCGGTGATTGGACTGCGGGATGAAAATAACAGCGTTTCGACGACATGGCGACAAACACACTCTACAAACGCAACTCTTGTGTATTCCTGTGGGCGGAGGTTAGTCAAAAAACTGTTTTAGTGACGTCATTAAAGAAGGAAGTAGAGGGATGTAGTCCAAACTGGCCGTTCGATGTAGGCGACTTCTGTTAAATAAAATATCTCGCTTGGCATTGAACTTTGAGCTTTAAAATTTTACAGATTTTATTTATACTCTAACAACAACATTACACACTAACTAAAGTTTGAAACATGGGATCACGAAGAACGGGACCTTTAAGCATTTGTATTAAGAATGAATGGTGTAGCAATTTTAGTATGCCTAGTGGTCAGATATTTGGACCTGCCCTTTACTCACTCACATATTCTGTTATGTTTTCATATTGCAGTTCCATAAATACTGTGAACCAAGATGTTGAGAAAAATGAAGCTATTTCCCTGCAGTCCTCTGGGACTTTTTGCTGTTTAAATAAAATGTAAAAAGTTGGTTAAATGCAAGACTAGTTTTCATTTTTTCTGTCTTGAAAGTAGTAGTTAATGTCTTGAATCTAGGACAGTATTACTTTTGTAGAGCTTACAATAAGGTAAATACACTTGAGATGAGTAAACTGCAGGCGTTTCTCAATGTCAAGGATACTTCCTTGGCAGGACTGGTCCTTCCAAGTCACTTCCTTCAGAGGCTAGGCGAGCCTCCTCTTTAGCATTCGGAGAACACGTAAATGGAACAGACTAGCAAGTGCACGTCATTGCATCATTACGTCAGTGAAAAGGTCCGCTTTCGGCGCTGAAAAATGGAAGTGCAAATGTTACTGGTTTGGTTGCTGTACAGCATTTTTTCCGATATGGAAATGGAGATGGTGAGGCAGCATCGGCGTCAGTCTGTCAGGTTTACATTCAAGGCTTACTTCAGAAATCACAAGTTACATTAACAATTATTAATTATAAACAATTATTTCCATACTTGTCTCCCACCTTGTACTTGGTTTTTAAATTGTCCCACTTTTTTTGCCTGGGCGTTGGAAACCCTCCCTTTGAGCCCCATCTTCTCCAAAATAAGCCTATGTGAATGACGGGGGGGAGAAATAAAAAGAAGATTACACAGCTATCACTTCTGAACATTAAATAATTTGCTTCTCACCGATATCCGTTCGTTGCGGTGTCTCTCCCCCCGGTAAACAGCTGCTTGTTTTCTACACGGAGACGTATGAACGCCTCTGTTTGTTCCTTGGTCCCTGTTAAAAAAGACGAGAAAGCTATGAATAACGCTGTGAATGGTATAATGGTATAATATTAACGTTAAATTACTTTGGACAACTTAACTAGTTATTTATAAAAGAAATGCCGGTGACGGCAACCAAGCTAACAATTGTTAAATGACGGTCCGGGTCAGTTAGCCATCAATAACGTAATTTGTATTTGTATAATTTATAATATCAATACAGTAGTAATTTGTACTGGCATTTAAACGTTAAACTTTATTTATCTGACATATTTACTGCTACAGTTATAACAAATGTTTGGTAACGTAAATATACTCACATTTGAAAGCATATTGCCCGCTAATGTCCGACATTTTTTTTTTATAATTTTTTGAACAAGATCGCAAAGCTGCGCGCATAGGATTGTGGGTGATTTGAGAGCGCGAAGGCTACACATATGCATCCTTTCCTGTATATGGGATATTTTTCGAACGAAGGACTCAGTCCTTGTTTGAAATTCCGAGGATCCTCGACATTGGAACAGTCCTTCGACAGATGTCGATGACGTAGCATCCTCGAAATTCTGGCTTCCGAGGATCCTTCCTTGACATTGAGAAACGCCTTGTGGCTTATTATGGCAAAAGAGCACTGCCTAATACTAGTCAGGAATGCTAACTTCAAGACATTTTGTCTCAAAATGCCAGTTTCTAATCTTATTTCAAGTAGGTGGTGGACTTAAATCTAGAACACTGTAACAATTATAGAACTAAAAATGAGTTAAATACACTTGAAACAAACAGGATGACAAAAAAAGATGCTACTTTTCAGGGGAAAATACTATTTTTGAGCATCGCAAGCTTATTATGATACATAAAACATCACAATACTAGTAAAATATAGCTAAAAATTAGTTTCCCAGCTAATTTTAAGATCACTCTTATCTTGTAAGCCAAGGCTTAAATATAATGTCTTGTTTCAAGAAATCTTACCAAGAGAATTTTCACTTGTTCCATTGGCAGATTTTTTTGCTTATTACAAGCAAAAATATCTTGTTTTAATTTTTTATTGCTTGTTTTTGGAGTGGCCTTTTTTCCAGTGTGTTTCTAGTTTGCAGGTATGATAAATTAGCGTTCTGAATCAAAATACGTCATTTATGTGAATAGTTAAGATCCAAAGTGTTTTTTTCGGGGTGAGTGTGTGTGTGTCAAAAGATTCTCACAAGAATCGAAAATTGGCTACTTTCCCAGAGACTGGAGTGAGTCGCGATCTTTCTTGGTGCTCTGTGGCGTGACAGATCGCTGTAGCGCTCGTGAACCAACCATCTCTTGTCTTTTTCACGCTCAAGCGCTGAGAGCTCGGCGTTTTTTACTGGTGGCCTCGAGTTGAAGAATGTTTAACTTTGAGTAAAACGCTGTGCTCATCACTGTCACTTTTTAGCCAGCCATCCAATCAGAGTGGAGGAGGGGCGGGACAAATACAACACCCGCCAACTGTCACAACATTCTTGCTGTGCAACAACATCAACAAGCAAAAAAACTGAAACAAAATGGATGAAAAATGTATATTGCTAGTCTCCGAACATATGTGCCTATACCAAATGACATCCCCGGATTACCACAATGTTAATTTAAAAAACAATGCTTGGAGGAACATTTCATTGGTGATGGGTCTTTCAGGTAAGCAGCGGTCATTCAGGTGATCGGTGGGGGGCGGGATCAACAGTAGTGTAGCTTGCAAACCATTAAAGCTAATTTTTAATAGCCTATACATTTCTATATATATTAAGAGTATTCTCATTGTTTTTAGTTATTTCTCAAAATCACTAATCTTTTTGTTTATACAAATTTCAGTAGAAAAATGTCGTAAAAAGTGGAAATACCTGAGGGACACTTACAAGAGAAAGAAGGGGTTTAGGATTCAGGGGCAGCAGGAGGCAGTCGGAGGTGGAAGTATATGTCTATCCTCGGCTTCCTGGAGCCATACATCACGGACAGGGACACCTCTAGCAATTTCAGGCAGAATAGTGATGAGGATGTCAGTGTAGTGGCTCTCCTTGAGTCTATGGTAACACCAGAGGTAGTATAGCATACTACGTTAACCTCAATGTTATCTGCTTTGTGTAATAAGTGCTACTAACCTTATATCTTTTTAAAGAATTGTAGGATTGACATGTTAAAGGTTATAATTTATAATTGTTATAATTTCTGTTAAATTGTTATTATTTATGCCAAAGGAAGTAATTACTATTATTATTAGTAGCAGTATACTTTATCAGTATATTGGTATTCATTTTTTAAAATAATTTTCTGATTTGTCCCCCACAGACATCAGATGACAGCACACAGTCCCTGACCCAAACCCAGGACAACACCACACAGCCCGGATCTCCTGATTCCCCTGATGTGCCACCACTCTGCACACCTGAAACGTCTCGGTGTACTCTTGCTCCAAAGAGAAGGCCTGAGCCAGAGATGACTGACTATCAGCGCTGTGTCCTGAACGTCATTAGTAACAAGCCAGATGAAGAAGAGCATTTTCTTTTAAGTTTAGTTGGGGCTTTGAGACGCCTTCCTCCACACAGTCGATCTGAGGTTAAAATTAAATTCCAACAGATTTTATATGAAGCAGAATTTAACAATCAGTAAAACACTCACATACAGGCATACAGACAGACAGACACACACACACACACACACACACACACACACACACAAACACAGAAAAATTCCCTTTGAAATGAGAAAGCACATTAATACATATGTAACAATCATGTAAAAAACTGATTGTTTATGAATCTGTACATGAAAATTGATCATTAAAATAATTATTAAAAGCATTCATCTTTCCCAGTCATTTGTTCTCCTCTTCATTATTTTATTTTAGTAGTAATGTGTAGCTTCTTTAGTGAAAGGAAATATGCTCATTTTCTAAGGTTATGGGTGGCTCTTAAAAGAGCCTTTTTTGATACAATTGGTGGTGGTCCTGATGTTATTGATTGCAGTGGTCCTGATGGTGGTGGGAGTTATCATGAGGCATTAGATGACAGAATGCTGACATGCAACTTCCCCTGCTGGAGAGGAGAAGTAGGTGGTGTACTTTTGCCTAACTTCTAGTGCTTCCCTAGAGGCATTGTTGCTGCTTACTCGCTGGATGAGCTGCATGGCAAACTGTGCGGATGGCAGGGGGGCACAATATCCTTCCTCTACATCAGCATCCTCATACCGTAGGAAATTGTGAAGGATGCAAGTGGCCTTCACCACTGCATCTGCCACTTTTGGTGAGACAACCAGCACTCTGTGGTAGAGTCTCCATTGGGCAGCAAGGATCCCGAATGTGCACTCCACCATCCTCCTGGCACGGGAAAGACGGTAATTGAATACACGCTTCTCTCTGTCAAGGTGTTTTCCTGGGTAGGGTCGGAGAAGGTGCCTCTTCAGAGGAAAAGCCTCATCACCCACAAACACATGTGGCATAGGCTGAAGGTCTTCTGCTCCTGGTAAAGCGGCATCATTTGGCAGGTCAAGGGTCCCCTGGTGGAGGGCCTTGCCGAAGTTTGAGGCACAGAGGGTCCAACCATCGCTGCTTTTTCCATATGCCCCCACATCCACCATCCAGAACAGGTACCGGGCATCAACTACTGCTAGGAGGACGATTGAGAAGCTCCCTTTGTAATTAAAATACATGGACCCCGTTGATGATGGGGCCTGTATTGCTACATGCTTCCCATCGATGGCTCCCAGACAGTTGGGGAAATTCCAAAGCCTATGAAAGTCTTCATCAATCCTCTTCCAGTGGTGTTGTTCAGGGAAGGGCATATATTGCTGGACCATGACAGACCACTGTGCAGTAACCCACTCTGTAGCTAAAAGCTATCGATCTGAATGAGTCTCCTGTTGACAGATACCTGAAATAAATACAAAAAGAAAAGTTGCAAAGGGCCATTAGTTATTTTTTTTATAGAACATCTATTTAAGTCATGCTTTAATTATATTAAACTACATTAAGTGATTTAGATGTAAATATCTTGTCACTGTATCATAAATAAAAGTAAATAAGTAAAATAAGAGATGTTGCACCATAATATATTTTATATATATATATATATATATATATATATATATATATATATATAGTAATGACTGTAACCATGTACTATTTTGGGGCACTTTTACTTTCATTTTCTGCTACAACTTCTACTCCACTATTTCCAAGAGACAAATACTGCATTTTATTTTTACTTCACTGCATTACAAAAGACTGCATATTTAGATTAATAACACAACATATGTAAGCGCAAGTTCTGAATACTTCTTCCATGTATGCACATACCTCAGGCAAATGCAGAGACGTTCCTCCGAGCTGATGGCCTCTCGGTACTTTGTGTCTCTCCTTGTTATAGAAGGTCCAATTTTCTGGAACAACACTTCAAATTGTGTCCTGCTCATCTGAAAAAACTCCTTGAACTGACTACTGTCCATCTTCAGTTCTTGGACCAAACGATGATACTCACCGAGATTTTTTCTCGCCCCCAAATTTCATGAACCCACATACGGCGTGTCCGTCCTCTCTTTCTACGTGGTTCAGCCACTCCTTCATCCAAAGCAAGGACCAGGGCAAGTATGCTACATTGTGTCGACATTTTTTTCCCGAAACAATATGGCTGCGAAATCAGTTACAAGTAACAGTGCAGCGGATGTTCCGTATCATAGCAACAAAGCGTCTCAACTGAAAAAAAAACGCTGCACTGCAGTAGCGCTCTCAAGCGGTCAGAGACGGGCGTTTTAAGCAGAGTGCCTAGCGTTTTCAGCTGGCTAAAAACGCTTTGGTGGACACATGGCCTAAGAGTTAACTAACATTACGATTCAATACCGATCTAATAAGCAATAAAAACTCCAAACCTTAAGTTTAAACTTTAAGCAAATGAGTACACAACATAAATAATAAGAAATTAATTCATTAATAGAACAGTTTGACTTACTTTGGTGATGTTTTTGAGGTAGGATACCGAGCACCGACTGTGGCTGCCTCCTCTTCTAAACTCCAGAAAAAGATTTGCTCGCTTGTTTCCACGGATACGGGCCGAATCTGCTTTGCGACTGTTGTTCCCGCCCACTGAAACCGGGACCGGGCTGGATCCGTTTTAGAGCAGGGAAACGGAGGTGACTGTAACGCGGATTTGCCGGTTTGAAAACGGATCCGGCACGGAGTCACCTGCTGTCTGGGGCTCCATCTCGTGCACAGTTCAGTACGCGAACCTTTCAAAGTCCGTGCGCACTCTCTAGTGGACTGCTGTTTTTCAACAGAGAAATTCATATTTGACTATGTAAATCCGTAGTCGAGGACACCCCTAATAAAAGTGTACTATTTTTTTCACCTGGGTATGCAGACATTCTTTCCAGCCACAGGCTGTCTGTATGGGGTGATTATGGCCACAGGATGCTGCAGACATGGCTAGCCCCCATCTCCAAGAAGAAGGAAGAAGCCTCTGGGAGGGAAAAGGGCTTCTTTATACATCGGGCATCTTCGGAGGACCAGTGCGTCAAGGACAGATCCTGGGTTCCCTACATAGATGTCCAGGAATCTCCCGGTATTGTCACTGATTGCTTGTAAAATAATGGATGGAAATAACTTTCTGTTAAAATAACACTGCTTCTGTTGTCCAGCAGGTGGGTGAATTCGGATGTGGCATCCATCAATTGCACCGGCAGGATTTTTGAATGCATTGTGCCCAGCCAGGCGGGCAAAGCCTGCTCCGATCTCCTCAGTGAAGGCACTGTGTCTTCTTCAGAAAAATAGACTCGTAAGACTGGCACTAGACTGTTCAGCACAGTGTAATTTGGAATGTGTGGTTTTTCCTATAAATACAATTATCATGTTTAATGTATGACCAAACTTTATTATGTTGAAATTACATTTTACATTTTTAATAAATTGTTTTCTATAATCATAATTTAAAGTATATTTGAACCCATAGTGTACTATAAGTGGTATCTAAATATATTTTTTAAATACAGAGATAGTATATTAAAAGCACATTTTAGTTCATATTTCATGGTTTCTCAAAATAGCACAGTTGAGTACACTTAGATGTACACTTAAGATCATGTTACTGATTCAATTATTAAGTACATAATAGAAGTGTACTTGTTTTTCACCTGGGTGAAGCGCCAGTGCTGCATTGTTAGCATCGACCCAGATGTTGAGGACTCGCCACCTCACACTCAAGCGTATGAGTAGCTTGTGGATGTTGTGACCAGAGCTGTGGCTAGATTAAATATCAGTTGGCCAGCTGAGAAACAAGAAGCCCGTCAGTCCAGTCTATTAGATGAGCACTTCTTGCCTTCACGTCACAACCTCCACGCCGGGGCTTGCCTTTCTTTCCCAACCTCCACACCGAGGTGTCGAGGTCGTGGAACAGACCCGCCTCCTATCGGGTCTTCAGCCCTCAGATATCTAATTACAGTAATATAGTAGGGCTGAAAAGGCATGGCTTATGGGGAGATGCCTCGGGTGGAGGAGACGCTTGTGAGCTATCTCTCCCCCGAGTCTGCAGCCTCACTTAAAGCCACAAGATTACCCACTAAACCGCTAAGAACATCTGCTTTAGTGTGTAAAGAGTACTTGGCAGCAGGTCAGGCGGCGGCTTGTTTACACACCGTGGGCGTCCTTCAAGCATATCAAACTGACCTGCTAAAGAAATTTGAGTGTGAGGAAGTCAGTCGCGAGGCATTCGTTGAGCTTAGAAAAGCTGATCTGTCTCCACACTACCAAGGAGACCGCCAAGTTTATTGGGTGGTCTATGTCAGCTTTGGTAGCTACAGAGAGGCACCTATGGCTCAACCTCGCTGATATGAAAGAACGTGATAGATCTTTCCTTTTGGATGCCCCGTTTACACCGCCTGGCCACTTTGGTGACTCAGTCAACACAGTTGTCGTTCCAGGAAGTTAAGAAACAGGTGGCAGCATTCCAAAAGTTTCTTCCCCTGCCGCTCTCAGGTTCCAGGGGCTGCTGGGTGGGAGCAGACCCAGCCGAGTACGAGCTCCTCTCAGAGGGCGCAACAGAAAGTGAGAGTGGCTTCATGTGCTCCCCCACAGAGAGACTGAGGGGCTGGGCAGCGCTCACAACCGAAGCCTTCTAAGAGTAAAACTGATCTAAGGACTGTCATTATCCAACGGAAGGCTTCGGGAAAGAAGTCCTGACGCCAGTGGTGCCAGGCTTCTGAGGGCAGTCGGTGTCCACCTCATTATATGGTGCCGTCTCCCCTCAGTGCCTTTAGGGGGCCATTCTGCCAACCCTGCCACCTTGTGTGCTTTAGGGCGCAGCAGCTCTCAGCGAACGGATATCTCAGTGTCCACCCGGCAACGTAGTGGCACTGGGATGTTCGCTCCCTCCGAGGAGGGGTCAAAAATGGCCTGTTCAGGTGCTCCCTGCCAGTTCACCATTTCAGGGCACTGGGCTGGTCACACATCAAACATCAGAGGTCAGTCTCGAGAGACTGATTCCCTTTGTAGATTTTTTGGCAGCGTGAAAACTTCTGTCAAACGTATCTCAATGGGTCCTGCACACAGTAGAATTTGGGTATAGAATTCAGTTAGGGTTGCGACCCTATATAGTAGGGCTCCAGCTGCAGTCCACTCTTTGTGAATCTCCCCCACATTTTTGAATGGGTTTTGTTTCACAATCCTCTCCAGGGTGCGGTTATCCCTATTGCTTGTACACTTTTTTCTACCACATCTTTTCCTTCCCTTCGCCTCTCTATTAATGTGCTTGGACACAGAGCTCTGTGAACAGCCAGCCTCTTTTGCAATGACCTTTTGTGTCTTGCCCTCCTTGTGCAAGGTGTCAATGGTCGTCTTTTGGACAACTGTCAAGTCAGCAGTCTTTCCCATGATTGTGTAGCCTACAGAACTAGACTGAGAGACCATTTAAAGGCCTTTGCAGGTGTTTTGAGTTAATTAGCTGATTAGAGTGTTGTACCAGGTGTCTTCAATATTGAACCTTTTCACAATATTCTAATTCCTTAGTTGTCAGTTATAATCATCAAAATTAAAAGAAATAAACATTTGAAATATATCAGTCTGTGTGTAATGAATGAATATATAATACAAGTTTCACTTTTTGAATGGAATTAGTGAAATAAATCAACTTTTTGATGATATTCTAATTATATGACCAGCACCTGTATATCATGCCATTCTGAAGGGGGAAAAAGTCTGAATTGTTACATCCTACGCCGCTAATGCGGTAGATTGTAGTCTCAGCCTCAGACGTCATGCCCACATATCATTGGCTTTAGCTAAAACAATCAAGGAGTAACAGGTGCCGAAGCAAAAAAGTTTTACAACCATCCCTGGTCCCCCCTATACTTTAGCCTTTAAGCCCATAGACGCTGACACTGTGGCTCCCTATTTTGATTTTAAACCATGATAAATACACAATTGCACTTTTCTACACATCCACACTTCTAAAAAAAAAAAACATACACAAAGAATAATGTAAATCTATTGATGCAATGTTAAGACATTTTATGTTTAAATAAAAATCATTCACATGTCTAGATAATTCATATGCAATAAGTGCACCTGGAGTGGACCCCCTCTTGTTTGCTGGTTTCTAAACTGAGCAAGTCGTTGTTTTTGGAATAAACAAACAAAAAATAATTGCATCATACTGTATTTTGCACTGTAACACAAAAGGCACAAGCAACAAAGATAGGACTGTTTTAGTTTTATCACACTAGTATGACAGTTTATGGTAACCATGTGGAAAGTTGTTTGATTTTGAAAAAGAATTATAAATTTTTTATACAATGTTTAATATTGCAGGATTGTACTGATTTATGTCACTAGATGGCAGTTGTAAGAATATATATCTCAGAACTCACAAGTTAAAAAAAAAAAAAAAAGCGCCATGCATATTATTTTCCCTGAAAAGGCAATATCCATGATCTCACTTTGAGTTATTTTGCTTTGGTCTTTTTTTTTTTTTTTGACAAAAAAATTGACAAAGCTATTAATAGAAAGACAAATGTATTAAGAAGGACTACTGTCTCCTTTCAAATGGCTACACTGTTGTCCACATTTTTGGGGTTCAGATAGGTGTAGGGAAGCTCCAACTTCTTGTTCCGCTCCTCGATGAGATCTGACAACTTCCTCAGATCCTTTTGAAACTCTTCAATGAGCTTGCAGGGGACGTCTTCATCATACAGATTTTCTGGGAAATGACCCAGAGGGTACTACAGAAAGGGTATCAAGATTGTAATAATAAATTACATGTTGATAATTAACATGTTTATAAGTTTAACAATGTTTAACACACTACACATGACGGCACACTAATATTCTGTAAGTGCCCACAGCAACACTATGCTTACAGTTTGCAGAATGCCCTTTGTAATGAAACGGGTAATGCAAACCAGAGGAATGAAAGCACTGTAAGTAACCCATTGTCATATAAAGTAATATGATGACATACACAAGAACAGCATTCAGATATTTCTCTTTTTCGCAGCAAAAATTGAATGGCAGTCTTTTAGCATGTGCTCTGATGATGTACAAACTCACATGGTCTGCAGAATCCTTGCTCAGCAGTCTCAGGACAGCCATCCCATTCACCGTCGTGCTCACATCCGGAAGGGTCTCCAGGATCATGTCTTCAGTGGTCTGGCCTTTCTCCTTGGGAGGGGGCTTTCTGAGGGCACTGGGGTAGTTAGGCATCCAGCCGCCAAACTCAAACTGGGGGGAAAGAAGTGGTGAAACATTTGACATATAAGCCAAATATTCACAAAGAATAATAAGAGCACATAATTAACATCACTTAGGCCATGGAAAGTGGATATATAAAGGTTTTTCTTGTTGTCATGGGCTACTTGCTCTAGGGGGTTAAAGCATCTTGAGGTAATGTTATAAGAGACAACTGTTAAAAGCAGAGTCTGTAATTCGGTTTTATGAAAGGTTTTGATATTTAAACTCAACAGCCAATCAAATGAAACTCTCCTTCATGCTCCCGAAGCTTGATTAGCTGGGGTTGTTTATGGTTATGTTTGTTTCTCATTCACAGAACCAGGACAACAGAGGGTTTTTTGAGCTCGGACACTGAACGGACAGCTAGAGGAATGTATGGAACAATTTGTTGGATTTGAGAAAAAAATCATGGGATTAGGACCACGGACTGCAACTTTAATGGCTCTGTGTGACTGGAAGTGAATTGTCTTGTACTAACTGACCTGTCCATTGTTTACAGCGGCATGTTGGGCTGATGCAGTGAAGATCACCATGGTGACAAACTTGACAAGCTTGTTCACAGTCTGAAAAGATGATGGTATTTCTGTTAAGAAGAATGAAAGGCTGCTTCTGTGAGGAACTCAATTTGGGATGTTTTACTCACACAAAGGTTTGTTTTGCTATCTCAGTGAGGACATTCCATAGACGTAATAGTTTTTATACTGTACGAACTGTATATTCTCTCCCCCTACACTATCCTATCCCTAAACCTACCCATCACAGGAAACTGTTTAGTATGTTTTTAAAGCTATTTTAAATATGAGGACTCATGAAATGTCCTCATAAAACATGTTTACATCATAATACCAGTGTAATACTCATGTCATTATACAAATTTGTGTCCTCATAAATCAGGAAAATACACACACACACACAAAAGTGTTGCCTTACCCCCCGTTCTTCTCCTGGCTCATTCACTCATGATATGCACATGGGGCACACACACACTCAGTCCACATACAAACATGAGATAGAGACTCTCCATATAGTTTATGGTGAGTGGAGCCATAAACTATAAACTGCTTTTGGCCATTGGCCTGGTTCAGTTCTTTTCCATAAAACAGAGAATTACAGTGGGGGTTTACGAAAGAGGTTGTACCTCAAAGCAAATATGTCCATCCTATGCTGTGCAAATACTGAGCTGAATACACAAAAAGGGAAACCTTTGTTGGATTAAATTCCTGATATGGCAACAATTCCTTTGGAAATGCAAACTCTTTTGTCTAGACCAGGGGTGGCGAGCCAACTCACGAGTCTTCAGTATCCACGTGTTCTGTGTTTACAATCAGAATTAAATTAATTTTAATTTTAGAATTAAATTAAATTAATTTAATTTAATTTTAGAATTAAATTAAATTAATTTAATTTTAAAATAAATAGCAATGAATTTAAATGTATTTTCTGAATCTAATGTGATGTTTTAAAATATATTATTATTATTAATATATATTATTTTTTAACTTATTTTAACAGAACTTCTCGCACGATTTAATGTGTGTAGCCTATTGACTGACAGAAGCTGCTTACACTGCCTGATTGACATGAAGAAACGTTAAGTTAGTAGGAATCATCATGGCAGAATCAAAAAAGTGAACAGCTAAGTGCAAATATGAAGATGAAGATAAAGATTTCTTCAAAGAACATTTCTTTCTGAATGGAAGAATTTATATTTTTTGGTTGAACAAAATGGAAAATCATCTGCTTGATATGCCAGACTACATTGTCGCATTTTAAGGCTTCAAATCTTGAGTGCCATTTCACATCACTCCATCCTACGGTGGCCCGGGAATTTCCTAAAGGCAGTGAACTTCACAAGCACAAGGTAAACACTTTGAAACGTCAGTCAGAGAAGCAAAGTCAGCTTTTTCGGAAATTCACCAAGCATTCAGAGACAGTGACATTAGTGTCATATCAGCTAGCATGGAAAATTGCTTGTGCAAAAAAAACATCCCTTGAGGGGGAGTTTGTTAAAAAGTGCCTCAGTGATGCTGTTGCTATTCTTTGTCCCGAAAATGAACACTTGAAACGTTCAGTGAAGGACCTTCAGCTGTCACGGCACACCGTTGAAGAGAGAATATCGGACAATATCAACTCAGTTGAAACACATTTATATTCAGATCTTCAGAAGTGCCGGTACTTCAGCATTGCTTTGGATGAGTCTTACAATATTCAAGATAAGCCGCAGTTGACAATATTTGTACGATTTGTGTCAGAAGACTGCAAAATTAAGAAACATTATGCTGCTTGACATTATGCCACTGAAATCAAAAAATCTCATTGCTGAGCTTGATGAAGATCTTCCATCTGATCTTCTTCATCACTGCGCTGTGAGATGGCTTTCAAACGGTAATGTGCTTTCTCGCAGAGCTGTTCCTCGCAGAGAAACAGAAGGACTATCCTGAGCTGTGTGATCCCCAGTGGATTTCAGATTTGGCTTTTTTGGTCGACATACTGTATTATCTGAATGGCCTGAATGTGGATCTGCAAGGGAAGTTAAGATGGTGTCTGAACTGGTGAAGGTTGTTTTCACATTTATCAACAAACTCAAGCTGTTCAAGATGCATCTACAAAAGAGAGAGTTAACAAATTTTCCATCCTTGTTGAAGGTAAGTGGAGAAGCAGCAGAGGTTGTAAATGGGAGTACTGCATGGTATGCAACACTGCTTGAAAATCTTGAACAGAGTTTTGAGGACAGATTCTCCAACCTACACCAAAAAAGACCACAGATTGGATTTCTCTTTAACCCATTCACTGCTGAATCAGACTGTTTAAAGCCCCTTTAGTGGAAGATTAAGCAGCATCTCAGCTTGAAATGATTGAGGAACTTCCTGAGGATGACAGACTTAAAAGTATTCTGAGGGGAGGAACCGTGGAGTTTTGGAAGATTGTGCCAATTGAGAGATATCCCAACATCAAACAGGCTGCGCTCAAACTATTGTCAATGTTTGGGTCAACATACATTTGTGAATCACTTTTTTCAACACTGAAACAAGTGAAATCAAAGCATTGCTCTATCCTGACTGACACACATGTGAAAGAGTTACTATGAGTAGCTACAACTGAATACAAGCCAGACTTAACAAAGATTGTGGAAACCAAGGAGTGTCAGGTGTCTCACTGAGTCAAGTAAAAAGAGGTAGGCTTATACAAACATTCAAATCCATGAAAACTATTGTGTGTTATGTATTCACTAACTGTAATAAGTAGTAAATTGTGATATTAATAAGTCATTGTTAGACACATCTGTTGTGTGGCTCTTCACAGTGAAAGTTATTTTTTTGGCTCATCATACTGAAAAAGGTCACCACCCCTTGTCTGGACACATTTTTATTCCACCGGAAATCACACTTGCTGCATCTTCAACTGCAACATGGAATGGTAACACACCTGAGCCATCTCTTCCCAGGAAGCCATTGGTGAATATCTCCCTGATCCAATCCTGCAGCTCTGTGTCCTTCTGCACGTGTGTATCACATTGATAGTAGTATAACAAGAAAGCCCTAACAAACCTGTAAGCAACACAGTCAGATGTTTTCCAGGTTTACATATTTACAGCTTGACTTTTTTTTTTTGTAAATTTGCTTTGCACTATTTATTAAGCAGGAATTTATTCAAAGTGACTTGCAACACAGTACAGCATGTGCTTACTGACTATTCAACCCATGAACCTGTATAATTGACACTGTTGAAATATGAATCAGAAAGTGCACCAGGATGTATTAGTTCAGCCCTAAAAACTGGATGTATTATGTAACACACACATAGTCTACACATAGTTGGAGAGTAGAAAAGCATAAAGCCTATTTAAAAACACCAGATTAACTCCACTGGTAGTCATACTTGTTGATGATGTTCCACAGTTTCATCCCATCATCTCTGTAGTAGTAGTGGGGTACATTCTCCAGGCCTCTCTCAGAGATGTTATCAGGAAGACAGAGGGCGCTGTAGGTCAGGGAGGCGGTAGCACGCTTCAGCAAATTTTCCAATGACTCTCCACCTACTCCTGCATACTAAGAGAGAAAAGACACATGACAAAGTTAGGTTAAAGGCTATAAACAAAGTTCTTGCACCACAAATCCCATAATAATTTACCCAAAATTTAAATAAAAAAATGATCATTTTAAGAAGTCGGTCATCACATTTTTATTTATTTATTTATTTTTATAACCAATCTTACAAGATATGTTTGCAGGTACATAGGATCATGAGGGGGGAAAAAAATGTATTGGATTATAATTAAAAATTGAACCTCTTTAATGCATACCATGGTAATGGCCCCATCCTTGGATATCAGCTGATTCCGGGCCATGATGTTGATCTGGAGCGTGTATCGGATATGGGGAAAGAGGAGCTACAGAAGGAAAAGTAAGCAAGAGATCTGCATTCACCACATTCTTTCAAGATAAAAATATATGAATGAATGATGAATTTTAATTTCTTGTGTGTTTGTTCTTGTGCTTGCGTTATTGCATGTGTGTGTGTGTGTACCTGTACTTGTACCTCCAAGCCTTCTTTTGTAGGTGACTTCCTACATTCCATTCCTTCAAGTTATTTTTAAATGAATTACAGAATGTGAACTGAAAAACTCCCCTGCCGTCAAATAGTATAGAAGTAATATTATTTAACTCATTATCATTCTCTCTCTGTGGATGTGGCATGTCTGGGACATGCCCCTGTTTTGCTAAAAGCCCTCACCGTTCACACGTCAAAATAACTCATGTGCGACAGATTCAATACCTTGTAGAGAGGGTGTGGAGAGGGAAGATTGCGCAACGTCGTCACAGTGAACACCTCTGCCAGCAGGTGAGTTCTCAGCAGGTGAAAGTCAACCTCATGAACGGCAAACTCTGCATTTCGGACAAAGAACTTGGCCAGTTTCCAGTCGGCCTTCGAATCCGTTGGGAGGAAGATGGGATTCTCTTTGCTGGGTTTTTGCCTCAACTATGCAGATTAAATTTGAACATGCATGAAAATGGTGCAAACGATTTCTGAGGGAATCTGGGTTATGATTTTTCTCTCTTTCAAGAGAAAAGATTTCCAAGGTGTCTGCCATAAGTACTCCATGAAGACATTGACACAAAATTAAACTTGCATAGATTGCTGCACTTCAGATGCAAGATACTCACCTGAATGGCAATGGGCAGCATCATGCCATGGGGGTCGCAGTACAGCAGGACCAGGGGAGCCGTGAGATACTGCTGCCTGCCACTGACTACATTTCCCACCAGCTCATCCAACATCTTGTAGTCAGACAGGAAGATGTTCCCTTTCTGAGTGTTGGGGGTAGATCACAAAAAATAATTAAGAAACACAGGAAATTAGACAAAACCCAAACCAGACTTAGTCATTCCAAATCATGCCAGTAGCGAGTAGTGTACCTTCATCTCCTGCTCCAAGCTGCTCCCTCTTAGGGAGTCTTTGACCATGTCGTCTGTGACGGGGAAATTCTCGGGCAGCTTTGAGCAGCGCTGGATCATCATGGGGTTGAGGCCATTTAGAAACTGGTAGCCAAAGAACTCGTCCTCATCCCAGTGCTCCTGAACGTATTCTGCAAAGCATGATATATCAAAACATACTGCAGTACAGAGAGTGCTTAATTTGCAATACAGTCATTTTGAACATTTCATTCTTCCAAGATGAATACCAAAGGTTTTGTTTCTGTTTTCACAAAGGATTGCATTTAGTTGGCTGATGCATTCCCACGATCTTCTGCTGTCAGCCAATCCAGTTAGCTTCAGAGCAGCTAACCTACACACAGAATACACAGGGACACAGTGCAAACATTAATAGTGGAACTAACCTTGATGTACTACATTTGATCCATCATAGCTGTAGTTGGTAACATCATCTTTGAAGTTACTATTATATTAGATATTAAATTATTTATTTTATATGTGAGTCTTTCCATTTCTTTAACCTCTGTTACTATTTGGAACCAGTCTTCTCTCGTAGGTGAGTCTTCCTTATACCATTTGCAGGTTATTGCCTTTTTACTTGTTACCAGTAAAATCTTAAATAAATATTTGTCATCTTTTTCAACCTCATCTGGAATATCTCCCAAACAGAAAATTATTTTGGTATATTTAGAGTGAAAACACCATGAATAGTAGACCATACAATCTGCCAAAAACCATTCACCTTTGGACATTCCCAATCAAATATGTGTATGATGGGCTTTTTCTACCCCACAGTTCCTCCAGCATGGGTGTGATAAAAAAGCGAGTCAGATTTTTCCAACAAAACTCACGCCATATTCTTGAGCTTGTTGAGGTATGTGGGATAGTACATATTTAATTTCATTTATCAGGTAGTGAAGAAATGCCAACCTATACAGAGTGCAGAAATTCCTAAATAAATCCATTGCGTAAACCTATGATCCATTGTCCCTGGTTTAAAATCTGTATTGTACACTACCCAATTCAAAATCTGGATTTGTTTCTCCAAATGCAGTTCCTTTACCATAGTAAAATAAATTTTTAAAGTAAATTGTGTTAGTGGATTACCATATACTGTAGAGATTTGGCTTTGAAAATGAGATTTTTTTACCTATAAGAGCTTGAACTGGTATCCTTTGAAACTCGCTTTCTATTTCCTTCCACTTTGTCTCCACCTCTAAATCACAAATTCAAGGGATACCACACCAATAGTCTCAGCTGAGCGGCAAAATAATAATCTTTCAAATTAGGGAGTGACATGCCACCCTTACTTTTATCTAATATGCAATGTTTTATATCTAATTCACTTCCATTCCAAATGAATCTAGAGATTTGTTTATTCCATTCTTGAAACTGTTTAGGTGGTATTTCCACAGGAAGGGATTGGAAGTGGTCTCGGGAGTACACTCATTTTTAAACTTTCAATTCTTGAACTAAAATCCAGGGGCCATATTCACAAAACATCTTAAGGCTAAACGTAGATTCTAACTTGTCGATTTAGTCCAGAAAATAATGGGCCTGTCAATCCTAATTTTAAGAGTAATTCACAAAGCATTTTAACGCTAAAACTAGCTCCTAGTCCTCGACTACTCTTAATGTTTTACAGATTTAGGAGCTAGTTTTAGCGTTAAAATGCTTTGTGAATTACTCTTAAAATTAGGATTGACAGGCCCATTATTTTCTGGACTAAATCGACAAGTTAGAATCTACGTTTAGCCTTAAGATGTTTTGTGAATATGGCCCCAGTTCTCCCCGGTTGCCGTTTCAGCCGAGTGTGAGGAACGGGGTGGCGGAGGGATACAGAAAACTGTCGAGGTAACTATAGGCAATTCGGCTCTTGCCTGTGTATATATACCTCCACTCGAGCTGATTAGATAGACCATTTGAACATAATCCTCCCAAACTTTGCATCATTTGTTGCTTGAATTCTGCATTCTCTCGAGATGCACACATGGAAGAGGCTGTCAATTAGCTGAACATATACTAGTTTAATTAGGCTTTAATTATTTAATTAGGCTTGTTTTTTTTTGTTTTTTTTTTGTATTTACTAATTCGGGGTACAGACACAGTCTCTATGTGATGATATCTAGGTGAAAGTGTCTCCATGTTTTGGGATTTATCTGACTTCTGTGATGTGAGACAGCTAGCAGAGAGTCAGTCTAGCCCAGGGGTCAGCAACCTTTTTGTCACGAGATGCCATTTTTATGTTTCCGAGCTAAGCACATTGCCACAGCCCACCTTGTGCATTATAACTAAACGGATACCCATTGTGTTGAAACTGTTACATTTACACTTGGCAACATAAATGTGTCTCCACAAAATGAATATAAATCTAATCTTCAATTCCCACGTTACATGCAAATAGATATGCAAAACAGAGTATGTCAACGAAAGCAAGATATGAGCTGCATGTTATTTATCATCAGCGAATTTCAAGATCAAAGACTGCAGTTGGAGAGAGTGTGTTGGCTTGCTGAAGAGATGCTCTCCTCTGCGACCATGCGTGCTGCAGTAGTGCTGTCATATCTGAGTACCAGGAGCGCTCTCGCATGTTTCATTTTTACCATTTTAGGAGGAGTAAAATTTGCATTTGTGGCTTCAACAACCAGATTAATTTTGTCCAGTTTCATCTGTAACATGAAAAGAAAAGCCCTCTCTTTCATTCGTTTCATGATTGGATAACTATCCAATCAGAGAAAATACATTAAGTGTCCAGGACAGGTACACATGAACAGAGTTTCCATAGGCATCAAAGTCTTTTTGATGTGTGTGGAGTGTTTGATAGGGCTTAATGTACTTGGAGGGCAGGAGGGATGAATACCATCTCTTTTCAACACGTCAGGTCTCCCTGTCCAATTATCTATGAACCCTATATTATTCTGCGGACCACTTAGCCAGCCGCTGAGTGAGGACAGTCTGCTAAGTATCTCATCACTCCAGAAACTGACATCATGCTTGCAAATTCACACACCTCTTTAATGTGAACTTCGACTGGCGGACATCATTAGTGCCAGTGTGAATAATAATCTTAGAGAATTTACGATGAGCATTAGCCAGCACTTTTAAATTTGCTTTGATGTCAATCAAGTGTTTTGATTGATGCACTGAAGGGTGACAGGTGCAGGTGATCAGTACTCAGGTGACAGATTGTTGTGAGGGAGTGACAGTGGAACCTGGCGTGTCTGTGACAGTATAGATGTTTAGATGTTTTTAAATTATACTTAAATTTAAATGAAATTCAGCAAATTGATAGATTTTGCTAACAACTGCTATAAAGTCAGAAATGCACACCATTGCATTAAGAGTCCAACTAAATAAACACTAAAAGTCCAACTAACCAAGAATTAGGGTTAACCCTAAGTGTATAACCCCCTTGTGTATTACAGCCTCCCGCCACCAAGTGGTGTCAGACTTTAAAAGAAAGTAATCCACCCTTAGCAGGTTATCTTTTGTGGTGCTTGGGTGTAAATCATAGGTGAGAAAAAGGTGAACATGGTAAAAAACAGTTAATCCAATGAAAAACAGATGATGTGCAGAGGGTGAAACTGCATCAACACTCAGACACAGTTACAACAGTGATACAGTATATCTTAAGCACAAGAATCTGTCTTCTCCCACATTTTCTGCTACAAAGATAGGAACCTCAATGCCGCTTCTACCGATAATTGTGATCTGGAAGAGGAAGCCTATATGGCAAAGATTAATCAAGAATAGGCCTATTTTGCCTGGCAAGGCCAGACTGATATATCTTCTACAAGATATATCAGTCTGGTCAGTCTGCCCTCTGTCGCGATTCGAGTCAACTCCAAACCGTACTGTGCAATCAGATTCGTTTATTTCAGTGATGCAAACAGCGTCACTCTAGTGCAGCAAAAGTCCCTTCAATATCAACAAAGATTACTCACGGGAGACCTGAGAGTTCATTCTATTCAGCCGTGAATTCAGTTTTAAATGACCAAAAACACATTAATTATTTACTTTTCGCTGTTGACTCTCTTGTCGCTTTGTCAATGTCATATCCGCCCTTCTCTCCACTTCCTGTTTGCTCGGATTTGCTCCGCCCTAGAAATCGAATTGATTCAATGGCCGACCAGACTCATCCGCTGGTACAGTGGTGAGGCTGGATTTTCCAGGCAAAGGCCTATTGTCCATATTGCTTAGAATTGAGGTAAGAGAGTCAACACCTGTTCAGTTCATTTTTGGTCCAACAAACCCGTGAACACTGAAAAGTGTGTAACAAAGAGATGAACACTACAGGAGGGTTAAAAATGACTTGGTCACTTACTGCGTACCAGCACTGGAGTAAAACTCGGTTTCCTTTGTGAAAGAGAATTGGACTTCAGCTGGCAGAGCAAGGGCAGTGTCGTAATCGATAACTTGGGGTGTGCCCTCAGCATACACGCGCCACCTGGGAGTAGAATATTCAACAATATTCAAATATTAACTGGAAGGAATGTAATTATTAATTATAATAGTTTATTTTAATATAACGCAGACACTTTGCTGTCACACTCGACTTGTATTGGTGTGCCGCCCACAAACCTAAATAACTTTTGTTGCTCTTCTCGCTGCCTCATCCTTTGTCTTTGGGCTATTGGGTTGGTGTCCTGGAACACAAATGATGCTGAAATGGAAACATTAATTCACAATCTAAATGCTTTGTTTATGTTTGCAACAAAAACATTTAGAAAAAAATGTACAGTATTTTGTATATTATTACAAACATAGGACGATGACTTGTCACGCATGTGATTTTTTTTAGGGTGGTTGGGGGGTGTGTGTTGGTGTATGTATTCTAGGGGCTTTATAAAATAGCTGAGCCCCCTGTGTCAGTTTATTTTTTTAAGGTGACAATTACTTTACAACATTATTTTAGAACGGCTATCAATTCCTTGGCGACACACCATGCAGCCATACTATGACAGGTATCGTGTTTATTTAGTTTTTCCTTTTTTGTTAACTAGTTAACTATATCATGAATTATATGATATATTTCGATTGTCAAATATGTGGAAGTGAATGTGTTTTGTCATGTAAACACCTTTATAATGATCATGTTAGTTGATAGAACGTGCAATTGCATTGCAATTCAGAGGATCTGTTGGATTTACAGTACATCACGTAGGCTAAATTTATCCATTTTTACCAGAAATACATAAATGTAAGTGGCTTGGGGAACTGGGAAAAGAGAGTAAACTTTGTTTCATTCACAATCTATCTGATATGAATAAAACACTTCGTCTTATAATTGAAAGGATTAGTGCATCTTTCATATCAGGGTATAAAATTTTAATTTAACAAACTATAAATTACTTTTTTATACATAGCCTAATACTTCATTTATATGTCTATAGAAATGTTTGAAATCTCAAATAAACATTATATAGTTGAAAACACAGAATAGTTGTGAAATATGAAAAGCACTGAGAGTGTCCGTCTCTGGCTCAGCGACAGCAGCATGAAATGCCCCCTTCTGCCCCCTCATGGTGCTGGGCCTGGATTTATGTATATGTGTGTGTGCATAGCTTACATAGGTCCACCAGCCAAGCATGCCTAGCTATCACAAAATACATGGCGATATCTGCCATGTTATTATGTGATGTTTTCTCCCTATTCTCCCGAAAAACGCCACTCTCCCTTCTCTGCAGAATGCGATACATCCGCTCAACCAATCACAGTGCACCATTTCATGCACTGTAAAAAGTAATGGCAATGCTCTGAATACACCCGGCATCCTAGTTTTCCTTATCTACTTTGTGATCAACAAAAACAGAAAAATGAATTATTTTGACGACATTAACACTAGAACCGCCGGGGGGCGCTGTATACCTAAAACCGCCATGCGGGTAAATTTTACCCACGCACATTACACCTGTTTTTATATGGCTAAAGAACATATTATTTCACTGTATTACGTCACTGTCTTCACAAAGAAGTGTCTAGAGTCATGAAATGATTATGTCTTGTCAGCAACTAGCGTATATTTTTGTCCTGTTGTTTTATGTTCAAGGCAATTTTTATGCATTCTACACTAATCACTTTTCATAACGGTCAAGATAAACAAGTCTGACAACGAGAATTAAAAGGAAGTAAATACATATTTGGGTGGTGTAATATTATAATTAATCATATATTAAGATAATGTTATTTAAATTACTAAAATAGCCTATAGACAATAATGAACAATAATAATTCCCCACACTGCATAGGATGTATGATGCAATGACAAATTCAAGCGCGCAGCTTCACCTTAATTATTTATATCCAAAGTTTATTGATGCTGATCTGTAACTATTGTAGCAATCCTGTCCTGAAGAACAGTCAAATTTTTCTCGGAGGCTCTGGATCGCTGTCAGATGAGCCGTCAGATGCTGAGCTGACCCAGGACGCATCACTGATCTCACCACCATCAGACTCTCCTTCACTCATGGCATTTAGGGCTTCTAATACCTCTTCAGTATCCATAAATCGCCGGCTACTCATTGTGACTTTATTTATTGAAAACGATGACCACAAATTCAGTGAGTTGCCTACCAATGTACAATGTTTAAACATAAGGGGACGCGGAAATAACAGCGCGAAAATACAGGCATTATATAGCGGGTAAATATGACCCACGCGGCGCTTGTAGGTATAAGGCCGTGTGTCCACCAAAGCGTTTTTTCCAGCTGCTAGCGTACTTTTTCAATTGTTTTCAATGGGAACGCCGCGTTTTTTAAACGCCAGGAGCGTAGCGAGGCGCTGAGCGTGTTTTTCACGCTCAAGCGCTGAGAGCTGGGCGTTTTTTACTGGTCGCCTCGAGTTGAAGAATGTTCAACTTTGAGTAAAGGTGCGTTCACGCGGCCTCGTAATTCCTGTAGTTACGAGATTCTAGCTTGTAAAAAGTGTTCACGTCCTCGTAGAGCTCGTAATTACAGCTTGTAAGCTGAGAGTTTTCTGAAAGCTCCCAGATGTACCACGTGGCCGCGCTGTACCACCTGACCGCTGTAGATTCATTTAGGCGTCGATAGTGCTGCCATGGAAACGCATAATTCCCAGTTCAAGGACCAAAAGGACGTGAACAGCTCCGAATATAACGTCACGTGATGTCATTTCAAGATTCCGGTAAATACGAGGTGACGTGAACGCAGCATAAAACGCTGCGCTCATCAATGTCACTTTTTAACCAGCCGTCCAATCAGAGTGGAGGAGGGGCGGGACAAATACAACACCGGCCAACTGTCACAACATTCTTGCTGTACAACAACATCAACAAGCAGAGAACGGAATAAAATGAATGAGAAATTAATATTGCTGCTCTCCGAAAATACATAGCAAAGTAATTTCACATTGTGTCAACATTTTTAGTCTGAAACAAATTACCTGCAAAATCAGTTATAAGTAACAGTGCCGCGGATATTCCGTATCATAGCAACAAAGCGTCTCAACGGAAAAAAACGCTGTGCTGCAGAAGCGCTCTCAAGCGCTCACAGATAGGCGTTTTAAGCAGAGCGCCTAGCGTTAGGCCGTGTGTCCACCAGAGCGTTTTTAGCCAGCTGAAAACGCTAGGCGCTCTGCTTAACAGCTTAGCGTCACTGTTACTTATAACTGATTTTGCAGGTAATTTGTTTCAGAATAAAAATGTTCACACATTGTGGAATTTTGCTATGTATGTTTTTTTATTTCTGTTTGTTGATGTCGCTGTACAGCAAGAGTATGACGGTTGGTCGGAGTTGTATTTGTCCCGCCCCTCCTCCACTCTGATTGGACGGCTGGGTAAAAAGTGACATTGATGAGCGCAGCGTTTTACTCAAAGCTGAACATTCTTCAACTCGAGGCGACCGGTAAAAAACGCCGAACTCTCAGCGCTTGAGCGTGAAAAAGACGCTCAGCGCCTCGTTACGCTCCTGGCGTTTAAAAAACGCGGCGCTCCCATTGAAAACAATTGAAAAAGTACGCTAGCAGCTGGAAAAAACGCTTTGGTGGACACACGGCCTGATCTGGTTTTACCTAAACAATTTTTAACACCAAGGGATTGTAAATTACACAATTTTAGTAAAAGTCAATGACTGGGAGACTTGAATGTTTTATAGAAAACCTGTTATGTACATTTGAAAAACAGCCACGGGTAAAATTTACCCTGTGGCGGTTCTAGTGTTAATGAACCTGTGGGTTTCTGCGGTGGGGAAGAAACGCAAGTCATCAAAATGTAATCATTTATGTGAGGAGATTAAGAAGATGAGGCACTCGAGTCGGGAGGAGGAAAAATGCACCTGTTGCTTGTTCTCACATGACAGCATCTAACTTCTGTCACTGTCCCCAAAACTGAATCATGAACAGTGTTTAAAAGCTGTTTGACCAAGAATGATTATTCTCAAATCTGCCATTGCTAGTTTTGATTCTAAACATCTGATAGAAAAAAAAAAACATAACATGATTGCTATTTGAATATTTACAGTTTATCGACGCCCCTGAGTAGTTGGAGTCATTTCCATTGTACTCGGCAAATGTGTTGTTTTTATTTTTTAACCATGCGGTGGCGCCAGATACGCTTTAATTGGTAATGACAAAAGGAGACATAATTGTTTTATAGCATTAACAAGATGACCCGTTATTGAATTCATTTTGGGAGCGATGACTGTATGTATTTAGACCAGTGCCTGTATATAAGATTGGTATTGACCAAGTTCAGAGGCTGTCATATATGTGACCCTGGACCACAAAACCAGTTGTAAATCGCATGGGTATATTTGTAGCAAAAGCCAACATCGTAGGCTATGGGTCAAAATGATCGATTTTTCTTTTATGCTTAAAATCATTAGGATATTAAGTAAAGATCATGTTCCATTAAGATATTTCATAAATTTTCTACCGTAAATACATCAAAAATGTATTATTGTAAGTAATGCATTGCTAGCACTCCCGTTTGCATGTCTCGCTTTAAGAGCCAATAGTAACGGAAACCAAGTAGGTAGATAGCACAATAATTCTTTTTGCATACAAGATCAGACACATTCAGATCATGCCTCCAACATGCTCCTGTTACTATTATTTTCACCATTTTAATGATCATTAGACTCAAGTCTGCACAAATTGAGTTTACAACAAAAACAGCACACAGGCGCTAACTGTAAACAAATGTCCATTTCATGTGGCGATTTGCTCATAACTTCATGAAAATTGCACAGATCATAGATCATCACCATTTACAGATTAAAATGAGCCCAAAAACAACATGATCCATTGTGGTGATCACGAGATATTACTCACGGAACAATGTAACATATTTGGCTAAAAATATGTCTCTTGTTTTTCTGGGATGCAAAAATGTTATCCAGTGTTCCTGGAACCATCCATGCTTATTTTCCAACGTGGAATAACACAAAATAGGTTGGGCACAACGGGGCTAAAGGCACACCTTAAGAAAAAAATGTGCTTTTCACTACTCTCAAAGTGTATGATTGCAGGAAAAATATATATGTTTTTATTGAACATTGATGGAGCAGCAGATTTTGTGTGAAAATACATCATAAAAGTGGTTAATTTTTTTTATAAATCTTAGAAATGTATGAGGTGGTGAGGGGGGCCTTTTGCCCCACACACAAAGGCACACTGTAGGATACAAATACTTTAGCTAAAATAATATGTTTTAATAATGTCTAGGTTTATACTTGTTGGAAAGAATCACTAATTAGCAAATTTTGTAATTTTTTTTTGTTTATTTTGATAAATAAAATAATTATTTTTTTGTTCAATAAATATACTGTCATTAAAATAGATATGTTAATATAAAAATATATTTTAAAAATACAGAAACAAAATTGCTTTAAAAAGTAAAATTATGAAAACACTGAAGGAGATCCCATAATATTTAATATGGATTTACAGTAGTAACAATAAATTATATTTTATTATGATTAAATATGGTTGTTTCATTAAATATGTGTAATATCTTTAAGATGGATACCCAATTTGATATATGATATTTGCCATCTGAATCTAATCATGTCACGTCAACAAATGGAAAAGTCAGCAAACTATGTATTATCATGTTAAATATGGTGCCTTTTGCCCCAACAGCAGGGGCGCTTTTTACCCCAAACACCATACTTTTACATATTCTTCCGTTATTGAAAAACTATTGCTTGAATTAATTTGAACAAAACTGAAAACCATTAAGAAGACCTTTGTCTGAAAATACAAACATTAATTTAATCGATTCTTGTTTGCTACTTAAATTAACAACATTTTAAAAACATCAAATATTAGATCAAACTACCTCAGAATTAACTTTGCGTTGCTGCTAGTGGTTTAGAGGAAAATAAAATCAAAAGCACCTTTTGCCCTGCGGTGCCTTTAGCCCCGTTGTACCATTTTAAAGCTTAGAAACTCAGCTTTTTAATTCATCTAACCATTTTGATCAACTCTTAGTGCTGAGTAGTCTCTATAAACCGGAGTGGCGCCACCTAGCAACAAAACATTGTTTGTTTTTATCAGCAGTTTCTCAGCATGAGAATGTCCAATTGTAATGTAATTTATATTTTCTAAAATTTTAAAAAGTGTTCTATCAAACGATACCTACCTTTTGACTTCCTTTGCTATATTTTTTTAAGTATATGAGTCTTTACTTTTGTGTTTGTGTAACCCTTTATATTTCTACCCTGTTTTACTTCTTATGGTGAGTTCAAGTCCTCCTGGGAAGTTCGTATTTACGAGGTGGGAAGTCGTGTGTACGACGGTAGGTGCGTTCAAGTCACTTTCGTCGGAGTATGATGGTGGTGTGCCTTCTCTAAAATAATTACACAAAATAACAACACTTCTTCTAGAAAATGTAGAGCAAAGAATGTGCATTGGTTGTATGTTGCTTTTTTATGTTTTTAATTAATTTACGAAGCCATTGTAAACTTTATCATTACATATTATATTGTTATATTATGATGCTATCATATTTTTTTGCTGGGAATCAGCTTACTTCATTGTAAACAGCCTGACAATGTCACTGCTAAATACCTATAAGTATTGTGGTATTTCACCATGTTTCTCACTGACACGCCCCCAACTCATTCAGATCGGGGCTTAAAGAAAATCCCAAGCTCCCTACTAGTATTTACGACATTGTGGTGTCGTTCATGTGCGTTCAGCTCGTAAATACGATCTTACCGACATGACTTGAACACACCAATAATCAATCAATCAATCTTTTATTCCAGACTCAAGGTCCAAATTTAAAAAGGAAAAAGAAAGAGGGGTGAAAAAAAAGACAATAGGACAACATATACAGCCAACAGCATCTACCACACACAAAGAATTACAAAATACAACAATAGTTACACTTTTTAAAAAAAATGGTATTGCCCCTTTAAGAGGTGGGGTAGTTCATGCAGGGAGAGAATGCGCAGCAATATCAGGCAGAGTGAATGTGCATGAAGCACAGACAAACACATAGCGTATGGGAGGTTGAATTTGAAATGCTGTGGAAGAAGTCGGAGACTTATTGCTTTCTGTTACTGTTTTCTGAGACATTCTGACTGTTTTTTTAACTTGTCAATTCTTCTTTCTTCTGTACTTGATTAACCGAATGGTATTCCTGGTGAAGCGGTAGGACTGATGCCTTTTTTTTTTTACACACATCACAGGGGACTGAGACTTTTTTTTTTTCCCCATTCAGAGTTTTGGATTTATGGATTTAATGTCATGGATTTATTGCATTTTGGGGGAAAAAATAAATCAGTTTTTATAACAAATCTTTGAAAATCAAAATCTGTATTTGAATTTTTAATGTTATTATAACCTAAAGATGTTATGTGAAAGTTTGAAACAGAAAATAGTGGTTTTCATCTTGCCACTTTCTTGGTAAAGAAAACACATTAACTCAAATTAATCAAAATGGATTTATAGCGTTTTGGAACCAAACTCTTCAAATGTATTTAAATGTAAGTGACATATGTGACATTTGTGTGTGCACGCGCAGTACAATTTCAAGACATCACCACTAAACTTTCAAGTACACTGGTAAATGTGAATTTTGGCCATGACCAGAAATGGGAGTGCCTACCTTTAGCAGGTCTTAAAACGAGCCTCTCGTTACAGCCAAGCCAGGAGTAGCACGGAAACAAAATCTCGTCACCTTCGGGCGTGTTGACTAAGATCTTATCGCAGAACCAGTGGTCGTGAAGAAGACCCATAAATGACTTGGAATAGAGCTTGACAGATATGAGCTCTCCCAGGGACGCTTTGCAATGTATCTTAAATGCTCGCTCCTGCACAGACATATGGGAATATACTTTAAGATAAATTTAAAAAAAAAAATGCAAAATTTTTATCATTATTACACAAAACTTTCAACTTTCAAATGTATTTCAAATGTAAGGATTCTGACTGATTGTTTTTTGGACCAAAACTCCTTACTGTTGGTTTAACTGGTTGCACTTACCGATCCTTGAAAAAACCCCTGAAAGCGATTTAGATTCTGTTCCTCGCTCTCAGCCTCAGTACCACGCAGTTGGATAGAGATAAGGCTTGTGGTGCCCGCCAAAAGCCTCTGTCCAGTGTGTGTCGTTACTGTGTAGATCACCATGGCTGTTCTGCAAAGAAATTCTCTTTTTAAGAGAAAATATAAACATGATGAGACCACCAAAGAATATCACATGAAGTCCAGAGAGAGAGAGTGATTGAGTGGAAGAGAGAGCAATTCTCACATCTAACTGGAAGAGAAGTCACGATGCTGCTGCTGTAATAAGTGTAAAAACTGTTGTTACTAGATTGATTGTAAAGAGAAATTAAATTACCACAAAAACCTTTCACATTTCAAAAAATTACATTTCACTTGAACACTAGCAAAGATTTATTACCAAGTTTTTGCAAAAACAAGGAATTGAATTGAAACTTGTTCCTTTCAGAATGACCCGAACAAGAAGAAGCCAAGAGCAGAAGACTCCAAGCATTTTATAACTTTCTTCATTTTCGTCACTGTCATGACACCTGATCTAATAATTAATACCTTCCTTCTTCCAAATAAGGAAACAACTTCAAACTTTAGTTTATGATTGGTTGCAGTGTTTGTTGGAATTCTGACCTTTAATCCTTGAACTTGCCTCTGTTCTTGCCTCTGATTTTTGCAAAAAACACCCAATGAAATTGTAAGGATGGATTTTCACAGTTACCTTATCTCACCTAAGATAACCTACATCTTGCACTATAAATTTCCTGACTGAAGACAGGGTTGGGGCTTTCTGTTGGGTTTTCTACCATCTTGAGGTTAACGTTTCTTTAGTCACTTGGCAGCCCTGCTGCCTGAACCACTGTAGGCGAACCACCCTTACAATCCCCACCTGAGATAAGGGCTCGGCTGCTAGCTGAAAATGTTATCAAGATGTCCCCATGACCAACAAGCTATGCCATATCCCAGGTTGGTGACATCAAATCCTGCTTTTAACTGTTCACAAAATCACAAAACTAACATGAAATGAACACAAAAGGAGGGTTAGATTAAGGGATGGCTACTGACTTTAGATGGTACTAGCAAACTGTCTTGCAAAGCATCAGATTAACACATCATTAGCGCTTCAATGGGCAAGATGCCACTGATCTTTGACATCTTGCCGTTTATTACAGTTTTTTCCAACTGCTTGCACACAATCTTTTCATGTCACACGATTTTTGAAACCTGACACTCACACAGCAGAACCACACACCAAATCTGCAAAACCACACACTAATTCTTGGCCTTTGACTTATTTTTCAATTTCATAAAACACTTTTTGCAAAACACAACACACAAAAATCTAACAGGAAGTATCTTGATTTCCTTTTTCAAACACAACCAGTCAAAATGCCACACTAATTCATCAGTGCCTCACACTAACTCCTCAAATGTGCAAACACTTATTGCTTTACTTAACACCAACCAATTTATGGCTTTAGAATAGGCCTATAAATAGGCCAAAGGTCAAATTATAGGTTTTTTAACAAATTTTCTGTTGTCTACTTGCTTCCATATTCATAATTTCTAAATCCTATTGAGGATTTTTTCTCCACGTGGTGCTGGAAAGTGCATGATCATTGTCTCTATGTCAACATAACACTTCTTCAGGCAATGGAGGAGGCATTTGGAGACACTGACCCTGCTTCCATGTGACTGGGTTTCCATGTTTTATGGGGACATTTCATTGGCATAATGGTTTTTATACTGTACAAACTGTATATATCTCCCTACACTAACCTTACCACTAGACCTACCCATGACAGAAGACATTCTGTTCTTTAGATGTTCTTTTACTCTTTAGATCAATCTTTAGATGTTCAGAAAACATAATTCTGTATAATTTATGTATAAGTTTGTTTCCTCATGGGGACTTTAAAAGTGTCCCCACAAACTCAAAATGCACTGGTATTACTTTACCTGTGAGGACATTTGGTCCCCTACCAGGACACACATACGCACCATTCCTTTGGAATATTCACCTTTTTGAAAATTATGCTAGTTTTTTGGTTGCTAGTTTTTTTGGGGGGTCCAACTACACATGGTTGATGTATTTATTTTCTTTTGTACTGTGAAAAAAAAGTTTCAATCTTGCTTTCATGCTGACCATGAATGCATCACCATGAATTTTTCAACATCTCTCTGCCAATTACTTTCAGTCTTGTACAGAAATGTACATAGCAGCTTATGAAAGAAGAGCTTTAGGTTTTGAATAACTGTGTGTCTATGATATATTCAGACTTTGCATTGTATGCACATGGTCAGTGATGGTGACACAGAAAGGCCACAATGTACAGTTCAAACACAATTAAATACACATGTGCAGGTCTCTGGACACAACTGTTTCTTGACATGAACAATGATTTGGCAAAAAATAAGGACACTGGTTAAACGCTAAATGTTTGTCATTGGCTTTGCACCTGTACTCTGCTCAATAACAATACAGTGGAATCTTATCTAATCTAATCATTCCACTCATCACCTGTCTGGCCCAGGCTGTTTAGATGACTAAAAAGTGTCATCAGAGCTATTGTACAACATTAATGTGTAAATCGTGGCCATAAAACTCTGCTGTCTACCTGTTCTCTGGAAGACAACAACTTGAAGGCAGGTCAACCCATAATTGTAGTGTAAAACCTGACACCTGAGGTTGCTGTCACTGTCTGTAGTCAGAAGATCTGAGGGTTCTTTGACATTTTGACCTTGATTTCACACACACACACACACACACACACACTGTTACGGCCCATGTCCGAGTTAACAGCTCGTTCAGAATAATAACTCCAATGAGGACATGGACCGCACACATGCAAGAGCCACAGACACGGTTGTCAATTTTCAGGACAATAAATCGCCCTCGTTTAATTATAATAGAAAGAAGAATAAACAGTTCATAAATAATATTACATACAAAATTAGACAAAATCTTAACAAAAGAATTAACAGTAAACAGGTAGGGAAAAACAGCCAAAGAAACAAAGAACGCCTGCCTGGCTATTCTCACCGATAGTTCTTACCTAGCTTCCGATAAAGCAAAAGGAGTGAGTCTTCCGGGCCTCTGCTTCCTTCACTATACTTACTACATTATTAAACAGTGACCTGTTTAAGCAAATCCACTACCCGTTACTGTTAAAATTAAACATTAACCATATAAAGAAAACATATCGAGCAAAACAATAAAAGATCAGGAATACAAACGAAACTACAACAAAACACAGACTATGAGAGCGGACGATAGATGCTCAAAAGGGACCGCAGCGAGAGAAATCGCAGAGAGAGAGACACCGGCGAGTCCAGCCCAGCGAGAGAGACTCCATTGACGCCATCCACGCTTATTTATGCAGGAAACTCGGTGACGTCATCATGCTTCCACCAATCCAGAGCTTCAACGCCACCTATGGGTCTTTAAAACAAACTACACAGCCACGTAACACACATACACACACATATATACACATACACACACACACACACACATACATATATATATATATATATATATATATATATATACACACACACACACATATGCTAGGGGTGACCCTTAATAGTCGACGGTTCGAATCTTCGATAGGAGGAGCCTGATCAGACTACCAATCTCACAGTCGAATTGTCGCAGAGGTGTTATGAGATATGGGGGCGCTCAATATCTGATTTTACATAGACATACCGGTTCTTTCCAATAGGTTAATATACAGCATATAATGTTACAGTTTTTTCCAATTGCTAACACACAATTTTTCAAACTAGTCTGGTTTTATCAAAACACTTAACACAATTCACAAAACCACACACCCAAACTGCAAAATACCTCATATATCCTGCAAAATGAAGCACTGCAACCGAAACTACACATAGCATTATCAAGATCAAACTTTTGCATGAAATGGCACACACTTCATTCATATTACTAGATTTTTGCCTAACCACCTACACACTGTTGGGCATAATGAAAAGCACCCCCATATTTAGTATGCTTTGCCATAATACTAAAATATGTATCAGATTGTTCACATGCACAGAAATATTTGCAGATACACACACATGCTGTTGCAACATTTTTATTTTTTTTCCTTCACTACAGTAAACAAGTCAGTGCAACATATGCACAGCAGATATATTTACATGGGACTGAACAAAAATATTCTTACAAAAAAAACAGTAAACTGAAAAAGAAAATTTCTGAAAAAAAATATATTACAGTAAAAAAACAAAAGAGGCAAGAAAAATAATTAGGCAGCATCTTGCCGCACAGCCGGGTCTGGCCACAACGCCTCGTCAACATCACAGGCAATATCTTCCCTTGCCAGACATTGAGGGAAGAAGCGCCTTGAGTGCCTTATCCATCCCTGAATTGCACCCACATCAATCTCATCACATGCCTCTTCCATGGCCTGCACAAGAGGCATGCGCACAAAGGGCTGCCGGTCGTATACCTTCCACCGCCATGCCGAAAAGAATTCTTCTATGGGGTTCAGAAATGGTGAGTATGGTGGGAGGTATTGCACGAGAAATGTTGGGTGGTCAGCAAACCAGTTTTGGACTGGGGCTGCACGATGAAAGCTCACGTTGTCCCATACTACAACGTACCGGTTTCTTTGATGGTCTGCATCATTCATACGCTCTGGTGGTATGAGAATGTTGTGAAGTCTGTCCAGAAATGTGAGAATATGGGCTGTGTTGTATGGTCCAAGGTTGGCATGACGGTGGAGGACACCATGCATACTGGAGATGACAGTGCACATTGTGATGTTCCCACCACGTTGGCCAGGAACATCTATAATGGCTCTGTGGCCAATGAGGTTTCTCCCCCTTCTCCTGGTCTTTGCTAGGTTGAACCCAGCCTCATCTATAAAGATCAACTCATGTGGGATTGCATGAGCATCCATTTCCAGTACTCCCTGAAAACAAAGAACAAAAATCAGTCAATATGGTGTTATCCAGTACACTGGGAAATAATGTTGTGTGTAGTGTACTGCAGTCAATATAGTACTTACATCCACATATGCTCGTCTGAACTCTTTGTTTCTTTGAGAGTTTCTCTCAAACGGCACCTTATAAAGTTGTTTCATTCTGATTTAGTTTCGCTTGAGAATGCGAGCCAATGTGGACAGACTAACTCATTGAATGTTGTTGAATAAGGTGTTGTCTTGGATGATGTGGCTTTGAATTTCTCGTAATCTGATTTCATTATTTTCCAAAACCAAGTTTACAATGGCAGCTTCCTGTACCCCGGTGAACATTTGGCCCCTTCCTCCACCATGGTGTCGTCTCTCAGTCCTTTAGAAAAAATAAAATAAAAATATATATAGGGCTTGGACAATGCAGCCTAAATATTTTCCCCCACAGTAGAGTACATTGTACAGGAAACTTGTACAGTTCATGAATGGCTGATGTCATACACTAAGTAAACAGGTGTCACCCAACTGATACACTATGACATGGGGTATACTACATGTGTACTACATGAAATTTTGGTTACATACCTGTTCTCCAGTCTAAAGGTCCAGATGACAGAGGCGACAGTAAAACGGCTCAAGTTTGGCTGCACTCTCTGTCCAGCCTCACGCATTGTCAGCCCATGGTTGATGACATGATCTACTAAGGTTGCTCTGATTTCATTTGAAAGTGTTTGTCTTCTTTGGTCATGAACTCCTCTACCTGCTCTACCCCTACCTCTCACTCTTCCTCCCCCTCTTATTCTCAACTTCCCTCTTCCTCTTCCTCTTCCTCTCTCTGCAATGTCTTCCATTTTTGTAAAAAAAAAAGTTTCTCACCTGTGGTCTTTTCATAGTGCTTACATCCTGATTGAAGTGTTAACAATTAACCATTGAGGTGTTTGGCCAGGTGGCACATGTAATTGGCCAATTAGCTCATGTAGTGTCATTTTGAATGGCAGTGTTTTGAAATGGCAAACATTATTAATCTGACTTTATGTCAGATTGTTGTGTCTTATGCAGAGAAC
Source organism: Ancherythroculter nigrocauda (assembly GCA_036281575.1). Classification (NCBI taxonomy): domain Eukaryota; kingdom Metazoa; phylum Chordata; class Actinopteri; order Cypriniformes; family Xenocyprididae; genus Ancherythroculter; species Ancherythroculter nigrocauda. The sequence goes on from VTFQ01000001.1 coordinate 11,817,322, forward strand.
TGTGTTCAGTGCATTTAAAAAGGGCCATTTTGAAATGCAAAATGTGTGTAAAGCAGAAAAGGTGTTTAGACTTTTGGAGACTTGAGAAGAAGTTTTGCTCTCTGTGTGTCAGTTTAAATAATTGTGCTGTGCATGTCATTTTAGTGTGTTAGCAATTGGAAAAAACTGTATTAAAAATCGCTGCTTCATCGAAACTTGGTGACTTTTATGGCATTAGGACTGTGAACACACAAAAAAATTGAGGACATGATTTGAGCATGCTAAGTGGTCGTAAAAAAAATAGTCACACTGGTGTTCTTCGGTCAAAAATGACCGGCCATAGGAAATGAATGGGAAATTGACAAAAACACAAAAATTCAAAGAATTTTGGTGTGTACAATCTACAAATCGGCCACAATTCTGAAAAAAAGTACACAGCTGTAAAGGGATGACACTTTAAAACATCAAGAGTGTGATATAGACACACCCACTCACACACAAAAACAAAAACAAACACTTACACACACTATACACACACACACACACACACACACACACACACACACACACACACACACACACGAACTGTGCACCTGGAAGTACAGGCTTGTTCCATTGCATGGTTCTGAGAATTTTTTTTTTTTTTTTGCACGTGGCATTTTTTTATGAATTCTAAATCAAAAAATGGGTAACAAAACGCTTCTTTGTGTTCTCTTTCTAACACAATGTTTAGGTTTGACTGTAATCATAAATCAAACACTAACACTTTGATTCAATATTTCTTACAAAAATATATCTAAAACTTGATAAGAAATAGTCTTTGAGATTGTCTTGATATATATTCATATCCTCAACCTAAAAAAATTAGGAAAATATGTCCAAAAACAACTAGGGAATTCACAAGTCTCTCCATAGAGCGCTATACACACATCTAGTGTTCACACCACGATAATGCACGTAATTGCTATATGCTGTCAACAGGGGGCGCTAAAAAATGTAAAAAAAAAAAAAATAAAAAAAAAAAATTATTTGAAAGGCCAAAATACAAAATAAAAAAGTAAAAATATTATTGAACAAAAATAAATTACATTGGTTTTGCTGAGGGGAAAAAAAAATTAATTTTAGGGCTCCGGTCACTTTTGACCGTGAAGAGCACCAGTGTGATTCCCAAATGAGGAGCACCTGAGGGCTAGTATAGTATAGTCTAGTCTAGTCTAGTATAGTATAGTCTAGTCTAGTATAGTATAATATAGTATAGTATAATATAGTCAAAGCAGCTTTACAGTGACAACAGGTACATGATGATCAGTAATGCAAAGAGGGTTCATTTTGGCTGTACAGCTCTAAAAGAAAATAGTGTCATTGTTCAGCTGAAGTCAGTTCAGTGTTGATTCACTTACATTGTAAAGATCATCAATTATTATGTAAATGACTGTAATTATTTTCCTCTATAAAGCAGTTCTGCAGAAAACAGTGATGTCATCATCTAGGCTAGCTTAGTTCAGTTCTCATCCTATAATGTCAGTACTGTCAGATCAATAATATTGTTGAATATTACTGAATATTGTTGTGAACATTTTCCACATCACAGGCAATGTCGTCTCTTGCCAGGCAAAGGGAAAAACCTGTGCCGGATCCAGCCTTGACAGCCTTGTCTCCACACCCCTTGCTCTTTCTCCTCATCATCCTCTTACACATACTCTTCCTCCTCTACTTTTCAGATTGTTTCCATCTATTGTTGGTATCATCATTCAGCACCTGTGTCACCTGTGCACTCTGAACTGACCTATATTTTATACAGTTGATTTGATCAAATCATTAGAAATAAGTGTGAATAATTTTGAGTTATTGTGTTTAAAGGATGACAACTGTGTTGTAGTTGTGTTTAACTTTTGCCACATGTATTTACCATTTTGCAACACATTGCAAAATGTGTTTTAGTGAGTAAGAATGTGTTTAGAGTTTTGCAAAAAGAGTGGATGAGATTTTCAAACAGTGTCTTAACTACCTGAACTTGTTTAAGGTTTTGCCTACAAAGTGACTGATTCGACAAATGGGTTTAGGCCACTGAGCATTGGGTTCAGAGAATGGGGTTTAGTGTTTTAGCAGTTGTGAAATACTCATTGAGTAGGCGGTTTCGGACGCAGCCGCAGCCCCGGGCTACATATAGAATACTGCATTAAACAATTTTGTAAGGGGAAAAATTAAATAATAAATCAGGCCATTGCAAAGGTTCCACCAGTAGTGGGCACTCATGCATTAATTATTTTTTAAACATTTAAAACACACATATATACATATAGAATGCTGTATTAAACAATTTTGTAAGAGGAAAAAAATAGATAATAAATCAGCTCCATTGCGGATATCAAGTGATCAAGGGTTTAGGACGTTCCAGTTCAGCCCATTGCAAAGGTTCTGCCAGAAGTGGGCACTCGTGCAACGTAAGCAATGACGTACATCCGAGTCAACAAGACTGAGGGAAGTTAGCGAGGGAAGGGCATTTAAAAAACGAACTGGAACGCAGCCCGAGTCAACGAGACTGAGAGAAGTTATTAACATGGGACATGTTCAAGCTCAAACCGGTGCCATACGTTTTGTTACATTTTTCAGGTTGAACAACATGTTTCCTGGAAATGGTGTGCAACGGGTTTGAGATACGGTTTCTCTTGTTTGGTGGGTGTGTCAGAAATGTCAGCCCAATCAGTGGCAAGATGTATATAAACCACGCGATATTAAAGAGACAGCGCGCACAACGGGTTTTAATGTCACATAAAAATACTAATTAAAAAAGGGGGATCTAGGATCTAAAGGTGCACTAGAACACTATTTCACAAGATGTAATATAAGTCTAAGGTGTCACCAGAATCTTTATTATAGTTTTCAATCCTGCAGGTCATTAGACATGACATAGAATAACTCCAAGACATGGTGGTGCCTAAAGAAAAGTCTGGATTACAAAGGTTAAGTGATTTCAGCATTTTAACTAAAGGTAACCTTAAAAATGATCCTAGCATAAAATATTTCAAGATTGTTGTAATGGTTTTTATTTGGTAGTTAAACATTTACATTTTAACATTAAGTGTTTTATATCGTAATGAATTTAATATTAGATTCAGTCTTAGGAGGCCATTGAAAAGATTATTTGTGCTGTAAGAGAGAGAGAGAGAGAGAGAGAGAGAGAGAGAGAGAGAGCCTTAGTGGAAGCAGGGATGTTATCTGCTAAAGCTTAAACAAAACATAAAGTAATGATATCACAAGCAAAACAATCCCAGCTGACTCTTTTAAAACTAATTTATAATGATCAGACATGCTTTAAAAATGGTTAAGAGACCATGTAAAGAACTAGGTAAAACCTGAAAAATGCAACATTTAAATGTTTTTAGAGTTAACACCAAAAATCAAACCTTGAAAATGAGCGGCTAATAGTCATGTGTGTGTGTGTCTGTGTGTGTGTGTGTGTGTGTGTGTGTGTGTGTGTGTGTGTGTGTCAAAGGTGTGCGAGAATAATAAAACCAAATACTAAGACTAATTCCATTTTCTCTGAATTACAGCTCAAACACCACAGCAGGTAGTGGCCCGATATGAAAAAGTTCTTCGACGCTTCAGCAAAGGAGGGACCATGTCTGCTGCATTCAAGCAGGTTGGGGTGGACCGGAACACCATCGTAGTCAATGCACCGATTGCCGAATTGTACATCGCTGCACCCTGCAAATTTAAGGAACTCCTTAAATCCCACAGCAGTGAGGTTAAGCTCAGTATTTTTGCCACACAATGTGCTGCTGTGATTCATGAGGATCCAGCTATAGAAGATGCTATCAAAGCCCTTAAGGCTTCCGGTAAGCTGCTGCCACTAAAAGGAAAGTGAACTGATCTAGGATCAAGGTTTAGGATCAAGTTTTCAAGTTTTCACTCTAAATAAAACTAAAGTTGTACAATGGACTGAAACACGTCCACAATGCACTGCTGTTCTGTAATGTTTGAAACGTTCTGTAATGTTAATACTGAGGTAGTTTTTACACTGTAAAATATTTTATTTATTAATAAAATTTATTTGTTGTATTTTATATGTTGTATTTTTTATTTTTATATTTTATGTTGCATTATCACTCCTGTAGCACTTAAAATAATTTTTTATACCATATTGCAGAGGCTTGTTTACTGGAGGTGTACAGGGATTTTTTTTTTTTTTTTTTTTTTTTTTTGTGATATTGCAGAGGTTTATTTTTCATTTTATATGAAGTGTACAGTTGTACAATTTTTGCATCCTGAAATAAATATTTCTATGTTCTGTATCACTCTGTGTTGTTTGTTTCCTTTTTCTGTTTAGAATATAAATGAGCCTTTAAATCTCCTTTATGAATGCTTTACAAAGCATAAATAGTCCTCACTTTAGATGAGCTCACAAAAATAGTTAATTGACCACTTCTAAATGTTTTATAACTACCTGAATTAATCATGAATTACAGTAGGAATATGTGCTAATAAAGCATTTATTAACACACTGACTAACTATTACTAAATGTCTAAATAATAAGATGTATAAGTGTACATTTAAATAGTTTATTAATCATTTACTTACACTTCCTAAATGATCTTATGAAGCACTGACAACTCCTAAATAACTGCTTTGTAAATAATGTAATACTTAATTTACAAATGATAAATTGATCATTAATAAAGTATGAAAATACAATTATTAAACACATTATAGATATGCTTATAAATGAAGAATAAAGCATTTATAGCTGTATTTATAAACTGCTTACTAATGTATATTAATGCTTTATAAATGATGAATTGACTATTTACTAATGCTTAACTAATGCTTAACTAATGCTTCATAGTGTGCAGTTATTATAAAGTGTTACCTATTGTTTTATATGAACAAGTAGGCATGATAATTTTTACATCACTTTGAAGAAAAAACTCTAGTCTACAACCTACAACGAGTGTTTGTTTTTGCTTTGTAAGAGTTTCTGCGTCGCACAAATTGTCTTCAATATCTGTGGGTGAATCGCATTTGACCACACAAATGCGATTCACCCACACTGAGTGTAACCGTTTTTTTACGGCTCTTTAACCGATCAAACGGCTTATAATAATGCCGCAAAATAAGTCTCAAAAGTTATCAAATGCAATAGCATGTTTGTATGTTGCAGAGAACAAAATGCGAATGGCTGTGCATTTATTTGTGTATTAAATTATAGCAAATCCCATGTGTATATTGTGTTGCATGTAATAGTAATTTACAGCAGGGTTTGTTGGAAGCTTTTTTATGCTTTTAATGAGAGCAAAATAAAACCGTTTGAAGCCGTTGCTGTGTCGTCATTCTCCCCTCATCCCCCTCCACTCCGCATCTTAACCACGCCCACTTCTGTAGCATTTTTCAATACTGTGGTGAGAACTGACTGCTGCTGAAACGGGGTTTCATGACCCTTTAAATAAAACAGTTGTAATGTCATTGTTTTTAATAAAATTATGGAATAATGTATAATAATACATATTTAATAAATAAATCTTTATTGTCATTATTAAAAGAAACAATGAAAAAACGTTTAGCAGCTCTTCAGAATTAGCAGGATAATAATAATAAACAGTGTACATAAATAACAGGACCAATGGATTCAATGGAATATATATATATAGTACATTGATTTTTTTCTCTGATTCCTACAAACAGGTGCAAAGCTAGGAACAGAACAAACATACAAGGCTAGAGGACAGACAACAAAGGTGATTAACCAAAGTAATCTGATGTTGTTTTTATCCACTTAAACAAACATGCATCATATCATATTTACAAAACACAGTGGTTGGTGTAAGGTCACACACAACCATATATGTGTGTATGTTTGTGTGCGTGCCTTTTTGTGACATATCAGGACACAAATGTGTATATTGACATGGGTATGACAGGTATTACAGGAAGAGGTGACTTATGACGACATTAACCCATGTCCCCACTATTCAAAAGGCTTATAAATCATACAGAATGAGTTTTTGTGAGAAAATAAAAGTGTGCATCACAGTTTCCTGTGATGGTTAGGTTTAGGGGCAGGGGTAGTGTAGGGGGATAGAAAATACAGTTTGTACAGTATAAAAACCATTACACCTATGGTCAAATGTGTGTGTATGTGTATGCCTCCTTAGCAGCTGTTTCTGTGGCTGCGAGTCGCTATATGTAAACTGCCATATTGGAACAGTCTAAGCCAGACTGTGAACCCTTGAGCAAATTTCTCATGAGCAAATGTGTCTTTGAGGGGAATGAGACGAGTTCCCTTACTGTGTTTCTGCTATTCTAGTTATATGCATGTATGAATATATATATATATATATATATATAGATAGTGTGTGCGTGTGTGTGTGTGTGTGTGTGTGTGCGCATGTGAACTTGTAATCATTTATCCGAATTTCAGTCTTATGATTTTGTCTCAATTTCATTCCAGCTCCACAAGTGGGAACTTTTAGAGAGGTTCCCAGTCCTTCTTGCCAGGAGAACCTCAAGTGGTTTTTCTGCTGAATGCTTCTGCCCATGGAAGACAGAGACAGAAGATACTCAGGACGCTTTTCTTACAATAAAGAGATTGTATGAAAGTCTTCTTAATGGTAATAAACACAAATGTGCACTAAATTTTCACATATTGCAGTATACATATAGAATAAATAGTAATAGGTTTTATTGACAGTACATACATTTGCACTTGGCCAAGCAGAGTTCATTTTTTCTCACATTAGGTTTAAAAAATGTTTTAACATGAACAACATTATGTTTTTTATTATTATTTCTTCTTTGAAAATGTCTATTTCAACAGGACTAACATTTTACAACACATTGGTTTCATTTATCATATTCCCCACCTTTTAACCTTGAAGTTTCAATTTTACATAGGTGAAATTACATAAGAACACTTAAGTTGTATTATTTTGATCATGTCAAATTGATATTACATTATTAAATACAACCCATAGGTGGACTTAAATTTAAACCATAATAAAATTTAATTTAATTTCATTTAATTATTTATTTGAGCTGCATTATGATTGAATGATTATTGTTATTATTATCATATATAATATATTTATATATAATATTATTATCATGTCCACATCACAGTTTCTTTTTTCCAACAGTGGCTATTGCAGGTAAAGAAGTAAACAGCATGGGAGAGAGTTCGGTCACAAACAGCACAGAGACAGAGACTCCACCAGGAGACTCCACACCTCTGTTCACCTGTAATGGTAAAATGTCTCATTCAATAGAACAAACAGTTTTGTGGTCCTATTACCCGTCACGCACCAAATAGTAGTATCTGTCCAAATGCAGACCCTAAAGCCTCATACACACAGGACGATTATCGTGCGTGCTTACCACCACTGTAATTCGAGACGTATTTTTGTGTTCATACCCTAGCGATTTTCACTGACAATTCGCAGAGTGAACGTGCAAATTTACTCCCTGACAGTATATAGTGCTTGTGCTGAATGGTAATGCAAATAAACATATGTATGATATTAATAAAGTTAACGAAGATCAAAATACAGAAATAAAATGCATATATGGCATATACATGTTGTGAGAAGATGGTAGTCAGAAACGATTCTTGCAATGACAGCAGTGCAAGTGAACAGTAGTGCAAATAAATATATTTATGAAATAGACATTCTTAACGGAAATAAAAAGGCATATAATACACATCTACTGGTGGGATTTTAAGTCAGGTAGCTTGTTTTAGGTAGGCAATATGCGTAAACATAGCGTAAGTTACGTGAAATGGACACGGGCAGCAACAGCGTCTCTTAAAAGTCATTTTTCCTCCTCTCGCCTCCTCCTTTACTTCATTGAAATAACCAAGATAAAAAAAAAACTCTATAGTAATTTAGAGTAATTTTTTATTCTAAAACACACACACACACACACACACACACACACATTCTGAAAACTTACCTTAAATGTTCCACTATACATAAAGCATAGGACAAACATTGTCCAAGCAAACTGTTAAAAAATCCAGTTATTTTGTAACAGAACTGAGTTCATGATTTGTGTTTTGATTCAGATGTTACAGTGATGAATCTTTGTTTAGTGTATGAATTATGCAATTGCAAATGTTTTTTCAAACTATTAAAACACATGACAGATGTAACGTGCAAATGTAATGTGTATGTTTAGTCAGGAATCAGATCTTTCAAGAATAAGTGAGTGGCTTTATGTTATGAAAAGCAGCAGCAGGTGAGGGGTGCAGAGATGTCAGGTGGGCACATCAGGCTATGTTGTGTTGACAGGGGACTTCACCAGTGGCAGAAGAAAAGTACCTGTTGAAGGACTCCCGAACAGCTATGACCTCTTGAGAGGAGTTGTTGGTGCCCACTCTCCTTGCACGTCTAAGTGCAGGGATGTGCTGTTCTTCCTGTGGGAAAGGTCCTTCTGCTGTGGAGTTCCACCTCTGGAAGTTATGAAGGGCCACTGTTGCTTTCACAATGGCATCCACATCTGCAGGGCTCACTCCAATCAGCCGGTGGTAGATTCTCCATTGTGCAGCAAGAATCCCAAAGGCATTCTCATCAACTCTTCGGGCTCGTGAAAGGCGGTAGTTGAAGATCCTCTTTGATTGGGAGAGGTTTCTTCCAGGATAGGCCCTCAGCACATTCCTCCTTGTGATAAAATGAGAAGATAAGACTAGATACAGACTACAACTGAATGTAAACCAATAATAAAATATTTAAAAATGTAACATAATTCTATACAAAAATGTGAAAACAAGGCATCAGTGAAAAAAGCAATTATGTCAAAATTTGATGCAGCAAGTAAAGTAAAAACCAGACACTATTTCTGTTCAGAGTTAAACTTGAGACCCAAGATAAAACTAATTACTTGATACTATATATTATATATTATATATTATATATATATATATGAGATGCAGCTTCTCTTCCCGCAGGGCTTGTCCAAAAGCAGAGGCAGCAAGGGTTCCTCCATCACTGTTCCGACATCCACAACCGCCAGAAGTACAAGAGAGTATGTTCCCTTGTAATTAAAATACTGGGAATTATGTGGTGCCTGGATTACCACATTCTTCTCATCCATTGCACCCACACAGTTAGGGAAGTTCCACCTCTCCTTGAAGCCAGTGGCAATCTCCTGCCAATCAGCAGTCTTTGGTACAGGCAGAAAGTCATCCACCAGGCTGTCCCAAATGGCCTTGGACACATCTGGCACAATGCCTGCCACAGTGGAGATGCCCACTCTGTAACTAGAAGCAATGGTGGTGTAGGAGTCACCAGTTGCCAGGTATCTGAAATTAATGACATTGTGGTGTTCAGTAAAATCTTAACTATACTGGTACAATTAAAACAGCAAAACTTTCAACCTCAAATTAAGAAACTGGTGTGTGGGCGGGAGCAGGATAAAGACTTGACCAAGGAACTCCTGCAAAACATAGCCTACTAATTCACACGCAATCTCTGATTATATACTGGTACTGTGCTAATTTATCTGTATCTGATTTACAACTAGCAGAAATCTGTAAGAAATGTTGTGACCATAGATAAAATAACTGCTGAAAGTGAGCTGTTATGTCAGATCACTCTTTCAATAGGAAAAAAAATTCCCCCCTTTAATAGTCAAGCATATTTACAGTACAAACCTTGTAAAAGAGTAAAATGTTCAAATAATTAAGGTTTTGATTTTAGGTCATAATCGTCCAGCCCTACTCTCAATTCAGACTTTTTCCCCCTCAGAATGGCATGATATATAGTCACAACTGTGTGTCAAAATTAGAGTTGTGAGATAAAAACAATTCTGAGAAAAGGAAGGGGAAGCTAGTAACTGTTTAATCAATGCTGGTTGTACAGTTATAAAATGCTAAAACAGTGTAATAAAGATGAATTCAACCCCCAATATCCACACGAAATATGACACTTGTTTACTGATATTTGTTTATTGACCATAGTAAACCAATAATTATTGTAAAACTCATTAAGTGCCATAATTAATGAGGATATAAGTATTAAGTAGTAACATTTAATAGATGAATTACAAAAAAAACTTAATAGATGAAGTACATTACTACACAAAAGGTGCGTCCCAATTCACGTAATTATGCACTATTCTGTGACATTTAAGTATAAATAGTGTGAGTAGTGCGTTCACACAGAATATTCCAAAAAGAAAAAAGTGCACTTTAAATACCCAGATGATGCACTAAATTAACGGAAAAAACGAAGTGTGGAATGTTGGACAATTAGTGCACTCAACTGTCACAGCTTTAATTACGTAGTGGAGGGGAAGGGAGGATTGAACTCCGTTGTTAAATGACATAATAATCTTATAAAATTCACGCACTACATGGATGAGTGCACAAGTACATAGTGTATAAGTGCATAGTGCGTCATTTGGGACACAACTAAATTATATGTGGGTTGCTAAGTTTTTGATTACTACTTAATTTTTGCTTATCACATGAAATTTGGGTCCTTCAAATGTTTAATCAACTTTTAATACTGGCTAATATGTCCTTACTACATGTTAAGTAATACTTCAAAAGTATTATCGTCATGTAAAGTAAATTGTGTGTGATTATATGCATTAAATTCATTTGCTAGTCCTAGTCTAAAATGCATGTTTGAGCTGTTTCAACTGAAAGTAACTTGCACTGACATATCTTAAAATATGTCAGTGCCATTGTTCTGTCTCAAGATGCACACCAGTAATTTCTTTTCTCTAGTTAATGTTTATAAAAGATACTTAAATGCTCTCATTGAACCTAGGCCTAATCCTGTCTGTGAAACTGGGCCTTAGTGTCAGAGGAACACAAACAGACTTATCAACATCAGTTTAATCTGAATCTGTATATCTCGATGGCGGGACTGAGGCACGTTTCTTAGGCAGTGGCTTGTCCCTTTGATCAGACTCCAACTGCAACTCCAATTCCTTAATCTTAGCAGTAGTATGATATCGATTGCCTGAAAAATGATTCAAAGAGGGAGAATCAGATTAAGGCACTTTAAAGCAAATTAAACAATATTTTAAATTTAGTGCATTTAATTCTTGTGCATATTATTGTGCAATGGTAGTTACACAACTGCCAAAATTACATACCACAACAGCTTAAAGGCAGGGTAGGTAAAAAATGTATAAAAAACTTTTTTTTCAAAATTTGTTTAAACTTTATATATATATCAATACATAATTAAAATGTAAGTACTCTGAAAAAGAAAGTATAAAAATCGAGTGTCTGTAGACCTCTCACGACTGTTTTAAAGACAGCTCATTATTTCCATTCACTCCACCCCCTCCCTTCTTGGCTCCTTCCAAAGCCACGCCCCCAAAACGCATGAACGCGCGACTCCGACCACTGAGCTGGAAGACGCATATTTACCTGAGACGAGCGGAGAGGAAGGAGCACAGTGCATGTAGTGACATCATGTCAGAATCACATGTAATAAAAATAACTTTATAATTATGAAGATAAACAAACAAGATGTATTTTAGTACTCACTATCAAGCTAGCATATTGATATTGGTAAAGTTTAAAATATACATTTTTTGATTCGCTAACGAGCTAGTTATCTATAAGGCAAAGCTAAAAACAGGTTGCATGATACACGTTTTTCCATTACCATCATTTACACTGTGATGAAGATGAATTTCGTGTAAGATTAATAACATATACGTTGTTCTACAGATAAACAGAGTAACATACACTCAAATATCAACTCACAACTGCATTGCAGACACAAAATAATAACACACACATACAACAAAGTGTGTACGACACACACAGATACAAGATAAAGACATGATAAAAGAGTTAGACAGAGGGTAAATATAGTTCTAAGAAAAGTTCCTAGATGCGGAGTAACGTTAGGCCTACTATCTGTTAAACATGTATTTAGTTATCTAAAGCAAAATTATGCACAATTCAACACTATAGCTATCATCTTGAGCTAGGCCTATAGATTATTTATCGTCTCTACTACGGCTCGCTGAGTAATGTTATGTTAGCTATATTACGCAGCTACGTGTGCTAATGACACATGCTTCATGAAAAAATAAACAAAAAAATATGTATGATCAAAAAAGAAAGATTTACCTGTCCAGCAGAAATAAAGCCATCAAGGAGTCACTTTTCAGCCCCTTGAGTTCCCTCAGTTCTCGCCATCGCTAGAAAGCCACGCTGATATTAACCTTTACTGTCTATGATATTAACTCGCGTTTTATTTCTTTGTTTATCCAAAGACTTTTTGTTCATTGCCTTTTCTTGTACTGTTACTGTCTTCCTTTTTTTGCCTGGTTTGCCTTCACTAACTGCATAGGCCGGTACTGTGAATTTTGCTTGCTGTTTCTCTGCCCTTGTTTTGGTATTCCTAGGATCGCGTGCCTCTTGAATTCCCCAAATCAAACGTGCGCGCGCAAGTGGGCAGGTCATGTGTGGCAAAAGGGTGGTTGCCATGGTTGCGAGAGAGTGACAGTCGCCTAAGCCAATCCTGTGTTTCGTCCCGAATGGAAATAATGAGCTGTGTTTAATACAGATTAAACGGTCTAGAGTCACTCGATTTTTATACTCTTTTTATCAGAGTACTTACATTTTAATTATGCATTGATATATATAGAAAGTTTAAACAAATTTGGAACAAAATTTCTTACCTACCCTGCCTTTAACATAATTTATTGGACCTGATAAAATATTTAAAAAAATATATATTAAAATAAAATGTATTAGATAGGTCTACTTACTGCTCACAAACTTGATGGAGGCAGCATACACTGGCCAGCCATGTTTTGGCTTTTTCCCTTTCTGCCATTCCACAGCAGCTGAATATTCATTTAGCAGAAATCCATCTTCATCCATCTTGGTATCATCATATGTTTTGTTTGTTTGTTTGTTTGTTTATTTTATTATTTATATATCATATGTTAATGCTTTGCCAACATTGTGATTCACAGTCATGCTAATAAAGCTCAATTGAATTTAATTGAATTTGAGAGCAAGCAGGTCAGAGAGAGCACACGGGACAGACAGAGCACAAGGGAGAGGCAAAGCACACAGGAGAGCCCCTAGAAAAGTCAAATATTGACTGGTTCACACGGCCTAAATCAACAGATCATGACTTGTTTTTCATGTACCATACCAGGCAAATGTCCAAAAATGCAGTTGTGAAGAGAGTATTTCAGCGTGAGGATGGCACAAATCGGAAGTGGCTGCCATACTGTGAGGAGACACACATACATTATATTGCTCAGTTTGTATTGCCTATACCAAGCCCTGTGATCGTGGCAATTCATTTATTGTTGGAATGAGAGATTGGAGGCATATCCATCAGAGAATTGGAGCATCAACAAAGTTTTGTCCACAGAAATTGTACAGAAGCATATTTCTTGAGTGCCAGCAAAGTAAACATAAACCAATTACATTGTGGCCAGCAAATGTCTGCACACAGAGAGCAGGTTCGTAAGAGGCGTCAGGTGCTGGAACGTGTTGTAGATATTAAGTTCCTGCAGTCTGTAGTTCATCCATAGACTGTGGTAATATTGAAGTATACATTTTCTAACAGTAGTTGTAGGCTCTGTGTTTTGATATAAGCCATTGTAAGCTAGTTGGTAATTTTTTACTTTTAGCTTGTCTTTGTGTGATGTTGACTGTATTGCACATTAGCATATTTGTAAATATGTCCCTGGTTAGTAATACATTAATTTATAAAGATTTACTTATTTAAAAAGATTTCATTAATGCATTTCTAGACTCTGAGTTTCATGCGATGTACATAGTTAATTATATTATAAACGTTTTGAATATGATCTTTTACAATAGGTATTATCTGGCAAAAACAAACAAACAAACAAAAAACACAAATATAATTACATGCGAAATGTTTTACGTGACTCTGGGAAACCCCACCACAAGTCTGTTTTCCTCCTCAGGGTAGTTTTGTTTGTTTTTGTTTTACTTTTTACTTTAAATAAAGAAACCCATCCTCACTGCAATTGAGTCCTCATCTTTCCACCACCTAAACCGTGACAACATCAAACAGGCTGATGGGAAAACGTGATCTGCACAGAGCACAGCTAGCAACACGCAGTAGAAGATCAGCGTCACATCCTGTTTAAGGAAAATCAAAAAATGTCGGATCAGAGGTACAGAACACGTTTAATAAATTTAAGATCACAAATTAATGGCAACTTTGATAGATTCATTGCAACTCTGGCAAATGATGACCATGAAGGCAGTCTCATTGAAAGGTAATTTCGAGTTACTGTAAAATAATATAAATATATAAAGTATTCATAAGAATATTTGCAAGAGAGATACTTTATGTATAACCCAGCCGTGAATTATGTTAATTACGATTGAACATGTACATGCTGCATGCGCAGTGTTAGCAAATACTTTCAACTGAAAGTAGCATTAGCTAACTGAATTACTAGTGAGTGCACTGATCTGTATTAATTAAATGTAGATCAGTGTGGGTGTCTAGATAAGGATAATTGTCCAATAAGTTTTTTGATTTTTTGCTAGACTTTAAAAAAAAAAAAAGTCTTAAAAGGGGCGGGGAAGTCACTTAATTGGCAGCACTCGGCAGATGATCACTTTTAAGTGAAGACGGCTGTGCTAAAAGAAATGTTGAATCATGTGAATGTAACTGAAGGGTTACTGCTTTTAATAATAGTGATATTCTAAAACAAAATGCCCAGTTTGGTGCAACGTTTGTACTTGTAGGTTGCATGAATTCAGAAATGAAACAAATTAAAGGCTGTCAAGAAGAAGGAGGAGGAGGTTAACAAATCCCCCGCAGACTATAGGAGTACGCTTGGGATTCATAGATGAAGGAACCAGTCGACCTGTTACTCGGCGTGAGTACTGCATTGATGAAAAGTAGTCAGTTTGTAAACAGGTGGAGGATAGTGATGGGCAAATGAAGCACTGAAGCTTTCCCCTCATTGTTTCGGGAAAAGACTCAAAGTTTTGAGAGTGTCAAAAACAGTGCCACTAATGGAAGTCAAACGAACAGGGATGGGCAGTGTTTGTGATTCATGTATTTCAATCATAAAGTAGGTTTTGTAATTTGTATTTGATAGGGTGGATGAAAATGGCTTCAAATTTTGTTCAAAATACTTTAGTGTTTTGTATTTTTGTAGTTTTAAAATGCTTTAATAAGGCTAGATGATGACATCTTAAAATTGCAGCCTCTGATTGGTGCTTACTTAGTAGTTTGCCCAGACTTACTGAGACCAGCAGAAATGAATACATATGGAACACGGCAGTCAACAGTAAGAAACGTGCATGGCTGCCATCGTCCCATTACTTTATTTTTTTTTTCCATATAAATTTCTATAATATTTACCAGTTTTATGTTAGGTTTTGGTGTTTGTTTTAGTATTCTTTTGCTAAATAATTTACAAGTTTACATAATGATTTTGAAGACTATGATACAGAGCAGCAGCCCCCTTTATTTAAGATTAGCAATCAAATGATTAATTAGTTAGATTCTAGTTGGTATGAATACAGGTGCCATCAGTTGTCTTCTTATAAATGACTTGTTTGTCATTGAATCAGTGTTGCTGATGCAAAGTAGGCCCTTCATTACCAAACACCAAGTAACTAAATTAGGATACAATTATGAGTCATTCGCAAACTGTTAACTGTCACTGGTGTATCGATGCACCAAAGCTTCTTTGTTTAAATTAGCTCAAATTTACTGTTAGATGTAATGTAAGTACCTTGACAAACTATACATCATTAAAAAGATCTAAGACTCGAGCTTCAATTTTTAATCTTTATTTTACTCTCAACATCGTATAGTGACCGTTATTTGTTAATATGCGTCGGGAGTTATGAATATGAGAAACGGAGTCGTTACCTTTTCATTGAAATATGAGCGTCAGCTTCAGCCATTGAGAAAAAAAACTCTGTACGATCATCATGAAAAAACTCCACAAAATAACATCCATCAGGGCTTTTAGCTTAAAAGCATGCACATTTGGAGAAATATTGATGGACTGTCATACGTTTATGTCAATTTTCTATACAGAGGAGTCATATTTATTCAATTTTTACCCAAAACGCGCCGTTGTCATCAAATTAACGCTGTATACACAGACTACTGTGTGGGGCGCTCTGTGCACACTTAGTCCAAGAATTATGACACAAAGAATAAGATCATGTGACCTCCCAGGAACTAACAGTTAAAAGAGGTTTAAAATGTATATTTCGTTAGACCATTAGACTGTGTGTCAAGCCAAGCCAAACTATTATATTTTATGCACCATTTAAAAACACTCTCTCTGTGAACAACAATGAATACAGAAGCGTTACGGAAGCATCATGTTATTAAAGATTGAACAGAAAGCCTCAATAATTAGCTATTAACTTATCTAACCGGATAACCTTGTAATAGACATACAAGTTTGCAAAATGGATGAAACTGTCGTCACATAACAACAGCATTTCCCAGTTTATCAATCAAACATCGACTGATATGAGCAGAAAACCAGTTATTAAACATTAACAGGCTTTTAAATAATATTTTAAGCATTAATTAAACATTTTAACATTATCATTGTTTGTAGAGAAGATATAGACTTTTTAAATATGACAGGTTATTGAATTACTACACAAGCAGATTTTCATTTAAAAAATTAATTCACATTGAAGCTACCAGTTTTTTTTTTTAAAGGATACACATAACCACTGCTTTATAAACAAAAGTGTACAATCTGACATTTATAGGTACACTATGTAACTTTTGGTGCTCTAGCAGTTAATAAACAGAACTGCATGCGTCTTGCGGAAGAACATTATAGCCGGAGCTACTTCTCTCTATGTCTATGACGAGTCACGCAGATACTGTGCTACTCCACAGCGCTGCCGACCAGAACCAGTCTAACATAATCCCAATATGAACTCGCTCGTTACATACATTTTGAACAACAAAAAAAAAGTGCTTATATTTTTTAGCCAGGCAATATTTATTACATTTACTTACACAGGAGGAACTTCTTGGACTCCATCTGGTTGAATGCTTTTTTTCCATTCACACCCTTCCAGTTGATCTTCTTCCCAACATCATCATGGAAATTGCGGGAAAGGATGTTCCATGTGACACGTTTTGTGTCATGGCCCCCAACAGAAGAAATCTAAAATGTAACAAAAATCCTGTCAATTTCTTATAAATTAAAGGGGTTAGTTCACCCAAAAATTAAAACTGTCATTTATTACTCTCCCTCATGTCGTTCCACACCTGTAAGACCTTCGTTCATCTTCAGAACACAAATTAAGATATTTTGATTGAATCCAATGGTAAGGCCAGCTTTCAAATCAATGACATTTCCTCTCTCAAGATCCATTAATGTACTAAAAACATATTTGAATCAGTTCATGTGAGTACAGTGATTCAATATTAATATTATAAAGCCACAAGAATTATTGTGTGCAAAAAACAAAACAAAACAAAACTTTTCAAAACACTGCTTCAGAGTTTTATGAATCGAATCAGTGACTCGGATCTCCTATCAAACCGCTAAACTGCTGAAATCACGTGACATTGATCCTCCGAGTCACTGATTCGATTCGTAATCAGTGTTTTGAAATCAGCCCGTCACTATTGTTGAAAAGTCGTTATTTATTTATTTTTTTTTAGTGCACAAAAAGTGTTCTTGTCACTTTATAATATTAATTTATTATCTAATTTAATTAGAGGAAGTATCATTGATTTGAATGCAGGCCTCACTGAGCCATCGGATTCAAAACCAACAAACATTAAATAATTCACATATAACCTGTAGCTGAGGCTTGGCGTCGCCCTCCTCTCCTTCCCCTCGGCTTTCCACGACCTACAAAGACCCTTTCAGAGGTCCGTGGAGGGTCTCCTCCAGAGCCTGACCGTTTCCTCTCCACAGCTGCTCTCTGTGTGTTGGAGTGAATATTTCTTGTAAGACTGATGATGTTAAACGTACTGGAACCAAAAGAAATGTAACTAGTGAAAAGAAAACACAACTTAGTGTGTTAGTAAGGTGTTAACGGCTTGAATGAGCCTTGGCATAGAAGTCTCTGTAACTAAATATTCCCTCATTTACATATGCCACAGAGCATGATAGGATTGCTTAACTGCATCATGCAATATACACTACCGTTCAAAAGTTTGGGATCACTAAGATTTTAATATTTTTCAAAGAAGTTTCGTCTGCTCACCAAGGCTGCATTTATTTAATTAAAAATACAGTAAAAACTGAAATATTGTGAAATATTATTACAATTTAAAATAACTGTTTTCTATTTGAATATATTTCACAAAGTAATTTATTCCTGTGATCAAAGCTGAATTTTCAGCATCATTACTCCAGTCTTCAGTGTCACATGATCCTTCAGAAATCATTCTAATATGCTGATCTGCTGCTCAAGAAACATTTAATGTGTACAATTGTACAAAATATTTGTGTACAATATTTTTTTTCAGGATTCTTTGATGAATAGAAAGTTCAAAAGAACAGTGTTTATCTGAAATACAAAGCATCTGTAGCATTATACACTACCGTTCAAAAGTCAGAAATGTCTTGCTAAGGAAAGTTTCTGTCAAACATTAATTGCTTTAAAAGGGCATGCAGCTTATAAAAAGGCAGTGTCACTCCTTTTGCAAGACATTGTACTCTTTAAAGGGATAGTTCACCCAAAAATGAAAATTTGATGTTTATCTGCTTACCCCCAGGGCATCCAAGATGTAGGTGACTTTGTTTCTTCAGTAGAACACAAATTATGACTTTTAACTCCAACCGTTGCCGTCTGTCAGTCGTATAATGCATGTTAGTGGGAACTCCATCTATAAGAGTCAAATAAACTTGCTTAGACAAATCCAAATTAAACCCTGCGGCTCGTGACGACACATTGATGTCCTAAGACACGAAACGATCGGTTTGTGTGAGAAACCGAACAGTATTTATATCATTTTTTACCTCTAAAACGCCACTATGTCCAACTGCGTTCAGCACTCGGTTAGTGAGGTCTGATCGCGCTCTGACAGCGGCAGTGATGTCTCACACTCATTGAAGTATATGCTTTAATTTTTGGGTGAACTATCCCTTTAATGCATTTCATCTTCAGGAAAATCTTTCTTCCTTCCCATATTCCCTGAGAAATGTGACTAACAAATAATGACTTTATTTGAAAAATTAACATCTGAATTTTTATTTTACTGAAATGCTGATATACTTGCATAATAATTTGGAACATATACAGTAGTCAACATTTGAAGTGGATCAAAAAAGTTAATCAAAGTTGTCCTAAGAACTAAGTAGTCCAAGAAGGTTTTTAGGACAACTTTGATGAAAGGTTTTGATCCACTTCAAATGTTGACTATTGTAGATGTCATGGATGTGGATAAAAGATTCAGACACAAAAAAACTTTCAATCTTTTTTAGTTGTTACAAGTTGAAAAGAAAGTAACCAAGGAAAAGCAAAAAATGTTGGGAAAAAAAATAAAAATAAAAATTAGCAAAAATTGCAAGTCCAGTTAGTATTTTTTGCCTTCTCAAATTCGGGAGGTTTCATGTTTAGGCATTTCACATGAAACCAGTGTTTGCACGCATGACATTCAATCTAAAAAACAAAAACAAAATTTTACATAAATAAATATATATATATATATATATATATATATATATATATATATATATATATATACACACATGTATATAGCCATCTTTGATAAGAATTAATTGTAATTAGTGTCTTAACTATAGGTTTTACTTATCATTTGAGAAAAATACCTGCATAATAAATACACCACAGCTGTATGAATCCTGCTGGATTGTGTGTTTAATTGTGGATCTCTCCACTCAATCTCCACACACTCTTTTTTGCCAAACCTCATTTTGAAGTATTCACTTTGATAAATATATGAAACAGTTAGGGGTAAATACAGTTAAAGTAATTGGAAATAATTAGAGTGATTTTAGCATTGTATTTTACCAAAATCTGATAGCAGCTTGCTTAGAGTCCTTCTCCTCATCAGTTCCTTGTGGGTCAATAAGAAAAACCTGACTGGAAGATGCATGTAGATACTAGACAAAAGAGAGAAACCCATTTCAAATTATAGTTCAGCTTTGACCACACCCATGAAAAAGAACTTATTGGTATTTTGAAAGCGTTCACCAAAAACTTCCAGTGGTTATCATTCACATTCAGGAAACTGATAATTACTTGGTATTTTGTGAAGTCCACCTGAAATGTTTGATAATTTCACATTAGTAAATATTTTTAAACATGTGTTGTGGTTTCATATCTTTAATGTATATAACAATACAACGACACCTTCTGTAGGCTCTGTCTGCATACTGCATCTCTGTCTCTGGTCATGATCACTTGAGCAGTAAAGACATCGATGAGGTAAATGCTACTGTCCTGTAAAGGGAACTGACAGCGTTCCAGATGTTTACAATATTTATGGTATACTTTGGCATATTTAAATCATGCCAATTTTAAATAATAATAGCTCATGAATAGTCTTGCCTCTCCCACAAGCCACTTGTGCGGATGCAGAGTTTTGAACTCTGAGTGACGGACGGTGTACCTTCTCATCTTTTCTGCCGATGACACAACAGCAACCACCAATTCACAGTCTTTTTTGGACCAAAGGTATTCGATCTGCAATTAATTTATTTTAAAGAAATATGTTAAATGCATTAAGATTATTTTACAAAATATAATAAACTGAAGTAATACCTCATCAGCTATGTCCTCAGATGTTTGTTCTGTTTTATGGGGCTCAGTAATGTATTTTGGCTCATGTTTTGATGTAGTTGACAGGTCCATTGGTTTGTCTGGAATCAGTGTGGTGGTTTCCATCTGGCTGGTATTGCTGCTGATGCCTTTGCTTTCTGGACTTGATGGCTGTGGCAATACATAAGGTGGGTCAAAGTATTTTGTCCTTCGTTTTTTATGTTTTCGAGATGTTTTTTTTTTTTTGCCCAATCTTCTTTCTGGCTTTATGTTTAGTTTTGTTTTGGTTGTGGATCCCTACAAGGCAGTATCAGACTGTTGTTAATGATGTGTTCTCTGAATCTGCCTTGTGGGGATCCATACATTTTTGTGGATGAAGTCAGCAGGACACAGGAACTTCTTAGTTTGAAGGATTCTGTGTTTAACAATCCAAAACCACTCTTCCACATGGCAGTTAGTTTCCCTGGTTTTGGATTGTTGGCTGACTGTAGCTGTGCTGACTTCAGAAAACCGGCTAAGATCTCCAAGAAGCACACCACTCCAGAGGGAGAAAATACTCCCTCTGGAAATGTAGCTGTTCATGAGGATGTCGATAAGTTCTGGACAAAACTGTGCTGTGCATGTTTTTTTCCTTTTTGAATTTTTAATCAAATAAATGAAATCAACAAATTCAATCTCACCACACCTACCCCTAGTCATTTTAACACCTGAAATCACTCTTATTACATTGTTTTTTTACACATATATTTGTCTCACATGTTTCTCAACAAGATTATTCAATTTTATTTAATAACACACGATCATTATTACATTTAATTTCTGTGTAGTAAGGTTTTGTAGACGATGATCCACATCACAAAATTAAGTATTTTTATTTTACATTTGTCACTAATAAAATAAAACACAAACGTTTCAGCTCAATGCTTTCTTCAGTGCATATTAGTGTAGTAAATTTAACAATCTTTTCAGTGGCAAACAATGATTGAAATTTATTTTCAATAATTCTTACTGAATTAAAGGTAATGCATAAAACACAGCTGTCATAGAATAACACTTAGATAACATGAATTAAGTTTGGAAAATGTAACACTTGATTATGGAAACAGTATCAAAGCAATTTAACACTGTCTCTTACCTTTACAAAGGACTTCAGTACGGAGAGCTTGCCTGTTGCTGTTCCATATTGTCATTAACCATTTGCATAGTTTGTCATTTGTCATTTTAAAAACATCCATTGCCAGGTTTGACCATGTTTCTTTGTTGACTTTTCCTTTTTTACTAATACTATAAGCAATGAATGCCTTTATAATTGCGTCCCTTCCACCAGCATCTGTCCATACACCTTTGTTTTTGCATTCCTGGCTTTTTTTGTATCTAGCCATCTTTGTTTAGAAT
Source organism: Ancherythroculter nigrocauda (assembly GCA_036281575.1). NCBI lineage: Eukaryota > Metazoa > Chordata > Actinopteri > Cypriniformes > Xenocyprididae > Ancherythroculter > Ancherythroculter nigrocauda. The sequence continues at coordinate 11,839,410 of VTFQ01000001.1, forward strand.
GTGTGAAACATTAGCTAATTCTTCTAACGTTTCAATTTATATGTGCTTTCTTTGCACCATTATGACATACTGCCTCCTACAGGAGTGGGGAACAATGCAATTGCAATTTGAGAGAGAATATATTATATATCCAATATCTGGATTTTCTTTTAGAATCCAATAACAACACACAGAACTTGGAGTTGAGATTGAATTTTAATAAAATTTGATCCAGTAACAGGTATCCTAAAATAAATGACATAATAATGCATGAAAATGTTATTCTTGGAGCCAGTAAAAGAGAGAAAATTCAACAGCTTCTTTTCTACTATAACTCTGTTACTAAAAAACACTTTGAAATGGTCCTTCTTGAAGCCAGTAGCAACACACACCCTTTAGAGTTGAGAGAGAAAAAAAAACCTGTATTTGTAATGAATTTATGAAAAGTTTGAAAATTTGAAACTCAGTCAAAACAATTGCAGTACCTTCTGTAACGAATCATCACTCTGGCATGGATCCATTTGCATGCTTTTATTAATAACAATCATAGTCTTACAGGCAGGGTCAAACAGGAGCAAACAGGCATACAGGGAACAGGCAGAATCGTAGTCAGAGAACAGGCAGGTGGTCAGGGCTGGCAGAAAACACTCACAGTTACAAAGTAACAGGCAGGGGTCAGAGGCTGGCAGCAAAGGGTCAATAATAGAGAACAGCAGGATCAGTAACAGGTAATTAGACAGAGACAGACAGACAGACAGACAGACAGACAGATAGATAGATAGATAGATAGATAGATAGATAGATAGATAGATAGATAGATAGATAGATAGATAGATAGATAGATAGATAGATAGATAGATAGATAGATAGATAGATAGATAGATAGATAGATAGATAGATAGATAACGCTCAGTAATGTTCACCACGGCAAAACAAGACTTCGCAATAACCTGGAGTGCAAGTGAGTCCTTTATAGTCCTGGTAATGGGTATCAGCTGTGAGGTGATTAGTCCAAGGCACGGGCTTATGGGAAATGTAGTGTGAAAGTGAGGCAGTGAGTTAGTATTCGGGAGAAGGCTCCCTCCGATGGTCAGAGGAGGGCACCACGGAGTTCGTCTCCGTGACAGAGCAAGGTAAACAGGAAATAGTATGAACAGCGCGTAATTTCAAACTCATTCTTGACTGGCCTAAACTGAATGTTAAAAAAGACGTTAAAGCAAACTTTATCGAACTCAAGCCCATATTCAACTGTTATCCTGGAAATAATTGGCGACAACTCACCCGTCTGCGGAATCACTGGAGTTGAAAGTGGAAGTGCAGCCACAGACGACATTGCTCAAAGTATTCATAGTTTCTTATTATTATTTCTTATTATTATTCCTAAAAATACATATTGTGCCAGTCATATGAGCAAATATGAAAAGCCACGGAACAGGAAAAAAAAATTAATTTGTATTTTTCTTTGTATTTTCGCAGATGTGAGAGAAAAAAAGTCAGAGTAACATTATTATTATTATTATTATTATTATTATACACTTCATACTTTAATTTAATGCAAAGTGAATTAGGACACAATTCTGTAAAGTTACAAAAGCAAGTTCTTGTTTATTCATCGGCAGGTGTTGCATCAAGTCAGCCAACTTGCGACAGCCAACTCGCAACAGAAACTTGCACTGTTAACATTGTAGCTCCAGCATCAGCGGGAGATCTGCCTGTCCTTCGTACAGACCGTCCAGAGAGCACACAAGACAAAGAACCGCTAGTCGAAAAAAATACAAAGAATAGGAAACGTCCAAATGAGCAGGATGAAGACATAAACTATAGCCGCTGTAAGCTTATCAAACTAGAATGTGCTAAAGTTGAAGAGGTAAAATTTTTATTTGAAAATAAAAAGTGAACGGAAAAAGCTAGAACTCGAAAATGTGAAACTAAACCTAGAAATCATTAAATTACAAGAGGAGTTAAAGTCTCTTGGCTACTCCTTCAACATCGTTGAAATGTAATCATATTGATAGTTTAATTACCAGTTGTTTAAGGCTAATGGTTAAAGTGTATAATTGTTGAGACCTATATGCTATTAGTATAGTATTATTAGTATATTTAATAATTTGTTTGCACCACAACATTTATGTTTTAGTATTTATTATTCTTGTACTTTAATACAACTTGTATTGTTATTGAATATGTGTGTGCAGACACCATGAAATAAATTTAACAAGAAGAAATATTATATATAAATAAATATATTTTTGGATGTCATTGAATTCACAACTGAGAGATATTAGATTACAAATTGTGTTGATGAAGAATGAGGTGTGATGAGTCATATCTACAATGAATTGAGGTTAAAGTTTAATTAATTTTGTGTATGGACTTAATATTGACGATATATAAAAATGACAATTATGTGTTATAGTGTAGTTTAAGTGAATTGATTCTGTGTGATGAAACGCCTGACAGTTACACCCTCTTGCACTTCTGGGTCTTGAAATTGTCTGCAGTGCTCTTCCTGTGGGACCTCCTCAATCTCTTCACCTCCCAGATCATCAACTGGCATTTTCCACAGCATGGCCAAATTATGCAATACAATGCATGCTCCTGCAATTCCTAACAAGCACATTTGGAGTGTATTCAAAACTTGTACTTTATCTTAAGTATTAGCCAGTCTAAACTGATGAAAATTAATCAAACAAATTAAAATCTGCTGTCACATACCCCTATGAAGACATGACCACCTCCTTCTTAATACACCTATATTTTTTTCCACTGTTACTCGTGTTTTGGTATGTGCAGAATTGAATTTTTCCTCTGCCTGTGTGGAAGGGTTCAAGTATGGTGTCATCAACCACTTTTTAAGTGGGTAGGCAGAATCACCCAGCAGAATGCCACGATACTCCCCAGAATCAAATTGTTCAAAGATGTTTGATCTTCTTAGGATGAAACTGTCGTGCTTTGATCCTGGCCATCTCGCAACACAGTTTAAAAAACATAAACTCGGGTCACAGATGACTTGGGTGTTTAGTGAATGGAAGCACTTCCTATTCACAAACACATTCTCATCTACTGTGGGTGCTTTTATCCTGATTTGTGTCCCATCAATGCAGCCAAGTACATCAGGGAAACTGGCAATGGCATGGAGTTTTTGCCTGTTCCTATTTTGTGCGTTTATGCTTGGCATACACACGTAGTTATTCATGTGGCGACACAAGGCAAGTGACACCCTGCGGATCACTCTACATACTGTAGATTTATGAATCTGTATGCAATCGCCTACTACATTTAGCATCGATCCAGTTGCAAAAAAACGTAAGGCGACACACACTTGAAGGCTTGGGGAGAGAGAGCCGTTTCTGTCTGTCTCATGCTGAATATCATACCTCGCCATACTCTGTGTCGACATGACAGCGAAGGTGTTGATGTTAACAAGGAAGACAGCCAAACAGCCAATGAGACAGGTAGGCTCCCGAGCTCACATCCAGTAGGATTGTCCCGACTACTTGAATGAATTTGATTATTAAAAAGAAAGAAAACTTTAGTAAATATGACGGAGGTCATCCAGGAAACACTTTTGATTTTGGTTCTATGAATGGTGGTAACTTCTTTATCAATGTTCCTCTTGCCCCACAAATTCAGACTCTGCTTGAAAGCACAGAAGTGAGTGCCCATCTGAACTATAGGTCTGACAGGCAGAAGAGCCATAATGAGATGCTGTCAGACATCTATGATGGGGAGAAGTACAGACAGTTGTCTGGCCCAAATCAGGTCCTCTCAGTTTCTCACAACTTCTCATACATATTCAACTCAGATGGAACCCCTGTCTTCAAATCATCAAAATTCTCTATATGGCCCATTCACATAATGATCAATGAGCTTCCCCCTGAAATTAGGTTTAAGCACGTGTTGCTTGCAGGTCTTTGGTTTGGTCCAAAAGAGCCTGTGATGGAAATATTCCTCAAGTCATTTGTGGACCAGGCCAAGACCCTAGCTGACACTGGTGTCACGTGGCAACAGTCTCCACCCTTTCCTAATCAGCCTATCACGCCGGCATATGGAATTGTCTATCAAAAACAGTTTGTCAGAAAGAGCAAAATATGGCAATGCACAGATACTGATAAATAAACACAATAAAAATATATACATAATAATGCATTTATATAAAAACATTTCAATAACACTTTAATCCCATCACATTCAATTGTCTTGTTTCTGAAAGAATGATTCAGTGATAAATAAATTTTTCAGTCATTTGTTGTCACCTAGTGGTCACAGAGACGAACTCCGTGGTTCCCTCCTCTGGTCATCGGAGGCAGCCATCACCAGAACACTAACACACACGCATACACTTGCACTACATTTCCCACAAGCCCGTACTTTGGACTGATTACATCGCCAGCTGTAACCCATAATCCGGACTATAAAAGACTGCCAAACACCCCAGTACTCCGCAAAGTCTTGTTTTGCCTAGGTGGACATTACTGAGCGTTTATACCCTGTCTGATTACTAGTGATGGGCATGCCGGCTCTTTTTCGTGAGCCGGCTCGTTTGACTCAGCTCACTGAAAAGAGCCGGCTCTTTAAATAATAAATGTTTTAACTATGACTTCGACTATGATAGGTGTGAAAACTATTTGTGAAATTGTGAGACATTGCGAGTATGATTTCATTTAATAATTTAATTAGAACTGTTTTCACACCTATCATAGTCAAAGTCATAGTTTATTATTTAAAGAGCCGGCTCTTTTCAGTGAGCGGAGTCAAATGAGCCGGCTCACGAAAAAGAGCCTGAATGCCCATCACTAGTGTGTGCGCCTAGGCTTATATAATTATATTTTTTGTGTTGTTCTTTGAATTAATAGTCTATTGTTTTAAATAAAATTAAAATCATTCATTACATAATGATTTAATTTCCATAGGCTTTATTTTTAAAAATAGAGTCGGCTCTTCAGATATGTGTTCGCGAACGACCCATCACTACTGATTACCTGTTGCTGATTACGTTTGACTCTGTTTCTTGACCCTCGCTGCCTGCCCTTTGATCCTTGCCTGGTTACTGTTCTGTGAGTGATATCTGCCTGTCTTCTGACCACGATACTGCCTGCCTCTGTCATTCCTGTTTACCCCTGTCTGACCCAGCCTGTACGACCACTCTGTTTTAATAAAGCATGCAAATGGATCCCAGTCTAAGTGATGATTCGTTACACACTGCAGTCGATACAGTTGTTAATTGAACCACCCAGTTACCTTCAATAGGTGATTATTCTATTTTTTTTTTTTTAGTTTTGCACATTTTAATATTTTCTTTCCCTTTGTTATCATCTAGAAAATCTGATTCTCTATTACAGATTACTCAGAATTTTTAAAAATGAGAAAAATAATCACAATTGCTTTATTACAGACTGAAATCATTCACATGAAAAGAGAGTGTGTCCTGAAGGCCCTCATCGTTTTCCTGGGGGAAAATCCTCAAGACCTTATCAAGGAGTACCTTGTGAGTTTAACATCCACAGATTCTATTGATTTTTTTTTTTCAGAAAAAAAAGTTTAAATTTGTGTTTTGTAGTTATGATAGCAAAATGTTTTTTATTTACATATTTTTATGTAGACTACTTTAGGATAACCAGTGAGATGATTGTGAGGGTGAGCTGGAGCAGATCACCATGGCGGTGTATGTTATCCGGAAGGAGGGGGAAGAACATCACGAACCACCGGCTGACACAGGCATCATCATCGAGGGTGTTAAAGTTTTGAATGAACTGCCTTCGGTCACATCAGCTTGTGCCTTGCTTCTCGGGATGATATACATCATCAATCTGGCTCATCCGAAAACACTTTGCTTTACATTCGAGGTATTCCAGAAAGACCAGCAGAAGATGTCACCAAAGGTTCAAAGTCTTTTCTGTAGACCAGATTTTTTACATTTTAGTTAGTTAGGGATTATAAATAGTTTTCTTCTTACCAAGAAAGGATTATTTTACCATACCTTACTTGTTACTTAAAATCTATCTGCCGTCTAGATGCTGAGTTATTGTTATGTTATAATGTGAATTTATGATAGCATAGACAATGAACTACATTTCTATTGTCCATCTTGTTCTGAGTACACTGGAGAAACTGGGGAGGGTGTGTGTAAGAATACTGATTGCCAATACAAGTATGATTTGACTATTTGCAAAAACAATGGAAACTTCTTTATCTATTTACCACTGGCATCACAACTAAGAGATCTCTTGGAAAACAATGACATTTTCTCAAAGCTTGGAAGGTCCCACAATTACAGTGATGATTCGGTCTCTGACATTTTCGATGGCAGTGAAATGTGGAAAACAATGCTTGAAAAGAACATAAGTGAGACAGATCTAACTTTACTTTGGAATTGTGATGGTGTTCCAGTTTTCCAATCATCAAGATGCTTTCCACAAAGGGCTTTAGCTGGCTTAATCCTGTCACAAATACGCCTGAAAAATTCCCTTCAGTTTAATGGGAAATTTGGTTGCGATTGGTGTCTTCATCCAGGTGAAACAGTTGAGAAAGGAGCTGGGTTGGTGTGTGTATATCCATTTAGTGTCCCTGAGCCTGAGCCGAGGACACAGGACAAGTGGGAAGATGATGCTATCGCTGCAAATAGTACTCCCATAAACGGTGTGCGCGGCCCTTGCCAGCTTTTGTTCTTGCCATTGTTCAACATAGTGAGAGGATTTGTGCCTGACTACATGCATTGTGTGCTGCTAGGTGTGGTTAGGCGGTGGGCCACTCTATGGTTCGATCCACAATACAATCAATGTCCGTGGTACCAAGGTAGACACACACAAATTCTTGACTCTAGGCTACTTGAGATGAAACCTCCAAGGGAGATGAGCCGGGCTCCACGTTCATTGAAAGAAAGAAAGTTCTGGAAAGCCTCAGAGTGGAAGTGTTTCCTCTTGTATTATTCCCTTTTTGTTCTCATGGGTGTACTCCCCACAAAATACAATCAACACTGCTGTCTTCTCTGCTTTTCTCTCCATATTCTGTTGCAGCCCAGACTACCAAAACATCTGACTGAAAAAGCTGACTCGATGCTGAAAAAGTTTGTCATATATGCTGAAACGCTTTATGGCAAACAGCACATCTCATTCAATGTGCATCAGCTGACACATTTAGTCAGTAGTGTGTATATCTGGGGACCTCTTTGGGCTGCATCTGCCTTTTCTTTTGAGTCCAAAAACAGGAAATTGTTGAGCTTTTTCCATGTAACTCAGCATGTACCCATCCAAATAGCAAAATCCTTCTAGCAATGGAGAAGAATCCCCAAAATGCTAAAAGAAGCAAATGACACATCACCAACTGTGGTCAGCTACATTGAGAAACTTTGGCACTGCAGCAGTGTCAGAAATCTTTTAAAAGGGATATCTTCACCTTTTTCCGTCAGGGTGTGGCGAAACAGTTGCCTGTGCAGGGATCAGGGCATTTACCACAGCAACGCATTAATTGGCCAGAACTTATTTGCAGTGGAGCATAGTTTCCCATCAGACCGGAGATGTAATTGTGTGGCTGAATTTTGTGATGGCACATTTGGCATTTTGAGACACACTCTTTCACCAAAGTGTTTTCAATGTGAAAGAGGTTTTCAGTGTGACTGCAGAACTTCTTTAATTGTTCTATATTCACACCTGACCACTGACTCGCATGTATTTTTTAAAGATGCTCAGATTGGCTTCAGTTCTGCAGGTTTTACACACAAAGTTTCTGTTGGAAATAAAATTACAGCTAAATTTGCAAAATACCTGAAAAGAAACTGTCTTTTGATTTCATGCAAAAATAGCATTTATGTTTAACATGCTTGGTAGCATTAAGATCAAAGCAGCATTAATTTATGGTAGGGAGGCGATAAAACACATCAGACTTAATGATTATTTAAATTACTTTTATATATTTCATAAAAGAAAACAAAGCAAAATGTATTAAAATGAACATGAACTTGAATAAACTAATTTTAAAAAAAAATGAAAAAAAAAATAAAATAAAATAAAATACTGAAGACTAATGTAAATTTAAAATGAACATGAACTTGAATAAACTACTTAAAAAAAATGAAACTAGTAAAATACAACCACAACAAAAACTACATCAAAAAACAGTCAAATTCATTCGAAAATCTCCTCCATAACATCCCCCAACTGCTCAATAAATTGTACAATGTATTTATTGTGTGTTAATTTGAGTGTACTGGGGAGCTGATCCGCACTGATGTCCATGTCTAGAGCTGCAGGGACACTGTTCTCCTCGCAGGAGTCCAACAGCAGCACCATGACACCTCCATCTTCCTCCGATGGTGACCTCCTCCTCCTCCTCGACTGTTTGAGCTTCAGCCCTCTGAAATGTAACAACAGAAACAGAAGTCTCAGTCAAGGCCTTATATAACAATAGACATGAACACTATTAACGTTAGTTGACTAACAATGAAGATACTTCTAAAGCATTCATTAATCTTCATTAATGCTAATTTCAACATGAACTAAAACACTATCGAACTGAAAGTTGTGGAACTGTTGTATTTTGTTGACTAACATCTGTAACAAAGATTAATAAGTACTGGAACAAATGTGTATAGTCATTCATTAACATTAATAGGGCCTTATTCTAAAGTGTTACTGATATTATGAAAATACCAATGGATGTATAAAAAGTTCAAAAATGTATATGCACTTGGTACACACTCACAAGAGTAGAAAAATGAGGAAAAATCCATTAGAGAATAATTTGTCTCCATGATGATAATGTATGTTGTGTACCTCCACAGTTGAATGGCTGGACGAATTAAATCTTGCAGCAGGTCTGAGAGTCGCCTTGAGATGGGAAATCTCAACCTGATCTCCCAAACTCAGCTCAAGCAGGACCTCCTCACACCAGAGGGACACCTCAAAATATTATCATAATTCAACCTTTGTGTATAAGAGCCTTAGTGACCTTTAACTTATTTATGTAAAGAAAATGCAACAAAAATAAAGAGGAGAGATACACAGAAAGGTAGCAGGAAAATAATGTATAAATTGTTATAGATGGAAGAGCTTACGATAAGATTCACTGAGGGCTTGGAATAAGTGGGAGAAAGACAGTCACATGAGTTTTTAATAATGAAAGCAAATGAGCAAAATGTGTGGTTATGGGGAAAACAAAGTTGAATTTAATTATTGAATAAAAAAAGTATTAGCTAAATTCACTCACATTTTCTATTTCTCCTTTCAGGGAGATAAATCCTCCTCTTTCCCTGTCATGAGGGCTGTTGGAGGACTGAGGAGGTCTTTCACTTTGTTTTCTTCTGCCTCTGGCAGCGTGAGCCGTTTTAAATTTCTTTGCACCAGGGCCAAGAAAAATACACTCACGTCCAAATTTTAAGGACAGGGTGTGTGTGTTTTTTTTTATAATATATAAAATTATAAATTCCTTTTCAAAAACTGGGGTGCCCCCATCAACTGGAGCTATATATAGACAGAGCGACACGCATCGTAATCTGAAAACCATGCCCACCGGTGGGAAAACAATCCATCCGTCTCCATTGACTTTGCATCCACTTTTGTGTCCTTAAACATTCGTTTTTTTGGGGTTGACAGCTTATAAAAACTTATTTCTGGGTTTTTTAGCTTGTTAGCTGTACACCTTGTCACACAGCAGCTTTTAGGCATTGTTCAATTCAGCATTGTTCAGCTGAATTGTCTCCCCCAACCCCAACACCCCCCCCGATTATAATAAATGCACTCTGTCTCTATAGCAATTCAATATGCAAATTATACAACTACAGTTGGTTTTAGTGCAGGTGTGTCAAACTCATTTTAAGTCGAGTTAAAAAATTACTTCAGAAAATACAATTTTCTGTCAGAAAACTTCCTCTCGGACCAAATTCTCATTAATTCAACTCATTATAAAACATGTCAGCCTGTCTTGTCACTGTCATACAGGCCTCTATCACAAATTTTATTGGAAGAGTGTATTTTTTTAGTTGTGAAGTTGTAATTTTACACAGTTTGTAGAAAAGTCAAAAGTCTCACCTCAGCTGGGTGTTGTTGCTGCTGAATGATGAAATGAGTGGGGGTTGGCAGCTTGGCAGCAGTCCAATCAGACGATATCACCGAGGCACATGATGCCTACAGTACATTGGACACCTATTATAATTATGTATTTATTGAAATTAAATTATTTTTATTATAATTTATGTATTAAAATAACTTAAATAAATTGTATTCATTATAATGCATATATTTAAATGAAATAATTTTAAATGGATTTTATATAATTAACTTATTTTAATAAGTTAATTAAAATTAATTGTATTTATTTAAACTAATTGTATTTATTATGTTTTTAAATCTATTTTAATGAATTACATTTATTATAATCTATTTAAATGCAATTATTTAATGGATTGTATTTATGTATTTATGAAAAAATGAATAAACAAGATATTAATGTAAATAAATGTATTGAAATCAACTTATTTTTCCCCAATAAAAGCTAAACCTAATTGACTGATTAATTTACCCATTTTATTATTTGAATGTAATAGAATTTTAAACCTACACAAATTAGATGACTGTTATCAGCTCTTCAGCACGTGATTAATTATAACCAATGAGACTGCGGGATCTTTGCGTTAGTTAGGAAATCCTCTTCTCTCGCCCGAGATCTCGCTTCTGTCAGGTAAGTTAAGCGTCTTAAATTTATAAGAAATTTCAAATTCATAAAAATCATCACAATTTTGATGAATTAATTAATTTGTATAAAAACATATCCATTTTAGCCTGATCACGAGTAGTGCTTGTTGATGTTCAAACTATAGACCTATTTAATGTTTGTAAACATTCGGGATGCGCGCGCATCATGGTTGCAGAAAACCCGGGAGTGATAACCAGTACAACTAGAGAGTTACGACGAAGCGGTTCAAAGTAGTTAAGATTTAGAAACATTATAGAATATTTTGATTTGTTATTTTTTTTAAAAATGTTGTCGGCATATCACAGCAGCTTCACCCAGCGATAAGCACTGTTATTTAAAAAAAATTAACATTACCGAGTGGGATACAGCTTACGGATCCGTTTGCCATAGCACCTTGTCAGTGGTTAAATGACGAAACGAAATGGCCAAGCAGTGGCCAGAGATATATATTTACCTGATTGACACCTCAAGTGTATAGCCTATACTCAGGAGAAGCTAAAAGCGTATAAGTCTCTTGACGCGTACAACTTTTTTTTTTTTTTTTTGTTTAAATCACGAATTAAAAGAATAAAAAGTTAATTTCGAGTTTATATCTCACAATTCTTACTTTTATTTCTCGCAAATCTGAGTTTATATCTCACATTTCTTACAAAGAAAAACAGAATTGTGAGATATACTCGTTAGTCTTTTCTGAATTGCAATTTATCCCGCAATTCTGACTTTTTTCCCCTCAGAATTGTGAAATAAACTCACAATCGCGAGTAATAAAGTCCGAACTGGGAGTAATAAACATGCAAATGCAAGAAAAAAGTCAGAATTGTGAAATTAAAATTGTATAGACTGTTTAAAAGTTATCTATGTGAAATGTTATAGGTTTAAATATTATTTCAATGCTGTAACTGCTATGTATGTATGTCCTCTGAACTGCATATGTGAATATTATGTAGACTTACTGTTTACATCAAATTCCTGCTTTAATAGTAGACTAATCCTTGCAGGTGTCATCAGTCCAGTCTGTGAAACGTCTCCGTTTAGCTTCAAAGGACGTTTTCAACGATGGTTTTCTTTAAAAATGAATACTATATTTTTTGCATTCCGATTCCAACATCCAGAGGCACAACAAAACATTTTTCTCTTATTCTGTGGATTTTGCACATTTTCCTCCGATAGGCCAATTTCACACTTCCGGGTTTTTGGCTTCCGGAACGATCCACGCAGTGTAAAAGTTTTTCCGGTTACAGTGATAGATAGCCTCGATCAGAACCAGCCCGGAAATCAAAGTCGTTTTACGAATTAAATGTCATGGAAAATGTTTGAACGTTCTTGGTAAATTATTGGTGAGACTACAGAGCTCTCATTAAGAGCTAAATTTAATAAATAATTTGAAGTGATGGCGGTTAAACTGGTTATATTCTTCGTGCCTGTTTGGAGCGGCTGTGCATTATCGCGCTCCATGTGCTGTACAGACGGTGTCTGCGTCTCAAAGTGCATACTATCCATCCTAAATTGTAGTCTATGTGTAATATTCAGTGCTATTTAGGGTGGATAGTATGCACATTGGGATGTATAGAGTGCTTTTAGCGACGTGCTGGGGAAATGATCAGCTGGAAGCTCCTTTATCACGCAAGATCCTCTGATTCATGAAACAGACTGCTCGCACCCTGATATTTCTGGATATAAACACTTCAGTCTCTCACTCATTTTCCTGTCGTCATCATCTTAAAGTGTGTATTATGCACAGTATTATTGTGCTGTTGCAACATTAATGCAAAGACTGATAGTTGTACAGTGTGGTGTTGGAAATTAATTATGTCTTAGTTTAATCATTTTAATCGATCAGGATTAGTTATAACATATGCTTGAATGTGGGATGTGATGCCATATGAGATTAGATGCGATATATTTTTAAAACATATTAAACTCACGACAATATTATGTATCTCGATTTTATATCCCCCATTAAAGTATATATTGGGAGTTTTTTTTTTTTTTTTAATGAATAAATTATATAAATAATGTTCGTCGTACGTAATACGATCTGGGAAATTGCTGAATGAGTAGCTGCGTAGCCTTTACTGTATGACAGCTTGTAATAAATCCACCTGCCGGTAAATTCGAGCAACGGTCTGAGCGGCCGTACAAGTTACAAACCAGTAGAAAATAATTTATTTGTAGATTATACAAAAGCGACTTGGAAAACAGACAAAACAGAAAAGGTAAGAAGCGATATTTGAGAAAAGAGCATATCAATCTAATAGCCGTAGACGCATAGCGGAACTAACTTTACCCTGCGTCACGTGATTTCCGATTCTTGTGAAAAAGGCCTATTGCTACCGCTATTTTTCTGCAACCACTATGCGCGCGCAGCTGCAAGTGACGTCATTGTGACGTCTGCTCCAAAGTGGTCTACTACAAAGCGGCGACTACCAGCAAGCGTCAACAATAAAGGAGAAAACCCGTGTAATTTAAACATATTACTGTTATTATGTCATTATATGTAGTTTTAACAGTTTTTCAGGCGAGAATGTGCTGGTTTAAAGCTAAAATGTGTGATTTATTGTTAAAGATATTTTCAGAAAGGCTTTGATCTGATGTTGTCGGAGTTGTGAGATCCAGGCGATCACCGGCGCTCAGCGCTCATGTGCCCCGCCGAGAGCATCCTTACCTCGTCTAGTCCTTCTAACGTTTACCGCTGGCTCTGATGACTCTGTTAAACATGACATAATATGTGTTTTGTATATCTAACGGGCGATCTTTGGACTCATGAATCTATAATTTGTTCCGAGGCGAATCTTTTTGGCTGAAGGCAAAGTGACGTTTCATAACTAAAATTATAATAAGCGCTTTAGTAGGCTATAATATATACATTAATTATATAATTTTGTACAATTTTGTTTTTCGCTTGACTGAATTGTTTGCTTTATTTCTTATTTTATATTCTTAAACCTTTTATAATGGCTATTATTAATCATTAAACCTGACATTTGACAAAAAAAACAGTGTGGTCTTTTATGTTATATTTCATTTTATTACAGTGAAGATCAGAGTATGCACATATATTAAAGTTTAATAATTTTTAAATTAATGTTAAATATTAAGATATTCCAAATAAGACTTTCCCAGTATCTGACAGGATAGTTCATTAAATAAATAAATTCCTGTGAAATATAAAGTAAAAGAAATGAGAGAAGTTAAACATTTTCAGTTAAAAAATGAATCTGTCAGAGGCTGCCCTTTTTCCACTTTCCATTTTCTGAGGTAAATCTTTTACTTCACAAGAAATTAATGTAATTCATTTCTTAATAAGCTGTTGATTAAAATTTCTTGTGACAAAAAGTTACAGTACCTCAGAAAAAAAGTCAGCGATTGGGAAAAGGACAGTCTTTTTAATAATGACTTTCAGTAAATAAATCAACTACATGAGAAATAAACTGACACTGTCATTTTTCAGGTACAAATGGCCAGGATGACTCGGGGCCCAGGATCCTATCCTTCCTGGACCTTATTCTGAGGTGTGGATCCAAACTCCATGAGGTCTCATTATGGAGAGATGAAGCGTTGGTTGGTGGACCATGTGGAGCTCTCCCACCTTAAGGCAAACATCAGGCCAAAAGGCACTGGAAAGTTTGACTCTTCAAACTACACAAGTGTCAAGGTGTACAATATTATTATTACCAACAAGGTATGTACTGTTTCAAAATATCCAATATGTATACAAAGTTCATCTCTCACAATTATAAAGTGCTATTTTCACAGAATTCACACACAGGACCACACTGCTACTAACACAAATCCATCTGTATCTGTACCACAGAAATAAAAATCCATTCTACAAAAAGCTTGAGCAAGCTTTCAAAGAAAAAGGTTACGACATCAGTAATGAGAAATTGCGGGGAAAAAAACTTGGCAACATGATAACTACCTACAAAAGGGCTAAAGACCGGTGTCGGGCAACAGGAGAGGGCAAAGTTACATGGGAGTATTACAAGGTTGCAGTGCTTATTGTATTGCTGCAGAATCTCTGGGTTTACATTTAAAATAATTTTTAAAGCATCTCTATTCACACTGTTTCACATGATTTCTCACAGCAAATGGAAGATTTATTTGGGAAATGTGGAGTTGATCATCAGGAACAATATGCTCAACTCCTCTGTTCAACACTACCTCATCCCAGACTACAGCTTCACAGTCCTCAAGCTCCCAAGAACAGCTTCTCCCAGAAGAGCAACCAGGTCCCTCCACTGCTATCCCCTCTGCAGAAACACACAGAAGGAGACAAACACTCTGTGATGTTTTGAAACACATTCAGAGAGGAGAACAAGCTGCTCTAGAGTCACTAGTGCGCCGAAGAAGGCTTAAAGAGAGGCGAAGAAGGGTGTTTGAAACAAAAAAACTCTAACCTGCCTTAGAGAAATAATTCAACAGCTCAAAAAAAAAAAAAAAAAATCAGTAAATCCCAGGAAATGATAATTGTTCTCTTAAAAAATAGTTTAACTATATACACTCCATTCCCCTGTGTATCACATCATTTTTATTGCTCATAACACATCATTATTATAGAGGGTTTTTAAGTTATATTACAATAATAATAATAAAATAATTAATAGTTTTTCTGCATATTACAGTGAGTTGTAAACCAGGGCTTTTGCTCCTTCTGCAGGAAATATCAGAGTAGCTGGTACTGACACTAGCTTGTGCTCTGCTGTTGGACATAATTAAGAGGAACTTTTTAATGCATTTGTGTATAAAAACATCAGATTAATGTTTTGAATGCAAATTAATATTAAAACGTAGAAACAAAAACACGTATGTAAATATTAAACAAGCAGACATAACCATTAATAAAAACATCAAACTGACAGTTCAAATGAGTTATATAAATTGAACACACTATTTTACTACACTATTACTAGACTATTCTCATATGATTCGGCAAACTCCACATCCAGAACATGTTTGTGTATATGCTGGATTTTCAATGTTGTTGGGAGTTGGTAATTAAATCCTCCACCCTTCCATTGTACATCTTGTGTGGAAAGCTGAACTCCTGAAAATCGCTGCAGAGGAGAGTGAGGGATCCGTTGTCTTCGGACACTCCAGTTATGTCCATACACTCCATTATAAAGAGAAAATACAGTTTATAATCTGGACATCCTGTTAAAGAGATTTCACTCAAGTAAAAATAGTTGAACTATCCCTTTAAATGCATTATCAGTGTTGCCAGATTGGAAATGTCCAAGTATCGTACCAAAAGCTCAAAATTATCGTATTGGAAGAAAATTATTGTACACGAGTCAAACGTACAGAATACAGGCTATTTATCTAGACCAACAACGTTTTGACTCGACCTGCAAATTACCACAATAGATAAATAAAGCGTACCTTAGTGGGAAGGTCCAAACTCCGCCTCTGAGTCACTGTCATCAGAAGCCTGCGTGTTGCCAGATGTTGAGGGGGTCCTTTTGCTGTACAGATTTGATGCAGTCATGGACCCCAACATAGTGCTCGTTGGCTTAAAAGCAGGGCACCCTCCCGCATTCTTAACACACTCTGAGGTGTGCACGAGCCCATTTAGAGTGTCTGTAATAAGTCAATTTCGTGGCTTTGTTACTGGCTATTTCTGGCTATTTCTGGCTAAATCCTCGCACCTGCGAGGGAGCTGCTTGCATGCTTCACTCGCACAGAGGTGCAACGAGTGGCACAGACACCTCTGCACTGTGATGCCCGGCAAATCATTTCTAAGGCAGCTGGAAACAGAATTGTGTTTTCCCATCATTGTATTGCAGCCATCCGACCCGAACCCCACTATGTTTTCAATCGGTACTTCTGCATCAGAGAATGACTTAATCATCTCGGTGTAAAGCCTTTCTGCAGTGGCCCCCTCAGCAGCAAACTGTCTGTGTTGGTCTGAATAGATCTGCACCAGTTTCCAGAAACGGGTCTGATTCCTGTTTGCGCCCTCATCGAAAAAACGAACAACGATACAAAGTGTTTTCACATTCCTGATGTCTGTTGACTCGTCAATCAAAATGCTGAATGGCTGTATGGCCATTTCCTTTTCAGGATTTCGGTTAGACTCTCTAAGTAACAGCTGCCAATGACATGCTTGGTTATAGCAGTTGTCTTTGTGCGACCAAGGCTCATGTGCTGAGCTGTTTTTAAATCTTTGAATATATCTTTAAGATGTCGATCAAATGATCAGAGGTCCTCAATGCTATGTTGTGCTCTGCCATGAACCTGTTAGCTTTATCTCTGCATTTTTACCTGCTGTATCTAGCTGTTCACTCTCTGATGGTTTCTGTAGCAAATGGGCTATGGACCTTTGAGCTGAGGCTAGATTTTTCTTTTTGTCCTGATGTTTCTTTGACTTTTTTGACTTTTTAAAACAGTCATCTCAGCCACCATGTATGTGCACACTACAACACCGGCAGAAGGCTTTGGTGTCATGGCCTGAAACAGGTCTTCTCTGCCTCTGCCTTCCTCTTTGCCTTTCCTCTGTCGTCACCTTCCTTTTCAGCACTCATTTTCAATACTTTTATACTTCTAAACTATCAAACTCAGCTTGGAAACAACTGGCGCCGCAGCATGAACGTTAACTTTTGCTCGTGAGCGTGAGAGTCATTCTCCATGATGATTGGCTGAGAAGACGTTACGTGATATGAGATGCGTAGCACCGAGTTAACTTTCTCCTCACAATCATGAATCATCCACAGCTAGATAAACGAGTATAGAAGCCCTATGATTACAATGACCATCATTTGAATTGTCACAAAATTGTGGAATTATCATACATTATGGGATTTTTTTCATTATTGATCGTACAAATACGATAATTATCGTACGTCTGGCAACACTGATGACGACTGATGGAATCAGTGCATGCGCAAAGAACTCTGCCTTTCTAACAGGCCTTATATAACTTGAATGTGTATAAAGGGTTAGTTCTTTTTAAACGTTTGTATTCAAGGAAAGTTTCATGTAGTTGTACTAATACAAGAACGCTAAATGTAGATTTACATTCAAATGACCACGTTTCACTTTTAATGAAATTGGCTTTTTATTGTTTAAGCCTCAAAGTTTGAACAGCATGTGTTCAAGAATTTTTGTTGTTGTACTAATATACAACTATACAAAAACACATTTCAGTTTTAAAGAATTTCTTTATGAATTGTTACAAATAAAAGTTAACAGCTTGTTCAAGTAAACATTTATCAAGTTTATATGAAGGTGAAGTTGTTGACTGAATACAGCAGACATTCATACACAGCCATACACAAGATGTATTTTTTTTCTAAGCACATTTTACCAATTCCAAACCACATCAATCTTAATAAATATTATTAATTTTGTCTTTAATCCTTTTAATACCAGCAAAAAACAAAAGTTGCGAGTAACGAAAAAGGTACTGTGGATATTCTTGGCCAAAATAAATCCCTAACCAAATCAGCAAAATTCCTTAAAAGCCAAGTCAATTATTGTTTTGTATGTGGAAAACCTCAAACAAAATTTGCACGTCATGTGCAATGTAAATGAAAATGTAAATGAAAATGCTGAAATCGCACAGGCACTCCAGTTCCCCAAATCATCAAAGGACAGAAAGGTTCTTCTTGAGAAATTCTGAAACCTTGGCAACTTCAAGCACAACTCGATTGTTAAAACCACAGGATAAGGCTGTTTTACAGTGAAAATGAATTCCAAACAGAGCAGCATCCCTGAGACGTATGATTACTGCTTGTACTGTAAGGGTATGTTATCCAGAAAAGAACTTTCTCGACCTATGAAAAGATGTGCTCTAAGACCAGAGAATAATGTTGAAGAGGGACCTGAGTTGAGAGACAGAGTCTTTGGTATATCATCTGCTCAATCCACAATGTCCCAGCCAATTTCAAGTGAACTTTGGTCAGTGCTGGGCAAAATGCACAAGGATGACGTGTCAACTACAATAAGGAATGACCATTATCTCATGCAGTTTGCCCAGTCCCTCTTTAATAAGCATGGGAGTGACAGATCAAAGCATGAGTATATAAGACAGAAAGTAAGGGAACTTGGGAGATTACTTGTGACTTTGCGCCACACAACAAGAATCCATAACATGGAAGAGGCAATAAAACCAGGCAACTTCTTTATTCTTACTAGTGCTGTCAAGAGAGTTTTGGGTTTTGGTAACAAAAACAACACATTCAAGTGTGTCCCTGTGTGATGAGTTATTTACAACTTATGTGCCAAATTGTAATGCACAACAGAGAAAACAAAAATTACCTATGAAAAATTTCAAAAATTGTCCCTCTAGCCCGATAAACAGGTATGTGTGTGTGTGTGTGTGTGTGTGTGTGTGTGTAATGCATATTATTTTTGTCTTGGATTGGATTAGGCTCTTCACCAATCAACTAATGACCCAATTCAACATGAAGGGGAAGGGCTAAAAAGACAAAATAGGATTTGAAGACGACAATTTTTTCAGCAATAAAAATTATGGTCATTTAAAAAAAAAAAATTTGTATGTATATGTATGTGGAATGCTTAATATCAGGCTTGATGTAGTTTTACTTGATTTGTGATTTAATATCCATTTCATTTACTTGATTCGAGTACTTGATTTTCAACTATGTATTCTATCTCTGTTGCAAGCTAAACCACAACAGTGGCATTTGTATTTATTTATTTTACATGTGGATTTTTTTGCTTTGATTGTAGCTGCTGTCATGAAATGGGACGCCGCTGCAACAGAGGCCCAAATAAAGTCTGCTGCAGCCTATCACCTGAAACATGCCCCGGGAGACTTGGGGGTGGTGGCTATTAATCTTGAATTCAGGAGCCACATTTTGTTAATTGTTATGTTATGTTATACTGTTTTAACAACATTTTATATTCTTTAATTGTGTTAATTTATAGGTTTACTGTTCTGGCTTTTAAGATTTATTGAGTTAATTTATAATTTACTGTTCTAGCTGTGAAGTTTTGGTCCAGCAGAACAAAATAGTAATAAAAATGTAGTTTGAGAATTTTAATAGTTGATTTCTTGGAGTGGTCAGTTTACAGGAAAATGGTAAGCAGTTTATTGCCATTATATTGATAAGATATAAAAATGCAGTATATACAGTACACAGCTATTCAATTAAATATTCAATATTCTTTAAAATCTTATTTGGGTCTATGGTCTGAAGTTTCATGACACGACAACCATTAACCATGATTAACTGGGTTTTTCTCAGTGAGAACTGCCACTGTTTTGAAGTAAACATTTTTTACAGTTGGATCCATGCAAATATGCACAGTTGGGAGTTCAATGGATCTTTAACAGTCGTTGACATTTCTACTACAGAAAACGCGTCTAATACAACTTTTAGTCTGTCTGCCTTCTAGTCTGGCTGACTAACAATTACGTCTTTACCATGTCTTTAATTGACGTCTATACAATGTCCTGAAAAGACGTATAATAAACAGTCATTCTCGCTCCTGTAAGAATGTCTTCTTGAGGTCTAACAATTACGTCTGTAGCACGTCTATACAATGTCCAGAAAAGACGTTAAAAAAAACTTTCATTCTGAAAGTTACTTTTTTTTTCATTACAGAATGGCATCAAGAGGAACACCCCCATACTCAACAGAACCAATTAGAGTCCTACTCTCATCTAAGAGGGTTGAGGGCATCATCCAAGCTGATCAAAACGGACCACAAGTCTTGCTGCCCTAACGGATGGGAAGAAGAATTACACCACCCCCTTTAATCATGATCAACCACTGTTCCAAGAGAACATGACATACCCAATTAGAAATTACACACTAAACAAAAAATATGGGAAAGACTGCCTTGTGGTTGATCATCGATCAAAGATTTTCAAAACGAGCCTCATCCCATTGAGTGATCAGCAGAGGAAGGAAAAAGTTGATTTGTTCACCACAGGAGGATATATATAAAACATACTGCACCTTTGATGCACAGCTAGCCATAAATTATCCCTTACATATATTCTACATAATTTGCTTTTTATTTTATTTTAAATTTTACTTCTTATTTACCGTTGAAAGTGATAAGAACGACCACATCAGAGACGTGCAGTTCCCGTGCTGGACATGGACCTTTGCTGCGGGTCAAAAACATTCAGCGTTACCCTTTGGTGTGACGAGGCCCTGGTGCCATTAGGTATTGAAGATGAAGTGATCTTCACACACCTTCGGGCATCAAGTGCCCAAATGAAGTTCAATTCATCATCCTACACCACAATTAAGGTACTGTAACCCTAAACAACACTTTAAGTAGGAATGATCTGTATGACAGTTTTTAATAAAAACTCACAAAACTCTCTCTCTCACACACACACTCACATACACACAGAGAGAGAGAAATATGAGACTGTAACGGAAAATTGAGAATATGTGGAATAAAATCAATGAATCAAAAAAATGGGGAGACATTGGATCCAAAATGCAAAAGCCTCACATTGTTTCTCTCTGGAACACACAGGCACGTGTGCGCGCACACACACACACACACACACACACACACACACACACGTATTATTCAGTAAAACTGGCACTTCAAATTACCATTTAAACCAAACAAACAAACAAAATACTTGACAAAAGCAGTCATTGAGAATCTCTAAATATATATTCAAATCAACAACCTAAA
The DNA here is from genome assembly GCA_036281575.1 of Ancherythroculter nigrocauda. Lineage (NCBI taxonomy): Eukaryota > Metazoa > Chordata > Actinopteri > Cypriniformes > Xenocyprididae > Ancherythroculter > Ancherythroculter nigrocauda. The sequence continues at coordinate 11,860,710 of VTFQ01000001.1, forward strand.
AAAAAGGGAGAAAATATATGCAAAAACAACTGGGGAATTCACAAGCCTTTCTATAGGGATCTGTATATCAATCTAGTGGTTAACTATGGTATTGCATGAAATTATTGCTCACTACTCACACCAGGTGGCACCAATCTGACTTTAAAAAAAAATGGATTTTAAAGGTGCCCTCGAATGAAAAATTGAATTTATCTTGGCATAGTTAAATAACAAGAGTTCAGTACATGGAAATGACATACAGTGAGTCTCAAACTCCATTGTTTCCTCCTTCTTATATAAATCTCATTTGTTTAAAAGACCTCCGAAGAACAGGCGAATCTCAACATAACACCGACTGATACGTAACAGTCAGGGTGTACGTCCCCAATATTTGCATATGCCAGCCCACGTTCAAGCATTAGACAAGGGCAGCCAGTATTAACGTCTGGATGTGCACAGCTGAATCATCAGACTAGGTAAGCAAGCAAGAACAATAGCGAAAAATGGCAGATGGAGCAATAATAACTGACATGATCCATGATATCATGATATTTTTAGTGATATTTGTAAATTGTCTTTCTAAATGTTTCGTTAGCATGTTGCTAATGTACTGTTAAATGTGGTTAAAGTTACCATCGTTTCTTACTGTATTCACAGAGACGAGAGCCGTCGTTATTTTCATTTTTAAACACTTGCAGTCTGTATAATTCAAAAACACATCTTCATTCTTTATAAATCTCTCCAACAGTGTAGCATTAGCCATTAGCCACAAAGCACAGCCTCAAACTCATGCAGAATCAAATGTGAACAATATAACAGTATACAATACTCACATAATCCGACGCATGCATGACGAACACTTTGTAAAGATCCATTTGAGGGTTATATTAGCTGTTTGAACTTTTTTTATGCACTGTTTAAGGCAAGCGCGAGCTCCGTGGGCGTGGAGCATGAGAATTAAAGGGCAAGTAGCCCTGAATCGGCTCATTTATAATGATGCCCCAAAATAGGCAGTTAAAAAAATGAATTTAAAAAAATCTATGGGGTATTTTGAGCTGAAACTTCACAGACACATTCAGGGGACACCTTAGACTTATATTACATCTTTAAAAAAAAAAGTTCTAGGGCACCTTTAAAGGCCTAGTCTCTATTTTAACATGAAATATAGCATTAATTGAAAAATAATGAAAATTATATATATATATAAAAAATGTGTATTTTTTCAATTGGGAAAAATAGATCATAATTATTGCATAAATATTAATTATTACCATTAAATTTTCTCAAAATTCTAAAGAAAAAATATTATTGAATAAAAATATATTACATTGATTTTACTGTATTGATAGTGAGCGCTAGCCAATGAGATTGCCGAGAATTAGTTCCTCTGATTATTTTGACAGGAAAAAGCAGTTTTTCTATGTTATACTCAAAGATGAGATTTGACTCGTTTCTTTATTTGTGCATAAATTAATTTTTAGAGATTAACACCTTAGCCTTGAGGGGAGGCACAACAACAAAACAAAGTGTTTGGCAGATTCTCAGCTTCCTTCTTACAAACGACTTGACCCGTCAGACTAACTGGAGGAGAATCAATGGCAAGGCTGCATTTAAAGACACCTCTTTAAAAACTGTAATTAATGCCAAGGTTTTCTGAAAATAACTACTGTGATTTATTCATGTTGTTTGGTGCCAGCTAAAAATTTTACCCTATAAATGTTAGATTTATAATAAATAATAGTTACCTTACTGTTGGTCTCTGTTTGTCACTGAAGCTGCTGTCAGAAGAAACCACTTAACTGCTACTGCACCCGACCAAGAAACTGAACATTGGGTTTAAAGATGGCTGCAGCTTGACACAAACAGGGACGGAGGCCATCAAGCAAGAAGAAGAAAAAAAATTAACATCTTGTCTTCCCCTGGTTCTGACACTCGCTCACCCTTGACCCTGTTCTTAATGTTTAGACTTTGGACTAATGTTTTTTCTTTGGACTGCCTTCTGGTCTGACCTGTGCCTGTTCAACAGACTCCTTTTATCCTTCTAGTTTGAAACTGTTGATCTGAATTCTCCACTTCAAGAATCCTGTTAGAGGTTCAACAATATATTTAGTTTTGTGAGAACAGTTGAATGTGTAATGGCATTCTTTATGTATCTGAATTATTTATATATATACACAAGTATTAATCTGTATTTATCAGTTTTATCTTGTTTTTGTTTTATATTTATCTTAGGGTGACCATATTTTGATTAATGAAAACCAGGACTCTCGGCCCGGCAATGAGATACTCAAATGATACTCGAAGTTTACTAGGAGATGCCTTATAATTTTAATACATTTAAAGTATGCCTCCTCTGTATGGACAGAAAATTGTTATATTACAAAATACTACCTATAACCAAAGACACAAATTCAGATAGGCTTGACAGAGGTTACTCAACATGTTTTATGACAAGTTTCAAAAATAATGAATAATTATAGATAAAATAATTATAGAAATAATGTCTCTTCTGTATTAGAAAAATAAATAACCCAAAAATACCTATTGTATTAGCAATCCAAATTTAACAAAAATAGCTCACAAACTTCTATATTCATATGTCTTCTACATATATCTTCTCCATCTATATTTTGCTGTAGAGTTGATCTTTCCCAGAAGTTTTTTGTTGCTTAACAAATAGGCCTATATACATTTCTTTATAACTTTCATGCTTATCAGCTGTTACATCGCAAGGTGCAAAGGAAGAGCACAACGAGCTGAACTCATTGTAGACGAAGGTTACTCTGCTGTTACACGAAGTATCTGTTATTCAGTTACAGACGACTGCACAAATCGTGCATACTAATGAAAACATTATAAACTGTTACCTAGAAGTAAACAACTGTAGTTTAGGCATAAGTCAGCCGCGACGCTGAGAATATAATTACCTTTATGGAATAATCCACTAATGTGCTGAGATGGATTGTGAACTAAAATTCTCCATTTTTGAGATGTGGTCCACATCTGGTCCAGTTGTGGCTGATTTCTGGCAGTTGAGTCTTCCCCGTCATTCCATGCCATGGGCCATATCTGGGCCAGATGTCATTTGCTATCTGGGAAGGATGCTGTTTCCATCTAAAATAACTTAATACCAAGCTGCTATTAAAATGCAATAATAATATTTTGCGACTAGGATACCAGTCATATTTTAATAATGAAGGAAATGGCGAGTTAACCATGGCAGTTTGTAAATCTGTGACTTTGCCTCAGTAGTATGAAATCCTAGCTTTACACTGTTTCAACGTTTAGATGAGACAAGATCTCACATTTCACATGTAAACTGTAGCATTAACTGTTAGCAACACTCACCTTAATTATGGTCCTTGAACTCCTACTCAGCAATAAATCTGTAATGCGCAAATAAATTAACATCTTGCTTGTAAAAAAAAAAAATAAAAAAATACAGCTGTACATTCAAACCAAAAATTATTCAGATGTTTTTGATATATTTTTACTAGTGGGTGCAGGACACTATAATTCATTTATGTAAGTTAGGATAGCATAAACTGTGACATATTACACCCAAAAATATTCTTCATACAAAAAAAAAATTGGAACCTAAAATTATTCAGAAACTTTGACCTGACCATGTTTAGATTAAGTGTTATCTGAATTAAGATTATTTTTTTCTGACACAGTTTAACTCAGATCTTGTCATATTTTATTACCATTTTTTTAAACTATAGTGAATAAACTATTAAAGGTGCCCTTGATCATGTTTTTAAAAGATGTAATATAAGTCTAAAGTGTCTCCTGAATGTGTCTGTGAAGTTTCAGCTCAAAATACCCCATAGTTTTTTTTTTATTAATTTTTTTAACTGCCTATTTTGGGGCCTCATTAACTATGCACTGATTTTCACTCGACCCCGCCCCCTGCCAATCGCATCTTCCCAGCCACACGAGCTCTGGACTATATTACAGCGCATTTACAGAGTTCACACAGCTAATATAACCATCAAATGGATCTTTACAAGATGTTCGTCATGCATGCTGTATGCATGCTTCGAATTATGTGAGTAAAGTATATATTTGGATGTTAATCGTTTGATTCTGCATGAGTTTGAGGCTGTGCTCCGTGGCTAACGACTAATGAGGAGAGATTTATAAAGAATGAAGTTGTGTTTATGCATTATACAGACTGCAAGTGTTTAAAAATGAAAATAGCGACGGCTCTTGTCTCCGTGAATACAGTAAGAAACGATGGTAACTTTAACCACATTTAACAGTACATTAGCAACATGCTAACGAAACATTTAGAAAGACAATTTAAAAATATCACTAAAAATATCATGTTATCATGGATCATGTCAGTTAATATTGGTCCATCTGCCCTTTTTTGCTATTGTCATCGCTTGCTTACCTAGTCTGTTGATTCTGCTTTGCACATCCAGACGTTCTGCCCTTTCTAATGGCTTGAATATGAGCTGGCAATGGCATAGGCCTATGCAAATATTGGGGGTGGAGCCCCCGACTGTTACGTAACAGTCGGTGTTATGTTGAGATCCGTGTGTTTTCCGGAAGTCTTTTAAACAAATGAGATTTAGATAAAAGGAGGAAACAATGGGGTTTGAGACTCACTGTATGTCTTTTCCATGTACTGAACTCTTGTTATTTAACTATGCCGAGGTAAATTCAATTTTTGAATCAAGGGCACCTTTAATGTATGAAATATTCAATGTGTCTTAATAAATTTTAGTTTGACTGTAAATATGTAAATAACCCAATACATGTAATACTAACAATAACACACACGCATATTACTGTGTTTTATTGGACTAAAAGGAGAAAGACTTTAGCCAGTGTACAACCAATAGAAAAAAGATGAATACAAAACACAAACTGAAAACACTGATGAATGTAGTGCTCATGACTCAAGACTCTAAAACTAGTGATCTCTCATCTCTCATGAGAAGTCATATGATCTGGAAAATAACAGAGGCTGATTACTTCTGTGATTCTGACACTCTTTCTGATTCTGGTAGCATCCAACCAAATGCAGATTCTGACAGCAGTAGCAACAATTCACTTAATCAGTTGCAACTAAACTGAAACCTGAAAGGGCAGCATCTTTTTGCATCCCTCTAGTAGCTCTTACAGCACTATTGGCAATCATACGATCAGAATTTCCAGATTTGCCCAAGGATGCAATGTAGCGTTTGGACCAATCAGACACACAATCATTCATTATATTTTATGAATAATCCAGAAAACTCTCCCAGCAGGGTTCTGTGAATGAAATGAAAATTAAACTAACACACAGGCAGAACCAGGTGTCATGTTACAGGACGTAGGAAGACTGAAAATTTATGATCAGAAGGAATTTGCAGAGACGTGACTCTGACTTAATTCTTGTTGAGAAGGACAAATAAACCCTTTCAATCCTATATATTCTATTGAAAACCATGTGAGAAATGTATAAACGTATCCAATTTTCCCCTCTCATGATTTTCCTTTTATAGGGTTTGGCCTATGTCAATACTTAATCATGATTAATAATCATAATGAGTTATGAATTATTAATATTCCCCCCTTGAGCTGATTGACAACAGCAATTGCTCTTCTTAGTACACAGACAAAGGTAACCGTAGTAAACATTTGCAATGGAGAATATTACCATTTTGGCCTGGTAAATGGCTTGCAAAACATATTAAGTCAGATCTCCAATATTCCAAAAAGTCTAAAAACTCTTGCTTTGCAGTTTCATATTGATGGCATTCCCCTGTTTAAAAGCTCCAGCACACAATTTGGCTGATTCTTGACTGTGGTAAAAACACAACCTCCATTTCTAATTGGTTTGTTCTGTGGCAATAGTAAACCAAGCTCAGTCTGGGGTAGGGATGCACCAATCCGCCTTTTTCGCGTTCACTCACGATCCTCAAAAAGTGTTGAGATGAAAGATGACAAACCGACAGCCGCAGCGGAGGGATGCATTTGAACTTTAATTTAACGACTTAAATATTTATCTGTACCTCAAATTAAACTGTGGAATGGCTTCAGAACACTTGGAATATAGTGCACAAAAACTTTATGGTGCTTTTTAATGTTTTTGTGCCTTTTGTGGAGCTTAACAATAACACAGAATAGTACACGCACAGTATCGGATTTGGATCTGTCCCGTCCAGCCGATACCCGATCCGGCAAAAATGGCAGTATCGGAGCCGATACCGATCTGAATATCGGATCAGTGCATCCCTATTCTGGGGGTATTTGAGAGATTTCATTGCAGAATTAAAAGTGGTAGCCTACTGCATGAAGGCATTTTAAAGAATGGTTCTCATTTTAAAGTTGTGGTCTCCTCCTTTTATTTGCGATGCCCCTGCACGAGCATTCATCAGAAATGTCAAGTCTGAAATGGACATACCCATGATGGATTTTTCACTGCGTACTGACATGGGCTATGAAATTATGATAAACAAAGGACACCATGTGAACAATAGTTTAAGTCCCTTGACCAGACATGTAAAAATGGAAACCCAATTCCCTTTAGACTACATGCACACCTGCTGTCTTGGAGTAATGAGAAGATTAATTCAGATGTGGATGAAAGGGAGACAGCTTAAAACAAGATTGTCATCACAGAGTGTAACAGAGATTTCTGACAGACTTGTTGCTCTCCATGCTTTTATGCCTCAAGAGTTGGCCAGGAAGCCTCGTTCTTTAACGGACGTAGATAGATAGATAAATGGTGCATTTCTCAGATTGTGTTTTTGTCACAGAAACAGAATGGTTTTGCACTTACCCATGCGACTCCTCTGCACTTGGATATCATAAGAGTCTCTGTCCTTCAGGAAAAGACTGAAACGGTACATTTGTCCAGTGTGAAACACAAGTATGTCTCTTTCTGTAATGAGAACGGGTTTTTTGTGATACCCCACCTCTGCTGCAGATAGTATTTGTTCAGCAGAGTGAGCGCAGATGGTGGCTGTAGTTTTAGGCTTTTGGAAATGTTTTTAAATAAAAATATTGAAAAATTGTAAATAAATTGGGTTAGTTCACCTGAAAATAAAAATTCTACCATCATTTACTCCAAACCCGTAAGACCCATAACATATATTAAGATATTTTTTTTAATGAAATGAGAGATTTCGATCACTCCATTGACAGTCCAGATAAACAAAACTTTCTAGATCCAAAAATGTCATCATAACATTGACACAAATCCATATGAATCAAGGGTTTTAATGTGAGTCTTCTGAAGAGACATGATCACTTTATACGAATGAGATTTAATTTAGCCTTTTATTCACATTGTCAATATTGGCTAATGTAACACCTGTTTGCACTATGAATATTATTTGATTTTTTTCTTAAATAGTAAGTGCAACTTTTAATGTTATTTGGACCAGTTAGGTTTGACTATGGAGCCTATGATTAATGTAATTAAAGACTTGTGCAGATAAAATGATCAGAGCTTCTTTTGATGCCAGCTGGTTATTTATTATTTGAAATGGTGGATAATGGGAAAAAAACACCAAGGAGCAATCAAGAATAGAGATAACAACAATAAGATGAACAATATAGCGGTATGAATTAGTACAAAAGTTAGTTTTTTTGTGTGTGTGTAATCTAAGTGCACCTTGTAAGTAAAACATATTTATATGTATGTCAAATCAATGTGTTCACATCCATCCATTAAATTTGTATAAGCACAGAATCGCAATGTGAATCAGTTAGGTTTCTCAAAGTCAATAAAGATTTAGTTCAAAGTTCTGTCCTTTGTTTCCAGTCAAATCAGAGAAAAAAAAAAAAAAAAAAAAAAAAAATTAAGGAAAACAGTTTAAGATAGTTCAATCCTATTGCGCAGTAGAGAAAAAAAGGTCCTTTAAACGATCAAAGAAATGAGTTGAAACTCTGTTTCAGTCAAAGGAGGCAAAAATGTGTGAGCAGAGATCCCACCATCAATTGGATATGCATAACTGGTGGATCCGAAATGGTCAATATTCATATTCATGCATTTTTATTAATATTTATGTTAATCATTTATGGCTTATGATTTATCAGTTCTACTTTTGCTTTCATATATTTATGTACTCATATTTTATATATTAATTCTTATATTTTCAAGTATTTACTTGTTAATTTGAATCTGATCAAAATATATCTGTTATTTTTCCTGATGACATTTAAAAGGGTAAGATTTGCAAAATTCCCAAAGGGGGTCAAAACAACTCATATCTACTTTTGACACTGGACCAGTGGACGACGTAATGGGTGAAATTAACCTTTTCTTTTAGAACAAAAACATCAATTTGAGTGGGATGTAAATTTCCCTATATGCTCATGGTATAAAGCTGATCGGGTCATTGATAATTCCGCTTTCTTTTCCTTCCTTTGCTCTCTTTGGCTTCTGCTTTTCTCTCTTATCTGAATGTTTTAATTATTTTTGATCTTCATCTATTAGATACAATTCTCTAAATTTTACAATACTCTAAATTTTATCATTAACTATTGACTGCTTCTTTATGGTTGTTATTTTACCTTTTGGTTTTATTAAGTATTTTCATTATCGATTAAAGTTTGCGTGTGAGGCTAAATTTAATTGTAATGAATAAATAATTTTTCATTTTTCATCGTTCGGATAAAACCCAAATTAAGCCATAGATACATTATTATGAACATAGATTCAAGAGATTATCACACAATTTCCTTTCGCCGAGCCCCGCCCCCCTCAGTTACTGTTGCTTTATCCGACAAGCCGTGGCGCTGTCACTACACACGCAGTGAAAAATACATCGCGGAACAAAGAGGATACTGACCACACATCGACAGACAAGACAGAGCAGGTTACTTATGATATTAAACAAAGTCCCAGCTTTCAAACCGTGTAGTTTTTAAAGAAATTCAAACAATAAAAATCGTTTTGTTGCTCTTTAATGTGTCGTGACCATGGTCGTGACAGATTGCTGTAGATCCTCAGCTCAACCGCTCGTAAAAACCGATCATCTCTTCCTATTAGTCCATGAACATGAGAATGAATGTTGTTTCAAACGCGGAAAGACGTCAATACACACCGTTTTTCAAGTTTAACTCCACCAAAGTTAATCTTTTAACTACTGGCTGCTTTGTCGGACAAAATGGCGGATGCGGCGTTCTGATTGGTTAGATCGCTTGTCAATCAAACTCCCGGCGAAAGGTCAATTGCGTAGAGACTTGTTTACTGGTTGTTATCGGATTAGCGTTTGTCTCAACTTTGACCAAAAACGTACAAAAAAAAAACATTAAAAACTCACCAAATCCGTGTTAAATTATGTTTTTATAAATATTTGGTCCCAAAATGCGATGTTTAAGCACATTAATCTGCGACAGCTCTACTCTGACACCGTTCACAAAATGGAGGATTCAGTTCTCCCTCTGCTTGAGAGCATGTGCTAGAAAGAGCGGGCTTAAAGGGCCAGTACCACCTTTTTCACAAACATAACATAACCAAATTGAAAACTCAAAATAAATTAAAAACACATACAAAAACATTTTATTTATTTTTTTACACTCAAAAATAAAGACAATATTAAAGAAAGAAAAAGTTTCTCCTATTTTCTTTTGCTTTATAATTAAATGAATTGTGAAACTAATATTTATATCTCTTTTTTAAATTATTATTATGTGGCTAAATCACCTGTACTACACTAACACAGGAAGTGCTTAAAAATTTGCAAAGTAAGTTCAAACATACTAGAGCAAACCTCATTGCTGGGTTACGCACACATGCAAGCACTTGGGTGTATAGTGTCAGGTCTACACACTCCATTGGTGAGATCAGAGGAAGTTCACAACCACAGGAAGGGCTGATCATGTTTAAAGGTGCCCTAGAACATTCTTTCACAAGATGTAATATAAGTCTAAGGTGTCCCCTGAGTGTGTCTGTGAAGTTTCAGCTCAAAATACCCCATAGATTTTTTTTTAATAAATTTTTTTAACTGCCTATTTTGGGGCATCATTAACTATGCACCGATTCAGGCCCCTTTAAATCTCACGCTCCCTGCCCCCCCTGAGCTCTCGACTATAATACAGTGCATAAACAAAGTTTACACAGCTAATATAACCTTCAAATGGATCTTTACAAGATGTTCGTCATGCAGCATATCAGATCATGTAAGTATAGTATTTATTTTGATGTTTACATTGATTATGAATGAGTTTGATGGTGCTCCGTGGCTAAAGCTAACATTACACACTGTTGGAGAGATTTACAAAGAATGAAGTTGTGTTTATGCATTATACAGACTGCAAGTGTTTAATAATGAAAATAGCGACGGCTCGTCTCTGTGAATACAGTAAGAAACGATGGTAATTTTAACCTCATTTAACAGTAAATTATCAACATGCTAACAAAACATTTAGAAAGACAATTTACAAATATCACTAAAAATATCATGTTATCATGGATCATGTCAGTTATTATTGCTCCATCTGCCATTTTTCACTGTTGTTCTTGCTTGCTTACCTAGTCTGTTGTTTCAGCAGTGCACAGATCCAGATGTTAATACTGGCTGCCCTTGTCTAATGCCTTGAACATGAGCTGGCATATGCAAATATTGGGGTCATACATATTAATGATCCCGACTGTTGTTATGTTGAGATTCGCCTGTTCTTCGGAGGTCTTTTAAACAAATGAGATTTATATAAGAAGGAGGAAACAATGGAGTTTGAGACTCACTGTATGTAATTTCCATGTACTGAACTTTTGTTATTCAACTATGCCAAGATAAATTCAATTTTAAATTCTAGTTTTAAATTCTTTAAGTAATTCCTGGATAATCTATTGTCATTTTATTTAATGAATGGTGTTGACTTTTATTGAATAACCCCTTTCATTTTCACCAATAGAGTTGATGTTGGTGAATAGGCATGTGGATCCTCGTGACACTTTGCCCCCTCCAATCATCATGCGCACTGCTGCCACACCCATGCCCACTCCAAAGAGCTCTCTTGGCCCGGAGTCAGTATTTGGTTTGACCGAGTCCAGGTGGGGCAGTGGGATCTCGACTGATCAAAATGCTTTTGATCAGAAATCAATGGTAAGAAAAAACAAAATCAAGTGTCAACCTTATGTCCATTACAGCGATGTCATAAGGTGAAGGGATGCCATAATTTACCTTTTTATGACATAGTAACGTTAGTTTCAACTATGATGTCATGTAGTGCGACTCCTCAAAAACATGATATTTATTAATTAATAATTTATGATATTTTACTTTTTTACAGTACTTTTTACCTTGAAAAATATATGTAAAAACTCTTTTAAAAATAATGATTATGTACATGTAACTGGTTACACACACTAACAATGTATTCAAGCTGTAGGGAAAATGTGATATCACTTTCCACTTGATGGTTACACCCAGTGTTACGGAAAGTTACAAGTAATGCATTACAATATTGCTTTACTCCATAAAAAACTAATTGTGTTACTTAGTTACTTTTTATGGAAAGTAATGTGTTACATTACTTCTGCGTTACTTTTTCTAATCGGGACTGGGCTTTGTTTGTTTGTTTTTATAACAGCAAAAAAAATTTTGCCAAATGTAAAGGCCTGAACTGCATTAGTAAGACAAAAAGTGTGCAGGATATGTACATACAATCTATTGTAGAAAACAAAACTTGCAAATGTCTTCTTTCTTTAGTCAATGACAAAGCTCTTTATTGAGCATGCAGCTTGTGCATGACTATGTACTGCAGGTAAAGCAGATTAATGCTGGTCGCTATTCACTGCCACTATATTGCCATGTTTCTATTATTTTTTTGTGAAAGATTTCTTATGAGCTCTTGAAGAAAAATACTTTAAATTGACTTTTGAAAGGTGCTGCATGGTGTTGAAACTGAAACTGCAAAATGGAGTGAATAAAATGTCCATAAAAACTGCATTAAAGTGTCAGTGCTGGAAATATTCTATAATGATTTCCCACAATTGTATTACAAGCTGCATAATTACAGCTGCATCATGGTGTCATTTCTACAAGTTCAACCATCTTTCTAGCCAAGTACCTGGCAAATCAATTAGACATTGAGACAAAGTGGATTTTAATTGTGCAAAATCTGTTTTACAGAAAACGCATTTGCAAAATAAACAGTTAGTTAAATGGCAATTCATCACATTTAAACAAGCATCCATTTGAATCCCTATTTATTGATGTATTGAATCAAGACCATTAACGTTCTTATCTACCCTAAACACTTTAAACTCCAGACAATTTAGAGCTGTAGTAATTAGCTGTAGTTCTTGTTCAGTTTGCTGATGCCTCTCTCTTGTGTGTGACAGAGTTTCTGTCTCCATCTCAGGAGGACATTAGAAGCATATAAACCTAAGTGGTGTAAAGATCATGAGGACTGGTCCCTTTATCTGTTCTCGCCTCAGAACAAGTAAGCATTTGCCATCTCCTATCGTCTACTGACCAGTTTGTCCTTTCAAAGTTTCATGTTCACTTTTGTAACTGTTATTCTGTCCTAGGTTTCTGATGATTTGTCAGAGGTTAATTTCTCACAAAATGTTTGATCATGTAGTTTTGGTATTCATCTTCTTAAACTGCATCACTATTGCTCTGGAAAGACCCACTATACAGCCACCTGTAAGTTTGCTTTAGTGAAATCTCATCCTTAATAGTCAATTTGAATTTAATATTTGAGATTTTCATGCTTATTGGATGTATGATACATTCTGTTTTTCATTTCAGGAGAGAATGTTTCTCAGTATTTCAAATTATGTTTTCACTGTGATTTTTGTTGCTGAAATGACTGTGAAGGTATGATTTTGTTTTTTCTAATGTACAGAGAGTGTTCATTCCACAAAACAATCACATTGACGCGATATGGCTTGTGTGAAAGGTGGTGGCCCTTGGCTTCTGCTCCGGGAAGCACAGTTATCTGCAGAGCACCTGGAATGTTCTGGATGGGGTGCTGGTCTTTGTGTCTCTCATTTACATTCTGGTCTCTCTGGCTTCCACTGGTGGAAACCGAATCCTTGGCATCCTGAGGGTTCTTCGCCTGCTGAGAACTCTGCGGCCACTAAGGTGAGTCAGTGAAAGGTCACAACGTGCCTGTCTGAGGCACGGTCAATCAATGAAATCCGCTATACAGTCATTGCTCCTGTTAGGAAATAAACTGAAGGTTAGTTGTGTGGTTGCATTATCTCCCGAGCCTACATGCTAAAAGCCCCTTACCAATTCAACAAAAGACTATTATCCTTGAATTTGTTTTAGAGGCAAGACCAAGCGGTGGTTTATCAATCTTAAAGGTCACCCAGTCTATTGTACCATTACATAAATGTTACTGCAATCCAGACAGACTGAAATAGGTTGTGTCTTTGTTTTTCACTTAAATAGAGTGATTAGTCGTGCTCCTGGACTGAAGCTGGTGGTGGAAACGCTAATAACGTCACTGAGGCCCATTGGGAACATTGTGCTGATCTGCTGCGCCTTCTTTATTGTCTTTGGCATTCTTGGAGTTCAGGTAATTGCCTCAACCGCTACACAATACATGCTTTTCAACAAAAATATGAGGTTTTTTAGATAACACAGCATCGATATTATCTATCACAGCTCTTCAAAGGAAAGTTTTACCATTGTGAAGGTGCTGACACCAAAAACATCACCAATATGGACGAATGTAAAAATAAAGGTTACAAATGGATTCGGAGAAAGTACTTTGACAACTTGGGACAGGTAACTGTTATTCACTAGACATAATTCATTGGTTTGGACACATTGAATCATAATAAAGCGATTGGCTGAGTGAGGTCATGTTGCCTTTTCATTTTTTCAGAAAACATTTTCTGCTGTAATTTGTTTGAAATGATTCCCAGACTGTCATTATGAGCTCTGTTACTGCACTGAATAAATGATGGTTTTGCCATTTACTGTTTCTCTTCCGCAGGCTCTCATGTCTCTGTTCGTGTTTTCCTGTAGGGACGGATGGGTCAGTATAATGTATGATGGGTTGGACACTGTCGGGGTGAACCAGCAGGTTTGGATCTGCTTTGCTCATTCTGGCCGATGCTGTTTCCGTATTTATAAATTCACATAACTTTTCTAATTTGTTTTTGTATTGTGTAGGCATTCTTTGATGGAAATGACATTTTTAACATTTTTTTTTATTAAAATGGCATACTCATTTGAGTTCGCTAATTAAATGGCTAGCATTTTATGTATCCTAAACACAATGAAATTATATTTTCACACTTTTGCATAATTTGACACAATTTTAATGGAAAAATATTATGCTTACAAGTGAGATTTAGCTCAATGTTTCATTCAACTATACACTCAGTATTATTTCATCATTATTTCATGAATAATCATTTCCATACAATAAATCTTGCAACTGTTTATTTCACATTTGTTTAGATGATCATATTTGGGATATAAATAACATCAAACCCCTGGGACACAAAGGTGCCTGAAGTTGAAGAAACATCCCTATATACAACATATTTAAATAACATCTGTATCTGTCCATTATCCAGACTCACATGGAATCTGCTTCCACAGAAATCTCAGTGGATTGCCTCAAAATTGGAATATCAAAGTTGTACCACTCTTGAAATATTTAGGTTAATAAAGCGTCATTAAGAGTACAGTAAGCCATTATCCCATCATATTGAAAAACAGGCTGTTTCTGTGTGCAACTGTAAAAGACTTTCAAGGTGGTCATGAGAGTCGTATCTGCTAGGAGAGATGCTCCATGTAATGGTAATGCTCTACCTGCATGATGAACTCTATCAGATATTCAGTAGCTCAATGGCTTCTCTCTTGGCATATGATATTTACCTGTAAACATGCTTTTATGGCAGACTCTCACTGTCATGTCCAATACATCACACACAGTTCAACTAATCGATAAACAGTCACCTCTAAGCTCTCCTTGGTAAACACTCAACATGTCCCCATCACCTGAGCTACTCCTTTCATATGTTCTCCCACACACTGCCATGTTTACAACGGCATGTTCACCAAAGCAGCATGCTTGAAATCCAGAAAGGCACAGGTGCTGCATGAGAGGACTGTTAACGGATAGTATCGCAATAATAGCATAGTGATGGCAAGATAAAGTACTGGTCCTCTCTGCAGCAGTCGTCCCCTTATACCCAGTGCCTTTTTGGTTTATCTGCATTGACCCTGCACTGACTCTTCTGTGCTGTCTGTCTGATTGTATCAACAGAGGCCCAGCAGAGACCGTACTATGCAGATTACTCTCCAGCCCGGCTCTACATCCACACACTGTGTACCAACCACTACCTGGACCTCTTCATTACCGGCATCATCTGCATCAATGTAGTCACTATGTCAATCGAGCATTTCAATCAGCCACTGGTGAGTCGGTGAACTACCATTGCATGAAGTTGCATTTTATCATTGAAACCAAAAGTAACTTATTTTTGTGAAATGTTCTGCTTGGAAAGCATTTGTGCTCTTTCATTAAAATAAATGGCACCTATTTTTATATAAACGCAAAGGCATTTGTGCATTATTAAATGTGTTTTAAGTGTCCATATGCTGCTTTACTATAAATTGTACTACATTAAAACTGGTGAAATAATTTCTCCTATCTTCCACAGTACCTTGAAGAGGCATTGAAATACTATAACTATGTCTTTACCGTCATCTTCATAATTGAGGCTTTGCTTAAACTTGTTGCATTTGGTTTTCGGAGAATCTTCAAAGACAGGTATTGTTGCCTAAATGACTCTAATGTGAACAGAATATAATGTGATTACCCTGTACATAAGTTTAACAATGGATGCATGAATGCAAATCTGTATTGTACTAAAGAAGTTTCTGGAAGTTAAATCAGGATTCTTAAGGGCTTATTAGGGTGCACCTCAGATGGTATACTTACTATATACATACTTGCTGTAAGTTGTAAGTGCTTAACCCGATAAAGTTAGTTAAAGACTCTATCAGCTTCGTGTACAAAAACATGAGATCATGATCCCTGTTGTTTATCAATAATCCCACATTAGCACACGTACAGGTGCAATCAACCATATGTTGTTGTATTTGCAATATGCTTATAAATCTGCGTGTGGTTTGTTTGCTCAGCTTGCTTAATGTTCAGACACCGATTAGCTAAATTACACTCTTTGCTGGATGTAGTATTTTAATTGTATGATGCTTTAATGTGCTGGCAGATGGATCCAGCTGGATCTAGCCATAGTCCTGCTCTCTATCATGGGCATCACACTGGAGGAGATCAAGATGAATGCAGTGCTGCCAATCAACCCCACCATCATCCGCATTATGAGGGTGCTGAGAATAGCTAGAGGTACTTCAGGTTTTTTTTAGCTTCTTATATTTTTTCCCCCCAAACCATACAAAATGTATTAGTGTGGTCCATTACAAATGGATGTGTTTTTGGATATGGGTTTCTCTGTGCTTTTGCCCAACAGTACTGAAGCTTTTGAAGATGGCTACAGGCATGAGAGCCCTGCTTTACACAGTAATGCAAGCTTTACCACGGTACCTAATGTTGTGTGTTTTTATATTCATTCATTCATTTATTTGTTTATTCATCAATTAATTCATTAATATAAATGTGTTATTTTTATAAAAAATATTTTATAGCATTTTTTTTTTCTTTTTTGCTTTTATGATATTATTTAACATGGCCAGATATGAGGGGTAATTTTTTGTCCAAAAGCCGTAATAATATTAAAAAACAAAGATATGACATCCAAAGTGTGTAAGGTAGTACAACTAGATCTCTTTTATTGAATCCAAAAGGTTTTAATTATATTTTGTTACATATAAAGGTATTTTAAAGTTTTTGAAGTGCGTACGGTTTAACCATCCAAAGGCCAATACAGTCATTTCATTTGTGATTAAAATATCTTAAAATGTAATAAATGTATATATTTTTTATTCTGGCATGTTTTTATAACATCATATATTAACATAGTGCAACATGGTATTAAAATTATGTGTGGAAGTCGTTGCTTTGTTATAAGAAAGAATGTCCAGAAAAATTTATTTCATTGATGTCATTCGGAGCAACCAATATAAAGGGAACATTTTGGATCAAGTTATGCCGTCAATATCATGTGACAGGACGTGACATCATTCTGTCACCTGCAAAGGACCACATGATTGTGAAGCAAAGTAACTAACTCTCTCTTAACTAATAGAAAAATTCATGTTTTCACTCGCTCATACGCATGTCCCGAAACATCAGGTCATTTGGTTCAACCGCTATAAAACATGGAAAATGTTGCACTAAATATAAAAGGTTTGATTGTCCTTTTGCTTGCTAGCTAGATATCAGTCTGTTAGCATTGTCTGAAAATATCGTCATCCGGTTTAACCAAAAGTGTCGTTCGGTAAAACCTAATTTCTATGTAAGAGGGGCTCTATGTAAGATTTTTACTTTAATAAAGCATAAAAATACCCCAATATGTTTGCAGATATTTAGGAAACATGCTAAGTTCACCTACTTGTTTCTCAGAAACACAATGCTACAGCCAGATATTCTACTTTGAAATGTGCGTTCCGTGTCGGAATGTCTGTTTTTGTTTTGGTCTGTATGAAACATGCGGTCAATATCATGTGACACTGGTTTATCCAAAAGTATTTCGACATCACAGGTTGCCAGTTGGCGGAAAACACCGCGAATTGTAGCCATGGAGACGAGCAAACAAACTGGGTCAGAGAATCGGGCAATAACGTCAGCTGCGCGTTATCGCTCTCTTCTCTGTCACGGTGAAGTGACACACACCCGCGCGAGCGCCTCCTCTCTCTCTCTCTCTCTCTCTCTCTCATGTCTCACGTAACAGTATTTGGGTCCGTTGAACACCGTTCATAGACTCTTAAAGGGACAGCAGTCCAATATTCATGCTGCTGTCTGTCATGTTAATCAAAGAACAAAAGACAAAGAAAATCACTTTCTGCTCTTGACTGAATACGTTTTATAACTTTAATGGTAAGAATTATTTGCAATAAAGACTACAGAAATTAAGGTAACCAATGCAAAATAACACAATGTGTTATTTTACATTTGATTACTTTAATTTCTGTAGTACTTCTTACCTGAATAAAAACCCAGTTAACCCGAAAAACTTAGTTTCATAGCTCTCTTTATTCTATTGCATTTATTTGAGCTGTTTATATTTTATTACTGACTTTTACTTTTTTTTTAATGAAAATAAAACTCTGCATTGAAGAAAAGAAAGAAGGAAATCGGAATCGGCCAAGAAAATTGCAATCGGTGCATCTCTACTAAAAAGCCTCTGAATCCATCTAAATATCTCTATGAACAACAGCATATCAAAACAGATAAATCAACTCATCAGCTTACAGTGTTTAAGTCTCCTCAGTTTTCATTGTCAATTGCACTCCCTATTGTTGCTGGCAACCATATGCTGTAAAAAGCTGGCAACCGCATCTTTGAACGAGGGGGCGGGCCAAACAATATTTTGAATTTGGACTGCAGTACCTATTTTGAACACTGGGTGTCATTCCTACAGAGAGCCCCTTTAAAACAAATTACTTTTTTGGTGACAAATTTTGCCAATCTTGTAAAAAAAAAATGACAAAAGCAGTTAATTGATTATTAAAAAAACACAATTAATTCTGAAGTTTATTCAGTGTCAGCAATGAAATTATATCTCCATTATGTTTTTTTACACTTTTAAAAACCATATTCGTCAAAGACCCATATATATTGTAATTCAAATACATACAGTTTATATTAGAGACAAAATATTTTTGCAGTGCATACAGTATGCCATTGTGTGTATGTGTGTACGTTTGCTTTAGAGAGATGTAGATGTACTGCACAATTGCATTTGTTTGTGTCTTTGTGTGGATATGTAGAATATAGATATAAAGTATCTATAACACAATGCTACTCCCCATGATTGATTGTTTAATAACATACTGTGATAATCCGCTTTCTCTCTTAAGGTGGGAAATCTGGGCTTGCTGTTTATGCTCCTCTTCTTCATTTATGCGGCAATTGGCGTGGAGCTTTTTGGGAAACTAGGTCAGTGCTGCAATCCTGCTCACTGTTCGTACTGAGCTCTCCATTTCACAGTTTTAGCGGCTTTGCTCTACCTTAGCTGCCACTCTCATTTTTAGGTCAGAAATGCTTCAATTTGGTCCCCATGGGCATGCTTCTCTCACAGTTTTAGAGCTCTTTTTAGTCTACAGTACTGTCATATTGGAAGAAGAACCTAAATTAGCGCTGTTGATCTTTGGAGCTTGCTCCTGCAATGGTAGCATATTTATGAGATAGCCTCTAGGTTCAAAGAGACATTTCTATGCTACTTATATCCCCGTGAGAGGCCTCTGGAACACAAATGACAGGATTATGCTTTCTCTTAAAGGGCAAGCACTCTGATTACTTTCATTAGCCTTCAACTTTAAAATCATTGCTAATTATTGTGTCAGACGTGTCTGGGGGTAACGGCTCATTTGCTTCTTTAATGATAATACGAGGACTCTGTCAGGTTATCTTCACTTTTAGCAACACATTCAGTGATAATCTGGGAGTCTAGCTGTGCTTTTTGTGTACAAGATGTTTAAAAGTACTTGACGTTTGTTAAACTATTGACTACCAATATTTTCATCTAGAATGCACTGACGAAAACCCATGTGAAGGATTAAGTCGACATGCTACGTTTGAGAATTTTGGAATGGCCTTTTTAACGTTATTCAGAGTATGGACGGGGGACAACTGGAATGGCATAATGAAGGTACTATAACGCAGAAGAGTTTTTCATTGTTCTTCTGTAACTGTATTGAGAGTTTCACATGTGCAGGTTTAGTCATTAACATGTTGCACATGTGCAGGTCACTCTGCGAGAGTGCGATCAAGCAGAAGATAAGAACTGCGTCCCCTATCTGCCTCTGGTCTCCCCCATCTACTTCGTCACCTTTGTGCTGATGGCTCAGTTTGTGCTGGTTAACGTGGTGGTGGCTGTATTGATGCAACACTTGCAGGAAAGCAATGAGGAGGCTAAAGAAGATGCAGAAATGGACGCTGAGATTATAATGGAGATGATAATGGCTCGGCGTCTCAGCAACGTCTCAGCAGGGAGTTGTTCAGAGTCTGAAGGCAGGGCAACTTATGTTGGACCACGCCCAAATTCACCCAGATAGGTATACATGCCCTGGTTAGCCTGAATTACTCGTGAATAAACATGTATTTATAGCAGAGATGTTCACGGGTTTTTTATCTGGAGTCCGAGTCAAGTCTGAAGTCTTTATCACTGGAGTCTGAGTAAGGTGACCACCCATCCCGCTTTGCGTTGTACCGCACATCGCATATTGAGAAAATGTCCCGCATTTTCATCAGTCTGTTGGTTTTTAATTATAATATTAAGAAAACGTGCATGCGTTATTTTGACTTTTTAAGAAAGCAATAAATTTATTATTTTTGCTGCGTAGTTTTTCACCTACCAGCGCTTCGACAGAAGTAACATCCCAACAGCTGTTTTTTAAATCCTATCCAATGGGTGAAAAGAAAGGAGTAAATACGGTCACTAGTAGGTTGTGACGGCTGTCAATCCAAATGTGGAGCGGAGTTGGACTTGGTCAGGACTGTTTCAAAAATAGGGTGACCAGACTGAAATGTCCCCGTTTTACAGCTCGTTCAAACCAACCCACATATACATTGCACATATACAAAAGACCGACGAGCATTCAGCAGCCTGCTGGAGCAATTGTGTAGTGATCATGTTCTCCAACAGAGGGGGCTGTGTAGCTATATTTGGGCGCGCGAGCGCTGCTACTTCCTGAGGAACGTAATCTGGATCCGGAACAGAGCAAAGCGCCATTATCGTCAAATATCAAAATAAACATTGTTATCAGTTTCAAGGTTAAGTCAAGTCAAGTCACCTTTATTTATATAGCGCTTTTTACAATGCAGATTGTGTCAAAGCAGCTTTACATTGATAATTGGTATATAATTTTTCCTTTTAAAGAATAGTGTCAATGCAGGCAGATCAAAAGCACTGTTGAATAAATGTCAAGGATACTGTTGAATATCAAATGTCAAGTCAAATTAAATTAAATTAGGGCTGCACGATTAATCGTATTTTATCACGATAACGATATCTGCTTCTCTCGATTGATTTTAAATAATCGTCACGATATTGGCCCGCTCTATGAAAATGAACATAATCTGGAAATATTGGAAGTAATATTAGGAATTTCGCTGTTTTATCTTTTGAAGTTCCTAAAGGTTTTACCAGTTTTCATAATGTTGATCGGCTAGAAATGATTTTTCTTTGCTTTACGAATTTGCCGGGCAATTTGAATCTGGTTTGTCTTATTGCAAACGAATTGTGTTGCTTTAAAATCTAATGTGAATACATATTACAAAGCGCTCACCAAAACCATGTTTTGTATTGATTTACCATCTAACGAAGTTATCATAGTTGGTTAAATTTAAGTCTTTGTGCCACCTACAGGCCTTTTGGGTGAAGTGTAGGTTGGTAAAGAACTTGCAAAATAGCCATAGTTTCATTACTCTTTTGATAGAATAAACATGATTAATAGTCGTGATTATAATTTTGAGGAAATTGTGGCACTGGCTGTCGTGTTGATGATGTCTTCACAATGGATGATCTAGTCGACTCGATCTCTGCTGATACAGGGCTGCGTTGTGGTCGTGTCAAGGCACCGGTCCTCGGTCTCATCTGGAAACGGCCCTGTGGCGAGGGGGGCGTGGTTCAGCGAGGTCTGCAACCGGAGAGAATAGCGGGAGACGCGTGGTAAGTGAGTGGGTTGAATACAAATCACGAACACCTGTTTCTCATTCCAGTGATTGGCGCGGAGACAGGACAAAACGCCGTGAGAAGCAGGAGTGTGTGAGAGAGAGGGGAACTGCTGACTGAGTCGAGTCGAGGTTCGTGGAGTGAAGCCCTTGTGGATTGTGTAAACCAAACTTGGAGAGAAGCCCTTGTGGATAGCGTATACCGAACCTGGAGTGAAGCCCTTTGTGGATTGTTTATTTTCTTTTTTTTTTTTTTTTTTTTTTTTTTTTCTTTTTTGCTGAACCACGCCCCCTCGCCACAGGCCCCGAATCCGGTTGACTACGGTAAACCTCGGGATAAACAGAAAGACTAATATTAGCGTAGATGCCATTCTTTTTCTGATGTAACGAGTACATCTGGTGTTATAGGAAGTGTTCCCGGTTCCGGCTGAACTAATTTATGCAGCCTAATAATCCTTTAACGGATTTGAAAATATAAATATATAATGTGTTATGTGTATGCCAGGTTAAAGAGATGCGTTTTTAGTCTAGATTTAAACTGACAGAGTGTGTCTGCATCCCGAACAATGCTAGGAAGATTGTTCCAGAGTTTAGGTGCCAAATAGGAGAAGGATCTACTGCCTGCGGTTGATTTTGATATTCTAGGTATTATCAGCTGGCCTGAATTCTGAGATCGCAATAAACGTGAAGGACTATAATGCATTAAGAGCTCACTTAGGTACTGGGGAGCTAAACCATTTAGTGCTTTGTAAGTAATTAACAAGATTTTAAAATCTATACGATGTTTAACAGGAAGCCAATGCAGTGACGAAAGAACTGGGCTAATATGGTCATACTTCCTAGTTCTAGTAAGGACTCTAACTGCTGCATTTTGTACGAGCTGTAGTTTATTTATCAAGTGGGAGAAACAACCACCCAGTAGAGCGTTACAGTAATCTAGCCTTGAGGTCATGAACGCATGAACTAACTGTTCTGCATTCTTCATTGAGAGCATATGTCGTAGTTTAGATATATTTTTAAGATGGAAGAAAGCGGTTTTACAGATGCTAGTAACATGGCCTTCAAATGAAAGATTGGTATCAAAGAGCACACCCAGGTTCCTAGCTGACGACGAAGACTTAACAGAGCAGCCATCAAGTGTTAGACAATATTCTAGGTTATTACGTGAAGAAGTTTTTGGTCCAAAAATTAGAATCTCTGTTTTTTCTGAATTTAGTAGTAGGAAATTACTGGTCATCCAGTTTTTTATATCAGCTATGCATTCTGTTAATTTTGTGAATTGGTAAGTTTCGTCAGGGCGTGAAGAAATATAGAGATGAGTATCATCAGCGTAACAGTGAAAACTAACGCCATGCTTCCTAATGATATCTCCCAAGGGTAGCATGTACAGAGTGAAAAGCAACGGTCCTAGTACTGAGCCTTGCGGTACTCCATATTTAACTTGTGATTGATATGATATCTCATCGTTTACTACTACAAACTGATAACAGTCAGATAAGTATGATTTGAACCATGCCAATGCAATTCCACTAATGCCAACATAATTTTCAAGTCTATTTAAGAGAATATTGTGATCGATAGTGTCAAATGCAGCACTAAGATCCAGTAACACTAATAGAGAGATACAACCATGATCTGATGATAAGAGCAAATCATTAGTAACTCTAATGAGAGCAGTCTCAGTACTATGGTACGGTCTAAATCCTGACTGGAAATCCTCACAGATATTATTTCTTTCTAAAAAGGAACATAGTTGTGATGAAACTGCCTTTTCTAGTATTTTTGACAGAAAAGTAAGATTTGAGATCGGCCTGTAATTGACTAATTCTCTAGGATCAAGTTGTGTTTTTTTAATAAGAGGTTTAATAACAGCCAGCTTAAAAGTTTTTGGTATGTATCCTAGTGATAAAGATGAATTAACAATATTAAGAAGAGGATCTATGACCTCCGGAAGCATCTCTTTTCAATAGCTTAGTCGGTATAGGGTCTAACATACATGTTGTTGATTTTGATGATTTAACAAGTTTAGACAATTCTTTCTCTCCTAAAGCAGAAAATGAATTGAATTTTTCTTCAGGGACACTACAATGCACTGTCTGACACAATACTGTAGTAGACGGTTGCATGGTTATAATTTTCTCTCTAATATTATCAATCTTGCAAGTAAAGAAGTTCATAAAGTCATTACTGCTATGCTCTTTGGAAACATAAGAAGTTGAAGCTTTATTTCTTGTTAATTTAGCAAATAAATACCTAGGGTTGTGTTTATTTTCTTCTAAAAGTTTTGAAAAATAGGCAGATCTAGCAGTTTTTAAGGCCTTTCTGTACTCAATAATTTTCTCTCTCCACGAAATGCGAAATACTTCTACTTTTGTTTTCTTCCAGCTGCGCTCCATTTTTCTAGCTGCTGTTTTTAGGGCCCGAGTGTGCTCATTGTACCATGGCGTTGGATTAATTTCCTTAATCTTTTTTAAACGCAAAGGAGCAACTGAGTCTAATGTGCTGGAAAAGACAGAGGCAATAGTTTCTGTTGCAACATCGAGGTCTTCTAAGCTGTCTGGTATGCTAAGGTGATGAAACTGATTAGGAAGATTATTTATAAAGCGATCTTTAGTGGTAGAAGTGATGGTTCTACCATATTTATGGCAGGGAGGCAGTTTAGCCTCTTTGACTAAATGTAGTATACACGAGACTACATAATGATCTGAGATGTCGTCACTCTGCTGCAGAATTTCAACGGCATCAATATCGATTCCATGTGACAATATTAAATCTAAAGTATGATTACGACAATGAGTGGGTCCCGACACGTGTTGTCTAACACCAATAGAGTTTAGAATGTCTGTAAATGCCAATCCTAATGAGTCATTTTTATTTTCTACATGGATATTAAAATCACTAACAACAAGGACTTTATCTGCAGCTAGTACTAATTCTGATAGAAAATCGGCAAATTATTTGATAAAGTCTGTATGGTGTCCTGGTGGCCTGTATACAGTAGCCAGCACAAATGTCAACTTACATAATGTTACGTAAAGCACCATCACTTCGAAGGAATTACATTTGAAAGACTTCTGGCTGATACTGTAAATATTACTATAAATTACAGCAACACCCTCCCCCTTTGCCTTTCTGACGAGGATTGTGTCGATAATCATAACCTTGAGGACTAGACTCATTTAAAGTAATGTAATCATCCGGTTTTAGCCAGGTTTCTGTCAAACACAGCACATCTAGATTATTGTCTGTGATAATATCGTTTACAATAAGTGCTTTTGAAGAAAGTGATCTAATATTTAGGAATCCAAGCTTTATCATTTGTTTATCATTATTATCTCTATTTTTTATTTGTTGAACATCAATTAAATGTGCGCTCTTTTGGACTAAGCCTAATTGAAGCGGTTTAAAGTAGCCGATCGCAATGGTTGATGCGAATCAGCACGCGTGTTATTTTTTGAGAAATAAAGATAAATATCAGGTTGCGGTGTTTGATTATAGAAACTCTAAGTGGTAAGCGCTCAATGGTAGGCTATAGTATAAGCGCTCAAGTCACTACTTTGGGCTGATTATAACCCTCTCTCGCACATGGCCAGACAGTGGAAATACGGCTAATACTGGATATCTGGTATTCAAGTTAGCCTCATTGATCTGAGCTTATACATCTTGAATTCGATCGAGTAGCCTAGTAAAAAACATCATTGCTGGATTATTTTGACTATAATAAATAAGCAGATGAAACATAGCCTATACTGTTTATCACAGATTACTTTGGGCCAAATTTACAAAGGACATTTGTTTAGAAACCATTTTAAAATGTATACATTCACATAAAGTAACACCTTATTGGGTCAAAAGTGAGAGATTTTTTCTGTCACTTTGGAAAAAGAGAGAGACTGATAAATTGTTCGCATAGTAGGCGTGAAAAAAGCAGGGTAATATTTGAAACATAGCCTATTAAAAATAATAAAATGATCTATGGAAAAGAAGTGCCATGTCTTTTTGGTACATGATAATCACATCATCATTATTATAACATTTTTTAGGCTACGTATTTAGAAGACGCTTTTATCCAAAAAAGGAACAAAGCAATTCATCAAATGGCATTCATAATACAGGTTAGACAATAATAATACAGGGCTAAGATTATCACAAATAAACACAAGATTTTGACGCATATCCAAGGGTTTGTGGGGAGTGTGGAGTGCACACTGCATGGCAGGGAGGCGCGGGCACGAACACTTGCATTTTCCTATGGACAGTGGAAACAACTTAAAATACTCTATCATTTCTGGTCATGCAGAAAATAATAATACATTATTTGCAACTACTTTTATTTGTGTAAACTCAACAAGAAAACATTGTGCTTTTGTAAAATAAAATAAAACAATCAGGCGCGGTTTCATGATCTCCGAACTGGAGCGCGAGAACTGAAACAAAATAGCCTATGTAGGCTAAAGCTTGAAATGTCCACTTTAAAACGAACAAATTCAGAGACATATAGCCTAGCCTATGGCTCTTGTCATTCAGCACTGAGGGAAAAATATCATTTCCAGGTTATAGTTTGGCCTTAGAACACCAGTAAAATCTAAATTTTTTTCCATATTAATTTGTGAATATTTTAAATGTTTAATAAAGGGGCAAAAAGTCATAAATAAAAATCTGAAAAATCGTCAATAGGCCTATTTATTTTTTTGCGCAGCATTTGGTGTAGGTCAAATTAAAATGGTGTTCAACTCTGCGTTTTAAAAATAAGCCTGCAACAACCGTTCATTTTTCATTTTGCAAATACGGGTTAAAAAAACAAAATCGAATGGACACAAAAGTACACCATTTAGACAGAATACGAGACAGAGTTCTTTATTAAATTCATAAAAGAAACAATAATTACAGGAATACTGGATTCTAACCTGAAAGAAAATGCCACAATCAAGACCTCTGAGCAGAAATGAGGGAGTAACATAATATGAGGGAGTAAGAATTTAAGTTAATAAAAACATCTAAAACAAAGAATAAATGTATTATTTAAATTTGTATGATGACAACTGTCAATGCGTGAACATGTTTACATTTAGGCTATTTCAATGGATTTTTTCAGTCAGTGAAGCCAAATAATTGGGTGACAAATAGCATGCATATATAGACTATTAATTTTACAGG
Source organism: Ancherythroculter nigrocauda (assembly GCA_036281575.1). NCBI lineage: Eukaryota > Metazoa > Chordata > Actinopteri > Cypriniformes > Xenocyprididae > Ancherythroculter > Ancherythroculter nigrocauda. Next base: position 11,887,587 of record VTFQ01000001.1, read on the forward strand.
CTAAAAATACAGTGTTGGGAAAACTCTTATTTTGAAAAACAATGACCAATAGGATTTAGCAAATGCGCCGGCGCGCGCTGCATTTAATTACTTTATTATAGCTAAAATAAAGCGCAAAAGAAACTACGAGCAATGACCGTCGTTGTTCTGTTGTAAGTTAAGTCATGAAATTACCAAACATGCGAGCTGCCTCAAAACTGTGCATGCATTTATTTGTTGACATGGTTTTAAATTGTTATCCAATTTGTTGGCCTTAAAACGTCTTAAAAATGCACATATGTACACCAGGGAAATCTAAATTTTCGGGGGAGCATATGCTCCGTACCCCCCTAGGAAACTACATTTTCTGACCTCGGTAATTATGAAACCCTGCGTACGGCCCAGCTTATATTCTGTCTAATGAAATCTGAGGTAAACGTGTATTTCTACAAATGTGCGCACTTTTGGACTAAAAGTTTGTATGTGTATGCACTGTGATCAAAAATAAATGGGACCAAACACGACTGAATGTAAAGGTTTGTGTCTCGTTATTCTATTAATAACTACCGATTGATTTTGCATTTCTATCAGAAATTAAGAATTATTGTCATTGTAGTGGTGCAAATATCTAAGCTATCTAATACTTCAAATCTCAAGGTTAAATCAGATTTTTTTTTTTGTAAAAATGTTTCTGTAAAAGCTGCCAAAAATAGTAGGCTATATATAGCTCTACTGTGGTTTTTAACAAATTTTCAAAAACAAACAAAAACTTTTCAAAACATCCCCCCTCCGTTTTTTTTTCACAAATCGCACCCTGCACAGATGTCATAACTTTTGTTTTAGGCAATACGCTGAGATTATTTCATATTAAGTATTGGCCGGCTAACGGATGGCATACAGAATTTTCTCTGCCAACTAAACCTCCAAAGCAAATAAAGTCAAAGAACAGTTGTACAGCAGTAGGCACACAGAGTTGTTTCGTTCCTGAATGAATAAGAGTCTTTGAACAACCCATTAATATAGACGATGATTCAGTGACCAATTAATATAGACAGCCACTTGATTTTATTCCTGAATGAATCAGCGCTTTGAACGAACGAATCGACAAATGAATAAATGACTCCTTCTTTAACACAATGACTTACCGCCACCTAGTGGCGATATTACTTTCATAATCCAATTAAGTATTATTTAATCTTGTCATTTCATATTTCTGAATAAAAATGTTGTTTAAAATATTAATCTCATTATATTATACTGTTGTAATTAATGTGTAAATGTATTTACTGTAAGTAGCTACATCTGAAAGCATCATGCAGTTGACTGATACTGATTTAATTGGTAACAGCCTAGTGTCATATTATTATAATTTATTTGACTACATTTAATAATTTAACATTATAGATAGCATAAATATTTAATAAAATTAGGAAAGAAATTATATATAAATGTAAAAAAAAATACCCCTGTAAATCATTTGTCCCATATAAGTTAATTTCTGATACTGGTAGATGCCATTAAATATGAAAACCTTTCATGAAAACCTGGTTTATTGTACAAAGTCTTATTTCAGGGTTTTATTCATATAACTCAAACAAGTTCACCGTAAAAACGTTATGTCAAATTCATATTTCACTAAAGTCAATCACTGAAACATTAGATAATGGCATTATGATATCCATCTGTTGACTGAATAAAAATCATAATAGAACTATAATAGATGTGCTGTGAACATTAACTACGATGGTGGTCAGCAATAATAAAACAGGCAATGTGTAAAAGGTATTGCTATTAGGTAGTTGTGAGTGCAGGTGCGAAGTAAATTATTATATCTGAGATAATATTTCTGAGCTAAACACGCATTTTTATGGACACACAGAAGAAAGCCTCTACAGGCTCTGCCTTGATTTGTGTCTCAAGTCATTTGTTAGTCTGGCTGTTTGAGAGATAGAGATCAAGAGAAAAACGAAAAATCAAGTCGGATTCTTGTTTTTCGTTTTGTTTGAAAAAAATGAAAAACGAAAAAGGTGCCGTTTTTCATTTTCCGATTTCATTATTAAATCAAAAAACGAATGACCAAAAGATACACGGACCGAATCAGGGTATCTTCCGTTCATTCATGTTTTGATAAGAAAAGCAAAAAAATAGCATGTTGCCTATACATACTGTATATTTGACATTTGACATGTCCTACACTTTTCTATGAAAAAAAAAACAAACCTCAAAATAGAATAGGCCTAATAGATTTGCTGTGACTGTAAAATACACACACCCACACACACACACACATATACATATATGTGTGTGTGTGTGTGTATATATATATATATATATATATATATGTATGTGTGTATATATTTTCATAGCCTATCTATCATTTCAAATCCATCCCATGTTGTCTAAAACAAAAGACATTTTTACACTCAATGTATCAAAATTGTAGGCTGGGGGTAATTGTGTGCAGCTGCAAAGTAAATTAATATTTCATGAGAAAGAGATAAAATGTAGAATAAACGCGTTAAGAATCCGTACAGCTGTAGAGCTAGGGACTTTTATTCTATTGAGTGGAACCGATGAACAACTGATGACGACATGGTTTGACGTCTGGTTGACCAATCAGCGGAAAGAGGTGTTTCATTCCCGCCCACATGTAGAGATCAAATATTCAAAGTGCTTATTTGTTTCCTACCCCAGAATGAAAAAAGAAAAATCAAGCCAGTTTTTTGTTTTTTTCGTTTTCATTTTAAAAATTAAAAACAAAAAAAAGTGTGTTTTTCTCATTTTTCTGATTTCAATATTAAATCAAAACATGAATGATCGGAAGATACCCCGATTCAGACGCGCCAGTGGAGGAAATACTGCACCATGCACAGGCTCACTGTTCGCCAAATATAGGAAGAACAATATAAATAATAAATTGGGGTTGATATGAATGTAGGTCCGTGTATCTTTTGGTCATTCGTTTTTTGATTTAATAATGAAATCGGAAAATGAAAAACGGCACCTTTTTCGTTTTCTCATTTTTTTCAAACAAAACGAAAAACAAGAATTCGGCTTGATTTTTCGTTTTTCGTTCAGGGGTAGAAAATGAACTCCAGGCAGAGAAACATGGATTTGCAGTTATCATTTTGTGTCAAAATGTTGGATTTTGAGGTAAAATCATACCGTATATATTGTATTGTTATATATTATGTTGACAACTGATCAATTAAATATTTTCGATCTTATATTCTGCATAATTGTGTGTTTTTAAATAAACAACACTGACAAAAACTATACTATAAAACTATATATGTTTTAGGGCTGGACAATATGACGATATAAAATTGATATAAGTGATTAAAACCTACCTATACTGTAGTTACATAAAATATTCACAGGCAGATTTGCTTTATGTATTTCCCCACCGTCGAAATCAGGCACATATAAATGTCAGGAAACACGACTCCTGGCTGCATGTCAGTATCCATGGATTAGGTTTATTTGACAAGTTGTAATGAACACATTCAATTCCAACCTTTAGTGTAATTCGTCAGTTTTACTCGCGTTTTCACAGTTTCCCCTATTAAATCCAGTCACGCAGCAGCTTCTTTTGCCACTCAGTCCAGCTGAGGGAGCGCGCTTTCGGCGGGAAAGTGACATCGACGAATACCCTCTATAGTCCTTCGCTGCGATGGATTTAATGCGTTTATTGCAACTATATAATCACTTTTAAATTTACATTTAATCTTAATCTCTATCTCTTGATCTCTATCTCTATCTCTCAAATAGCCAGACTAACGAATGACTTGAGACACAAATCAAGGCAGAGCCTGTAGAGGCTTTCTTCTCTGTGTCCATAAAAACGCGTTTAGCTCAGAAATATTATTATCTCAGAAATAACAATTTACTTCGCACCTGCACTCACAACTACCACCTTTGACACACTGCCTGTTTTATTATTGCTGATCACCTATCAAAATCTGTGTGGCAATGCTGCGCGACTCACGCGACAGCACAGAGATAGCGGCGCGCACTCAAGAATTGTATGAGCAAATGCGCCAGCGCGCGCTGCATTTAATTACTTTATTATAGCTTAAATAAAGCGCAAAAGAAACTACGAACAATGACCGTCGTTGTTCTGTTGTAAGTTAAGTCATGAAATTACCAAACATGCGATTAAAGCTGCCTCAAAACTGTGCATGCATTTATTTTTTGACACAGTTTTAAATTGTTATCCAATTTGTTGGCCTTAAAACGTCTTAAAAATGCACATATGTACACCAGGGAAATCTAAATTTTCTCGGGGGAGCATGTCCCCATACCCCCCTTGTAGGAGCCAAAATGTGTTATTCTCATTATGACCATTGAGTGGCACTGTGATTATTAGGAATTGTATATATGTGTGTGTGTGTATATAAGCAGCCTGCATTTTGTGGGTAAGCAGGTGTTTGACCCGGAAGGGCAAACAGGTTTTTGACCGTTTTGATGTGGTGTTAGGCACGCTTATGCTTCAGTTGAACATGTGCACGATGGTAACAAAGGAAAAATAAAGCTAACTTATATGGAAGAAGAAGAATGGTCTCAGTGTCATTTATCAAGAAGGTAAACACGTCATCAACCAGAAAGTGAGTCAAACCAACTTCTCCGGAATCAAACAACTCAGTAGCTAAAGTATAAGACTTGGCTCCTACACCCCTAGCAAACTACATTTTCTGACCTCGGTAATTATGAAACTCTGCATACGGCCCGTAATGAAATCAGAGGTAAATGTGCATTTCTCCAAATGTGCGCACTTTTGGACTAAAAGTTTGTATGTGTATGCACTGTGATCAAAAATAAATGGGACCAAACGCAGTTGAATGTAAAGGTTTGTGTCTCGTTATTCTATTAATAACTACCGATTGATTTTGCATTTCTATCAGAAATTAAGAATTATTAGTGTCATTGTAGTGGTGCAAATATCTAAGCTATCTAATACTTCAAATCTCAAGGTTAAATCAGATTTTTTTGTAAAAATGTTTCTGTAACAGCTGCCAAAAATAGTATATAGCTTTACTGTGGTTTTTAACAAATAAAAAAAAAAAAAAAAAATTGTTTTATGCAATACGCTGAGATTATTTAATTAATATTAAGTATTGGCCGGCTAACGGATGGCAGACAGAACGGTTATTTTCTCTGACTTTATTTGCTTTGGTGGTTTAGTTGGCAAAGAACCGTTGTGCGACTGACTCACAGTAGGCGCAGAGTTGTTTCATTCCTGAATGAATAAGAGTCTTTGAACAACCCATTAATATAGACGATGATTCAGTGACCAATTAATAGACAGCCACTTGATTTTATTCCTGAATGAATCAGCGCTTTGAACGAATCGACAAATGAATAAATGACTCCTTCTTTAACACAATGACTTACCGCCACCTAGTGGCGATATTACTTTCATAATCCAAGTATTATTTCATCTTGTCATTTCATATTTCTGAATAAAAATGTTGTTTAAAATATTAATCTTCATTATATTATACTGTTGTAATTAATGTGTAAATGTATTTACTGTAAGTAGCTACATCTGAAAGCATCATGCAGTTGACTGATAATGATTTAATTGGTAACAGCCTAGTGTCATATTATTCTAATTTATTTGACTACATTTAAGAATTTAACATTATAGATAGCATAAATATTTAATAAGATTAGGAAAGAAATTATATATAAATGTAAAAAAATACCCTGAAAATCACTGGTAGATGGCATTAAATATGAAAACCTTTCATCTCTGGTTTATTGTACAAAGACTTATTTCAGGGTTTTATTCATATAACTCAAACAAGTTCAATCACTGAAACATTAGATAATGGCATTATGATATCCATCTGTTGACTGAATAAAAATCATAATAGAACTATATAGATGTGAAGTGACGTGAAGTGAAGTGAAGTGACATGTGGCCAAGTATGGTGACCTATACTCGGAATATGTGCTCTGCATTTAACCCATCCAAGTTCACACACACACACTGTGAACACACACCCGGAGCAGTGGGCAGCCATTGCTGCGGCGCCCAGGGAGCAGCTGGGGGTGCGGTGCCTTGCTCAAGGGTCTCACCTCAGTCGTGGTATTGAAGGTGGGGAGAGCACTGGAACTGCCATCACCGATAATCCCTGCCAGACCTGAGACTCGAACCCATGACCTTTGGGTTACAAGTCCGACTCTCTATCCATTAGGCCATTGCTTTAAAAAAATCAGCAACCAGTATCAGAATCGGCCAATTTGCTTCTATTGGCCATGAAAAATCAAAATAGGTGCATCAGGGTTTTTTTTCTGCTGTTTGTTGTTTATATGGTTAATAGTAATGCAGCTATCAGTGCACTAAGGTTAAATGTTAGTATAAACATATTTATACTAGGGATAGTTCACACAAAATTATCATATTTTTTCCCAAACCCCTAAAATGTGGTGGTGGAGAGATGCAAAAAACTGTTGAGAAACCATAGATGTGTCAGCTTTAAATTAGTTATGCTCCGATTGATCGGCCACCGATCATGATCGGCCGATATTGGCTAAAAATAGCTTGATCGGTGAACCCCAAAAGCGCCAATAAAAAAAGCCGATCACGTGAAGTAAATTACTCGCGTGACTTTTTCACACTTGCATGCACGGCGCACAGGTACACAACAGCAGAGCGGAGCTTGTCAGTGGCAACATGAGTTCTCCCGTCTGGAAGTTTTTCAAAGTGTCCGATAAAGACGTAAAGTTAGCCGTTTGCAATGTATGTCGTGATGAAATCCCTTGAGGTGGAAGCAAGCAACGTCATTTTAACACCACTAACATGATTAGGCATCTTAGAACACGCCATACAACTGAATATGCAGAGTATGAGAAACTAAACCAGCCGAAGCCAACAACATCCCCATCCCTCAACCAGCCGACTGTGAGTGATGCATTTAAACGACGTGAACCATACAGCAGGGATAGTACGAGGTGGAAAGACATCACGTTCAGAATTATGGAATTAATTTGCCTCGACGAACAACCTCTATCCGTTGTGGAGGATAAAGGCTTCCGTCGCCTGCTAAGCTGCCTTGATCCACGATACGACCCCCCAGGCAGGAAATACCTAACTGATGTGTGTCTCCCCGCGTTGTACCAAACAGTGTACACACACATTGACAGGCTTCTGAAGGATAGTGTACATATTAGCTTCACAAACGATATATGGAGTGCAGACGCCTGTCCAATGTCCCTGCTAAGTTTAACAGCACACTTTATTGACTCAAACTTCGAAAGACACAACATTGTGCTACATTGTCAGGATTTCACAGGGTCACATTCTGCGGAGGCTTTGGTGAACGCATTTAGCGTTCGGCATGTTTCAGTCACGGGGGATACAAAGAGAAAAAATCCATGCAATCTTAACAGACAACGCCAAAAACATGCAGAAAGCAATGAGAGACGCAGATTTCCCTGGCCTGCCGTGTGTAGCACACACTCTCCAGCTTGCTGTGCATGAGGGTGTATTATCCCAGCAAAGTATTTTGGATATCACAGCCTCAGGGAGACGCATTGTTGGGCACTTTAAACATTCTCCGTTGGCATATACCTGGCTGGAAAATGTTCAAAAGCAACTCGGCCAGCCGATTAAAAAACTCCGCCATGTGTCCATTCAATGGAACAGTACATTGAACATGTTCCAAAGTCTGTTAGAACACAAAATGGCGCTTGCAGCCTATGCTGCAGAACACGAATTGCCATGCACGTTCACAATTCACCAGTGGAAATTAATCGAAAATATGGTCTCTATCCTCGCCCCGTTTGAAGAGCTCACACAACAAATTAGCTCATCAACTGCATCCGCTGCGGATGTGATTCTGTGTATACGAGCTCTCAGCCGACTCTTGGAGAAGACGGTGGAGTCTGACCATGGTGTGAAAACATCAAAAACCGTGCTACTGGAAGCTGTCAGAAGACGATTTGCTGACATTGATACACAGAAGCTATATGCAATTGCGACGGTGCTAGATCCAAGGTAAGAGAAACTTATATCACTTATCATTAGTCTTCCCCTGTCTTTCAATCTTTGTCCAACTATCTCTTTGTTCTAAATAGATAATTAGGCTTTTCTTATGCCTTATTTGAAGGACGGCTTTAATTTAAAATATTTAATATTTTTTGTCATAGTTGAAAATGGGTTACTCTGGTAGTATTTAATTTTTGTGACTATGTAATCTGACACAAATGTATGTGTGTGGCCTGCATGGCATGTCACTATAATTGATTTCACACAGTTTTTCATTTTTATATCCATTTCAGATACAAAAGACAGATACTTTCCAGAGGCACTCAAACCAACTGTGCGTGATCTGTTTCGGGACGTCGTTACAGCCCATTGCCACACTGAACTGCCAATTACAAGCAGTGTGGAGGTGCCCAGTTCCAGCAGGTCAACAGACAAAAGCCCACCAGCTTGCTCTTTACAGGCAATGTTTGCTGAACTGGTGGAGGAGGATACAGGACAAACTGATGAGGAAATCACGATCGTCTCACAGATCAACCAATATCTAGCAGAGGCCGTAATGCCACACAGTGGACAGCCACTTGCTTATTGGCAGGCGAATAAAGGCCGCTTCCCTGCACTTGCACAGACAGCAAGAGCATACCTTTGTTCACCATGCACAAGTGTGGATAGTGAGCGACTGTTTAGCACGGCTGCAAACGTTATTGATGACAAAAGAAACCGGCTGACATCAAAAAATGCGGAGATGCTCATAGCCATCAAGAGAAACTTGAGACCTGAATGATTTTGTACTCTGTGTTAGTAGACTGAGGCCCAGCAAGTTTAGTTTTGAAACGTTCTGTGGCCAATTGTTTAATTTTAATATTTTTTAAAAAAGGCTACATTTTACAAGTAGCCTGGGCCTATGTGACCTCATCCCATCCCAAGTTCATCTGGTTGGTAACTATCTGCTTGGCCTCCTTGTTTCTCTGCTTTGTTATTTAGGAAGGATGGCATTGGCATACAGTAGCTTACATTATTTTATTTTTTGGATCTGATGTAGTTGGTTCCTCAACTACATCAGACGTTTATAATAATAACAGAAAAAAAAATCTTGCCATAGTTTTGTCCTTTGTGGCAGTAGCCAGTTTTGGTGTAACAAGTTTTACATATAGCTGCCAATTATTAAATATAATCAGTGTTTTAAGAGGCTACATCCCATTAAGCTGATCTGATGTCTGTTGGTCTGCCTAACCCCTCTTTGTTTGGAATAATTTTATGTTGCTCTGCCTTATTTGGGACAGATGGCCTACAGTAGCCTTAAGTTATCTCATTTTCTAAAATAAACACTTGGTGGTTCTTCAAGATCTTGACTCTAGCCTCTTTCTACAATTTTTTTCTCAATACAGTTAATTTAGAGTTAGTTTCATTTCTACAAATGGTGCAAACTCTGCTAGATTATACATAAAAGATTCCCATTCCTCTGTTATTCTGTGATCGGCAGTGATCGGCAATCGGCAGATCATGATCTTGGTGATCGGTAATCGGTGATCGGCCCCAAAAATGCTGATCGGAGCATCTCTAGTAGCTTGTTCCAGCAGGCGCAAGGATCTCATCCCAGTCCTTTCACTCAGTTCCTCTGTGCTTGTAGTCAAAATATGGCCCAACTTTGGGCCATATTTTGAAACACATCCAGCAGCCGTTAAACATGCACGCAGACTGATACCAGACATAAGTCTTAAAGGTAGAAAATTGTTCAGAAAAAGTGGCTCTTCAAAAAGCCATAATCCATAATTTTTGTCTGATGAACGTGAAATGGTAAAAACCTTCCATGCCTCCATGACTGATTTATAGAACAACGTAAGACTCGCCTGTTCTTCATTCTGAAGCTCCATTAAGAACAAATATTTGTCCAGTCCCATACCTCTGATCCACCTGAGAAGAGCAGAAGCTATCTTTAGCCATGATACATCTGTATGATACAACACTCTTTGAGCTGCTTGTAGCCGGAAAGCCATAATTCAGGCTCTGATGTCTATCAGTCCTTGACCTCCTTCTTGAACAGGAAGGTATAAAGCAGCAGCACGTATCCAATGTTGTCCAGACCAAAAAAAAGTCACAAGTTTCCTTTGAATTTCTTCAATAATTCCAGCAGGTGGCTGTAACACACTTACTTTGTGCCACAAGGTAGAAGCAACTAAATTATTAGTCACTAAAATCCTCCCCCTATAGGACAACTGAGGTAGCAACCATTTCCATTTAGACAACATGCTGCACACTTTCTCCACTATACCCTCCCAATTTTTCTTTTGAAAATCATTTGACCCCCCCAAAAAAACTCCTAACAATTTAAGTCCCTCCTTACACCACTTAAGGTCCCCAGGTAATTTTGGGAGACTCTCAGATTCCCCTTTACCAGCCCAAAAAGCTTCACTCTTAGCCCAGTTCACTTTAGCTGATGACACTTTCTCATAAAGACTGAGTACCTCAGATAAACACTTAATATCTTGAGTGTGATTCACAAAGACTGTAATGTCATCAGCATAAGCAGAGAGAGAAATTTGAGTCTAAAGAAAAACAAGGCACTTTAAAACCTGACCGTCCTTCTCTAAGTTTAATAAGCAATGGCTCAATTGCTAAACTATATAGCTGACCAGACAATGGACAGCCTTGTCTAATACCCCTTAATAGGAATTGGCCGACTCAAAGTGCCCCCTATCTTAACCATACATGATGCACTGCTATATAAAAACTGTAAAAATTTAAAATATAGCTGCAAGCAGCAATTACGGGGCCAAGCACAAAAACGGCACAATAAGCCCGCCAACATGGCTCTGAGCATCAGACCAACTGCAACTGTGAGCAATTAAAGACCTATTAAGATCATTTTAGGCAAAAGAGCTGAAAAATTATCAAAAATGAGGATTTACTGGTTTATCACTTTCGACCAATAGGTGGTGCTGTGACCAAATTAATGTGGTATGGTCAGAGTGAGGTGACAATGACATTTGCAAAGTTTGGTGTCTATATGTCAAAGCATTACAGAGATACAGCTTCAAGAGTAGTTTTTGCATCATGCCTCAAATTCGTTGCTCCGGTATACGAAAATGGTTTGACATACCGACTTGAAATCCATAACTTTTTGTCGACATGGTCTGAAGATGATACATTTTAATTTTGGTGAAAATCAGAGCAACGGTCTAGGAGGAGTTTGAAAAAGTAGGTTTTTAAAGAAAAACAATATGGCGGACAGGAAGTTCAGCTGACTACGGCAAATTTGATATCTATGTTCTCAGCATGACCCAAGGAATCTACTGAGACCAGTTCCATTATAATCGGTTAATATAGTCAAAAGTTATTAACATTTTTGTAAATTTTGTTATAACTTGTGCCAAAACTTTTTGAGTATTGTCAGGGCATGGTGCCAAAGATGCATACCGAGTTTCGTAACAATGCGTTTGTAAATTACAGCATTTTAGTACAAAATTCAAAATGGCCGAAGGTCAAAATGTCCGATATGGGAAAATTGGATATCATTCGACTCGGCATGATGCCCCGAATCTAACGAGACCAAATTTATGATTTTTGGACAAACACATCAGAAGTTATAGGCAAAAATAGCCATTTTTCATATCTCCGCACCAGTAGGTGGCGCTGCGCCAAAACACTGCATGGTGCCTCAGGTCATGCTTGTGATGACATGTACCAGTTTGGTCTGAATACGATAAAGCGTTGCGGAGATACAGCCTTATGTCTATTTTTGCAAGCACTACGTACAATTCGTTTTTCGAAATTACACTTGAATTCCATAACTTTTTGTCGGCAAGGTCTGAAGATGATCTGGTTTGTTTCTAGCCCTTATAGTTCAAAAGTTATTAGCATAAACATAAGTGCAACTTTAGACAGCTGGTGGCGCTAGAGGGATTGAGTTAGAGACTCTAAATTTGCTATGGACACAGTTTAGACTGTCCTCTAAATGTGTCCCAATTTCACAACTTTTTACCATACGGTTCTATGGGCTGCCATAGACTTCCAGAGCAGAAGAAGAAGAAGAAGCAGAATAACCTTCGGTGCTTGGCCCCTAAAAAGTTTCACCAAAACCAAAAACCTTCAATACATTAAAAAGATAATTGTGATCAACACAATCAAAAGCTTTCTCTTGATCTCTTGGTGCATCCATCTCTGCTAAAGACAGAAACAGGACCTTATCAAAGCTCTCTTTACTTTTTCATTTAGGACCAGACTTAGCTCTCCTTTTTTCTTTTGTAAATCTTCATACAGTACAGAATTATGTGCATCAACAAACTGCAATTCCATCAATTGAATTTGCTTTTCAAGTGATTCAATCACATTCTTTATTCTACTACTACAGTTGGCTGCCAACCATCAAAATGATCCCTGCATACCATTGAAATGTTGTTTGTCCTCTCTCTTTTCAGTATTCTTTGCCATCTAGTCCTGATTCCTGACTACAGGTCTTCAGGATGACCAGGAACTACAGGAAGGTTTGAGCTACACTCTGCAGGACGTTGGTCCTCCATGACCAGGACTGGACACATGACCAGCCCACACTTTGGGCTGTCCCTCTGGGGCCCCACACTGGCCCCATAGTGTGGGGCCCACACGTGCCCTGCATTTCATGTCAGTATCTTGGCCCACAGTGGGCTGCCCGCAATGGCCCCATACAGGCCCCAAAGAAGCATGTTTGCTGGGGTAGTCAAACAGGCAGAGATCAAATAAACCAGGTAATCAAAAACACTCACAATCTCCTTATACACTCACAATCTTACAACACTCTCAAACAAACGATGACGAAACGAACAGTATTATCAAAAGTCAAAGTAGATGAAGAACAATGGCGATAGCACAAAGTCAAAGAGGCACAAGGCAAAGGCTGAGTGTTTGGGGCAGTCCTTAAGTACAGGTCAGGTGCTTAGCTGGACCAATCAACCCTAACCTTAACAGTAAATGGAAACCACACCCACCTGGAACACAAACATGACTATACACACAGAAAGAGAGTATACACAGACAATGACAGATACAGACAAAATATCTTAGGGTCTTAACAGACTGTAAACTTTCTTCAACAGCATTGCAATTTGACGCACATTATTAAATAAAATTTGACTATAAAAAAAATCGTAACTTTTAAAAAAAATATTAACTGATAATAAAATATAACAAACTTACACTCTTCTTATATTTCAGTTAACTGAAATTGAAATAAAAATTAATAAAAACTATACAGACGTTTTTAAAAACAGCAAAAACTTATAAAAATGGCAAAAACAAAATTACTAAAACATTTAACTAAAATTAAAATGAAATCAGAATGAAATTAAAATGAAGTTCAAAAATTAAATTGAATTCAAAATATTAACAAAAACTATAATAGTATCTCAGTGCTACTAATGATACTAAAATAACACTGCCTAGTGTGGCGAAATCTGTTCATTACAGTGTGTTATATATATTACGTTAACCAGGAAATGTGCGGGATGAGTAGAGTGCTGAAGTTTTGTCCAGAAGAAGAAGAAGAAGTATGGAGAAGAACAATAGTGATGCTTCGCCAGAGGCCAGCAATGTCCTGAAGAAAATGTGAGTGGTGCTTGCAGTGGCAAAACTCGGCACTCGGTTACCAGAGTGTTCTGAGTGGTTGGTAGTTGTCACAGATGGTTACTATGGACTTTTTATAGAGTTCTTAGTGTCTTATTGGTGGATCGAAAAAAGGTCAATATTCATATTCATGCATTTTATTCATATTTTATGTTAATCATTCATGGCTTATGATTTATCAATATTACTTCTGATTTCATATATTCATGTACTCCTAATCCATATATTAATTCTTATTATATTTTCAAGTATTTACTTTTTATTGTACCCTTGTGGTTATTTTTATCTTATATTTATGATTGTGTATGCTTGTTTTATTCAGTTGTTCTTAAAGTGTTCCAATGTGACAGGTCATGTTGACACGTTTGTGGTCAGATATTGGACGCCTGCAGAAGTGATGTTTTTCAGAATTAGTCGCTCATTTGAACTAAATGTCCGTTATTATTTCTGCTGACATGTAATAATATAAGATCTGCAAAATTCCCTAAAGGGTGTCAAAACAACCCCTATATCTATTTTCATCTATTTTTGACACTTGACCAGTCTAAGACATAATGGATAAATCCATTTGACCTTTTCTTATTAGAACAAAAAATCAGTTTGAGTGGGATGTAAATTTCCCTGTGCTTATGGTATAAAATGGACTGAGTCGTTGATAGCTTAGCTTTCTCCTTTGCTTTTCCCTTTGTTTGTCTTTGCTCTTCTGCTTCTTCTCTTCTATCTCTAATTTCATTCTGCAAATGTCTTAATTATTGTTATTTCCTTCTGTATATTCTGATCTTCATCTATTAGATACAATACTCTGGATTTTACAATACTCTAAATTTTATTATTAAATACTAATTACTTAATGAATTTGTTTGTCTCTATAATTATTAATTAATACATTTGTTATTCCTTATTCAAATTTAATCTCTGACATAATCATTGCTTGACTGCCTGGATCTCATTATCTCAAGTTTTTGCATCAGTTATTAACATGTTTCAACACTTAGTTGTTATTAGCATGTAACTATTCACTGCTAGCATATGTATTTGGAAGTCCTGTTAGCTAGCATGAATTAAAAAAAAGCCACTAGATGACAAGCCTGCAACCATTAGCCAAAAAAAATGTAAGGGCTAACGCTATTGCTGCAGCTGCGTGTTACAATAGCTGGTGTATATAGCATTTCAGCTTTTTCAAGCCAACTTAATAATGTTGCAGCAGCTTCTTTGCTTTGACTCCTGAAACACACTTGATTACAAGATGTTGAACAAATCTCAATTCTGCATTCATAAATTATAATTGATAAATGAAGGTGATTTCCATTGACAAACAGAAAAGCACAGATACACACACACACACACTGATCTGTCTCACACACTTTTATTCTGACATGATATTTCAGTGTCACAGTATTAATGTAATGAAGAGACTCTATAACATCTGATTCATCATCAGTTCAAAGCATTGTGGGTAGAGTCTCTCTACAGTCTGTTCTGATTTATCAACACAGTTTCACTGATCCAGGAAATACAACCCCAAACCCAGGATAGAGCGGTTGAGTGAATGTGGTCTGGATTGTGAGGATGAGGATCATTGTGTCTCCAGAAACGCTGTAGAAGGACAGAGTTCCTGCACTGTGATCCACATACACTCCTACTCTCCTGCTGATGGACTTTACAGGGAGTTTAGTCTCTATCTTATTGTGTCTGAATGAGAAACTGGAGGAAGAGCCGAACAGACTCCAGGACTGATCATTCTGTCCAAACCTACACTCATCACCCCCTCCCTTCCTGCCGATGCTCTTATATGATACTGCTATTAACACATAATCTCCACTCCACTCAATCTCCCAGTAAGAGCGTTGATCACTCACACTCTCTCTACACAACACCTGACGAAACAAATCAAATCTGTCTGGATGATCAGGATACGAATGACGCACTCTACCAGTGTCAGTAATCACTGTGTTGTTCTCAGACAGACGGAGGTGTTCATTCACTGTGTTCAGATCCAGAGTGAGCAGACGGGAATCTGATGGAGATAAAACACATCACAATCAGGAATCATCAATCTGATCTTTTAATGTGTCTGAACTCTTCATGTTCAGTATTTCATCTGTGTCTCAGTACAGTTGAACAGATATCCTGTGAAAATCATCGTTATCATGATCAACTCTAAAACTCTTCTGTCATGTTTTCTCACTCAGTGAGTTTCTCTGCTTGTTTTCTCAGTGACTTACATTGTAGGAAGTCGCTCCTGGTCCTGGGAACACTGTCTGTGGAAATCAAGAGACATGAAGAGTGTGATTATAATGTCAGGAGAAAATGATCCCTGCATCCATCGCTCACACATGCAGAAATCCTCCAACACAGAAGATATTTAGAGAAATGCCTCTGCTGTTTCCTGACACAGACACTACTGAGGGTTTGATATTATTGACATCAACATATTTGATTTGTCTTCTGTAGACATGAACTGATCAGAGGGAACAGGATCAAATTTCACTTTGCTCCCCATACAGAGAAATCATATCGCTTCATAAGTCTTGGATTAAACTTCAACCTCCTTAGTAATGTTCTTCAAAGAGACTCTGATCAATCAATAAATGTCTCCTGCCCAATCATTTGATTAGCCGACAGTATATTATAATTCTACTGTTTATTATGAAAATGTCTGTGAATACACAGCAGCCTCATTTTAGCTTCAAGGCTGGAATACACTACACGACTTTTGCCCCGATTTTCCCCCCGATTTACAGACTGAACAAGTTAGTTGACAAAAGTCAGAGCCAGTCTGCAGATTTGAGCTGATAGATTCCATGGAATATCATGTAGTATATGATGGTCATAGACAGATTTTTTAGCTTCAGATTTTGATTCCATCCAGTCGGAGGATATCAAACCATGTTTGATATTTTGAGCCAATTTTAGAACACATATCAGTGTACTATATGTGTTGCTAATAAATACAACAACATTACACGGTACGGTCATATGCTGCCCAAGCAATGCAAATCAAGGGTGCAAAGTCACAAAGATTGAGAAAAAAAAACTGAAACCTCTGTACAAGATCGGTTAATAAGGAAAAACTTATCTCATTCAACTCACAAATCACAAGCTTGGCGCTTGACGAGTAATCATGTTGAGACACTATTATATACTGCTTACACCCGCAAGCTAGCACATGACATGCATGAAATAAATGAGAAAACACAGAATCTGCCGTTTGTTTAGTAATTGTTTGCGGCAAGTACTGTACTGTTAGCTTTGTCTTGAGAGAGTTAGCAAACCATATTCTGTGGTAAATCCAGATTCATTCATTATTAAAGGGTCATGAAATGTCACGGATTGGCACGGAGACAAGAAGGTTAGATCCAAATGCAGCTTTAATTGGGAAATCCACAAACATAATCCAGGCAGGCGAGGGTCAAAGTACACAGAGCAGTCCACATAAAGCAAAGAAAACAGAAACAAAAACCAGTGACAATAAATGAAACCTCAATAGTAAAAGCAGAAACAAACAGGGTATAAATAGACAGAACTAATGATCAAACACAAAACAGCTGGGTGCAATGACAGGATAATGAGTCCGGGAAGTGTGTTATGGGAAATGAAGTTCAAAAGTGGGGTGAGGAACAGTCTGGGTTGGAGTGCCCTCTAGTGACAGTCGCAACATTCCCTAGTCTTCCTTCTCTTAAAAAAATACATTTTTATCAAACTAAAATCTACATATAGTTCCCAAGATTGTTAGACACGCTGTGGATTAATTAAATGTTTACCTATTTCCCCACAAAAGCTGTTTTATCAGCATAGTGAAGCCTCTCGTCCATTGACTTCCATTCAAAAAACAGCCTCTAGTCTCGTTCCCTGCGTACCGCGGGAGCGGAGCGTTAGCTTTAGGCTTTTTTGGCTAAAGGTTGCAGGCTTGCCTTCCAGTGGCTTTGAACAGGAGTCCTTGAGGTAAGCATTCAGGAAGAGTCCTTAGTGCGAACGAGACCGGACAGTGAGTGAGTGTGTGTGAGTGTCTTTTATGTGTGGGCTAATTGCTGATGTGATTGCGTGCAGGTGCGAGTGATCAGTACTCAGGAGAGGGAGTGCTCTGTGATTGGCTGATGTTGGAGCCTGGCATTTCTGTGACACCATGACGTCACCCATAGAGTTCTGAAGAGCAGTTTTGAAGCGAAAATGAGGCCGCTGCCATATTAGCAGTGCGTCACCGCACGTCACTCCCGGATAACTGAAAATGGGCAAAGAGGCACGTCACTCCCGGATAACTGAAAATGGGCAAAGAGGCAGGACGTGGTTGGAGCCCATGATGTGACTGGTTGCTGAAACCACGCCCGCCTAGCTCGACGTGACCATGTTAGCAGGAGCTATCTATCTTAGATACTATCTAAAATATTAATAAAGATAACAAGTTATATCATTAGAAAGTTCTAAAGGTTTACTGTCAATCTACTGTGTGTTTTATTCTTTTAGCAATAGATGCTCCAACACCAGTAATTAATTTGTGTGGGGTAGGCAAATAACAACACGAAAAATCAAACAGGACTTCATACCTTTATAATGAAATAGAGATCACGAGATGAATCTGTGGCACTTGGGTAAAATGTCCATTGCAAAACAAAAAAACAGTACTTTTGTCCACGAAAGCGTTAAATCCATGAAATATTGATATATTTTCCATTGTTTACATCACATTTCTTCGGAATGATCTGCTCTCCATCATCGTTCTTCAAGAAATTATGCAATCTGAGCAACGTTTATGATGTAAAACTATACGTACCTATATATCTGTATATCTCTCAAATGTTCTCTCAAATGAGCGCGTGTGCAAAGTACAATTTTTCAAAATAGTGCAGCAGTTTTAGTTATAATATCCAAGAAGTGCTGTCGGAGTTTATATCCTCCTGCTATTGTCATTGTAGTAAATCTCAGGAACAAAACTCTTAGCCATGCAAATGCCACGATCCAACAAAGTGTGTTTTGTTTATCTTCCGCATGCTTGCACATCTGACAGACGCACATCTGTCTCGAGTATACTGCAGGAAGCCATATTTTATCATATATTGTATAAAATAATCCAGAAAAAACACAAATAAGACTGAGATGCCAAATTCAGCAGCTGATATTAGCTGCTGAGGTAACATGACAGCTCGCAGACAGCAGCGGTACACCTGACACTCAAGTGACCACGCCCTTAATTATGCAGAACTTTAAGGCTTAATATAATTTAAACGGATGAGTTATAATTTTTTTTTTTTTAAATTATAAAAAAAATTAGCTATATAGACCAAAGCCACAATTTGCACCAGACTGTAAACATGTTTTTTTCTGCTGTAAACTTGGCCGTTTTAACATGGAGGTCAGTGAGATTCTGCTCTCTTCTGCAGCCTGTCCCTAGCGGCCAGTCGATGAATCGCAGTTTAAGTCACTTCCGTATTGGCCTCACAAGAAACTGGGGGAGGTTGCCGCTTGCTCCAAATGCATTTGGCTCGCATGTTCCACTACTGCGGGCCATCTCATCTCCTGCATTTGTTTCGCCTGTCTGTCATGCTTCTCCTTGCAAACAGGCACGTGTTTCTGTTCGTGTTCCGAGCGATTTTAAAGTCGTGTAGTGTGTGATGCCCAGCTTTTCTCTGTAACCATTTACAAATTCGTCAAGTGTATGATGCCTAGTGTTTTAAAAATCTGTTCAGATTTTACAAATCGTGTAGTGTATTCCAGCCTTTAATTATTAAAATCATAAAAATTATGTTTTGGTTTTAAATTCTTCTATAAATATATTTGGTATCATCAGTATTTAAATGTGTGTTTTTATCAGTAAATCTGGGCTACAGTAGACTCATGTGAGTGCTGTTAGAAGTGACCCAGTGTTTGACGAGTCAATCTCTTCTCTCCTTCAGTTCACCAGATTGAACCGGTTTTACCTGTTTTACTCTCATTCTGCAACTTTTCCCCTCTTACATTAGCAACATTATGATTTCACACTGGTTATGCCTCTCAGATAATCTACCAGCAACAAACAAAGCTTGATATTAATTGTTATTATTATATGATCTACAGTTCCATAGATGTTTAATAAAGAATATAAACTACATTGTTTAGAGTTGTAAATTATGTAAAATAAATTATAGGATCAGATCAGGAGTCGAGAGCTTACTGCACTGGCGCCATATTCAACAATGAACAAATTCAAGGCAACAATGGCTGGAAAGATATAGATATTTTTTTATTTTTTTTATGATCTACATAGGGCCATAAATGTTTAATATAAAATATTTAATATGAAATGTTACAATATAATATAAAATTCCAGTTTAAAAATACAAAAAGACAGCAAAATGGTTTTTATTTAAAAAAACAAAACACAAAAAAAAAACAACACCATTCCTTGTGTACATTTACAACTTATTGCGCGCATCTCTCTCCGTCTGTGTGACGCACACAAGAGCGTCCTTCAAGAACGACTCAGTCACTGTTATGACAGTGTTATTTCCATCTCATATGAGATGGAAATATGCTCATGACTTTCAATTCATAACATTAACAGAGTAAATAAAATAAAGGTAAAATGTAAGTAATTCAATGCAGAAAAGCATCTCTTAAAGGCTCTGTATACCTCAAGCTAAGTCATTCTTCATTTAGAGGTAAAAACCTTTGCAGTAACTGTGTTAAACAACACAAGAACTTACGATATTGTCTTGTTGTTTTGGCTTGTGACATATGTAGGCTACAGTGGCATGCAAAAGTATGTGAACCCCTTGCAGAATCTGTGAAAATGTGATTAATTTTAACAAAATAAGAGAGATCATACAAAATGCATGTTATTTTTTTGTTTAGTACTGTCCTGAGTAAGATATTTTACATAAAAGATGTTTACATATAATCCACAAGACAAAACAATAGCTGAATTTATTAAAATAACCCCACTCATAAGTATGTGAACCATTGATTCTCAATACTGTGTGGGGTTACCTGGATGATTCACGACTGTTTTTGTGTTTTGTGATGGTTGTTCTTGAGTCTCTTGTTTGTCCTGAGCAGTTAAACTGAGCTCTGTTCTTCAGAAAAATCCTCCAGCTCCTGCAGATTCATCAGTTTTCAAGCATTTTTGCATATTTTAACCCTTTCCAGCAGTGACTGAATGATTTTGAGATCAGTCTTTTCACACTGAGGACAATTGAGGGACTCAAACACAACTATTAAAAAAGGTTCAAACATTCACTGATGCTCCAGAAGGAAACACAATGCATTAAGTGAAAACTTTTGAACAGGATGAAGATGTCCAAATTTTTCTTATTTTATTGAAATATCATTGTTTTTCATTTAGTACTGCCCTTCGGAAGCAACATAAGACACTTAAATGTTTGCCAAAAAACAAATTAAGTACAATTTACCTTGATATTCGAATTCAAAAGTTTTCACCCCCCAGCTCTTAATGCATCATGTTTCCTTCTGGAGCATCAGTGAATGTTTGAACCTTTTTTAATAGTTGTGTTTGAGTCCCTGAGTTGTCCTCAGTGTGAAAATTCAGCTATTGTTTTGTCTTGTGGATTATATGTAAACATCTTTTATGTAAAATATCTTACTTAGGACAGTACTAAATAAAAAATAACATGCATTTTGTATGATCTCTCTTATTTTGTTAAAAATTATTCACATTTTCACAGATTTTGCAAGGGGTTCACATACTTTTGCATACCACTGTATATCTCACAACTGTGACTTTATCTTTATTATTACTTACTTTATGTTGCATTTATCATTGTGTCTGTAAAAACACTTGAAAGAAAATTGCTTATAAATTAGTTAAGTTCAAATGTTTACTTGCATAACTGTATAAAAATATGCATGAAATAAGACAATTGTTGCATCACTCAAGTCATTGTGGATAGATAGATAGATAGATAGATAGATAGATAGATAGATAGATTAGATGTTTTAACACATTGCTAGCATATTTTAAATAGTACATAGAATGGCAGTTTAATAGACCTTTATCATGGCAGAACTGATTACTGGAAGTACTCGTTGAAGCAGTGCGTTGATTCTTCCAGTTGTGTATATTTTCAATGCGCTGTTAACTCCTAGTTCCTCTTAAAAAAGCATCCTCAGGATAATTTCAAAATCTGGACATTTTCAGAGACAGGAGAAGAGATATTCTGATTGATCTGTAGAGATTTATCTGAGAAAGCCATGGCTTGTAAACATATATGATTATTTCACCACACAGTGTCAGTGCTCATCTAAACTAATGTCTGTGATGGTGCAGTGTGTGTGAGACTTGATGAATAAGATCACAATCAACATATTTATTTATTTGAATTAAATATTTTAGTCATTATTCTGTCACTTTTCATTTTGATAATCATTTCACTGTATTTAACTAACATTTTTTAGGGCCGTATGTGGCTGCCCTCAACTAAAGATTTTTCTAGTCGACTAGTAGTCCTTCATTTAAACCCTCAAGCCCTGAGGCTATTTTCAGATTTAGTTTTTTTTTCTGAGTGACACAAAAAAGTAAAGACCCGTAACTCTAAAACTAAATTCAATTTAGACATTCTCATGCTGAGAAACTGCAAATAAACTGCAAAAAAATGAAATAAGGTAGTAGGATCATTCTTGTTTTGGTGATGTTCCTCTATATGTAAACTGTATTTGGATCAAATTTTGTGATGATCACATAAAGAAATCAAAAGTCACAGCATTTGAAACAAAGGTAGGCATTTTTAATTTTTTAGTTTTCTGAGTGACATGCACAAAATTAATGACTCATTACTCCAAATCTCTAGCAAGGAGAGTCAAAAGGTTGGTACCATTTGAAAGAAAACTTATAAAAAAAATAAATAAATAAATAAATAAATAAATTTGGACATTCTCATGCTGAGAAACTACTGATAAAGACAAAAAAATATATATTTTCTCAAGTAAAATATTACATGTATTTCATATTTGACATGCAATAACCCAGAGATTAGGTAAATTCTTGTGGTGATGTTCCTCTATATGTGAGCTGTATCGGGTCAAATTTTATGGTGATCGCATAAAGAAATCAAAAGTTACAGCATTAGGAACCAAGGTAGCCTTTTTGTTTAGCCATTGGCGCTCCCTGATGGGCATTTTTTAAAGGTGCCCTAGAACAAAAGATGTAATATAAAGCCGGGGACACACCTAACGATTAGCTGAAACATTCTAAGACTGAACTTAACACACATACACGATTGTTTCCTGCGACTGAAGCAGATTTAAATACTTACACATGGAATTTGAACACCAACTGTAATCGCAGACTGAACGCGACTGGACGCGTTTGAGCGCGATCAGTCATAAGTATCAATTTACATTCATAATCGGCCTTACGTTAAGTGTGTGCGTGGCTTAAGTCTAAGGTGTCCCCTGAATGTGTCTGAAAAGTTTCAGCTCAAAATACCCCATAGATTTTTTTTAATAAATTTTTTTAACTGCCTATTTTGAAGCATAATTAAATATGCACCGATTAAGTGCGCGGCCCCGATGGTAACTTTAACTACATTTAACAGTACATTAGCAACATGCTAACAAAACATTTAGAATAGTGTTTCTCAACGGGGGCGTTCAGAGAACAATGGGGGGCGTTGGAAGCAAGATTATTAAAAGGGGGGCGTTCAGGTGTTCTTGGGGGGCGTTCACGAGTTTACACCAAAGATCCAGGCAAGACAAGATTAAACGTGTAATTACTTGCAAAAGAATTGCCTACAACATTCTAAAATCTGCCAGTTTAACGCAACATGTCAGCTAGGCTATGTATCGTTTCTTTTGCAACGATTATTTTTCCAGTCATAGACCAGTGCTCAAGCGTGTTTCGCGCTGACAACAATCCGGTGGTGGCTTGAATCCAGCGCTGACTAGAACCACGCAGCGGAGGAATGGAAAGTTGACAAGCCATTAAAAAAGTACTGACTTAAGAACCACTTATATTTTCAAATATTTTCAATAAATCATGTTCCCATTCACTCCGGTGACGAATTTTAAAATGAATGAAACTAAATTCTATTTGTAAGGTAAAACTTTTACATTTTTAATGCCTAATGCCAAAATGTTTTCTTTGTTCACAAAGTAATTTACTGGGCATTATTGTTAACTCGCAAGACTGTAAGGAGAAAATGACAATTTGATGGATAATTAATTTAAATATATTCTGTAATCACATTTAGGTAATTTCGCCGTCACATCTGAGTGCAAAACGCTGCTTGGATAATTTCAAGATAGGCTAGTTAAAAATAATTAATAATACATTAATAATTTAATAATTGTTCATATGTGTTTATTCTTGTTAGAAGATTTTTTATTTTTATTTTTTTATTTTACTTATTATGGACACAAATTAATCATGACAAACCAAATAAATTTGAATTGAATTAATTATACCATTGATGATAACATTAAGCTGATACCAAGGTATTTAAGCCTATAATTATAACATAATTTGTTATGAAAATCATGATTGCATTTATTTATTTTTTTCCAAAGTAAAGATTAATGTAAGCAGCTTCTTGCAATACTCTCCTAAATGCGTAATAAATCCTAAGTGCACACATTAGCGCTGAAATGACCATATAGCAGCCTATGGTCATTTTTACTGTCCAGAATTATCAAAGAAATTCAATAGGCAGACGCAGATTATCTTGAGTTTTGCGTTAGTTCAAATGCGTGTTAAGGTGATGGAAACCATTGGCGTACTCATGGTGTGTAATGACCATTTGTGCGTAAAACACCATGGCATTATGTATTAGGCCCAACAAAGTCTGACAAACAGCCCTTGACATAGAAATCAGATGTTTAAACTCGTAGTTATTTTGTGCGCGAGCGCGTTCATGTGGAAACTGCCAGTGTATGGGCATACGCGTTTAACCAGTATTTCATCAGTTCTTCTGCCTCTCCTCACAGCATTTCAATAAAACGATATCCAACAACACAAATAGCTCTCTCTGTAGTCACAAGTTCCCTTCATAATGCAACTTGCACGCTTAAGTTTCAGAAAACATCGTCATCGAAGTTTATATGTAATTATATAATTTATATGTATTCTTTATATCACAGGTTTTCAAACCCTGTGTCACGAGACTTAAAAATGGGTTGGCATTTTCATAAAAGCATAGTCTAAAATGAATAAATAAACAAAATATATTTTACTTAATTGATTAACAAAGCGAAAGAAAAAACTGTGCCCAATAGTAGCCTATATACTGCTGAGTTTGATTCATTTTTGTGAGGCGCGGCGCTCCACAAACAAGTTCAAGGAAAGGAAATAACGCAGTGTAACTGCACCGTCATTGGTTCACTCATAGACAAGTTGTTGAACCAATGACGGTGCGGCATAGCTGCGCGGCCTATGGCGAGAAAGCGCGCGAACTTTCCCGCCAAAATGGGTGGGGTTAAGGGCTATATAAGCAGGCGTTTCGCCATAGGATTTCAGGCCAATCGACTGAAGCGACGACACCGAAGCCGCAGCCTCGTGGCACGGCAAGTAACGCAGTCCTCGTTCCGTATCTCAGGGAACCGAGGTTACGTTAGTAAACGTTCCCTTTCGATACTTCACTCGTACTGTGTATGGGGAACGAATTCAACTGCGCCGTGCCACGGCAGGGAATGACATAACTTGTTTTGGACACCGAGAGGGGACCAAGAGAGCAAGTAAGAAGGCCAAAGCCGCCGTTAACCCTTCTTACACTACAAAAGAAGATGACTCCTGAATTGGCGTGAGGCAGGGCTCGAAGAGGCCGCCTGGTTACACCGAGAGAAGCCGAGCTTCTAAGGTCGGAACGTCCAGATGATAGCATCTGACAAAAGTGGACGGCGAGGACCAGCCGGCTGCCTCACAGATGTCTTTAATGGAAACTCCATTAGACCAGGCCCAGGAGGAAGCCATTCCTCTAGTGGAATGGGCCCTAACTCCTATGGGGCATTCAACGTCCAAGGAGGAGTAACAGAGATTAATAACGTCGACTATCCAACGCGAGAGACGTTGCTTTGAGACCGAAGACCCTTTGGTGCGGCCACCAAAACAAACAAAGAGCTGATCTGATTGCCTGAAGGGCTGTGATCGCTCTACATAGGTCCTCAATGCCCTGACAGGGCAGAGTAACTCCAGCTCCTGTTCGTCCGCAGGTGGAGGAAGAACCAGAAAGCGAGATGATCTGAGCTCTAAACGGAGTAGAGAGCACCTTGGGAACGTAGCCATGCCTGGGTTTCAGTACGACCTTAGAGTCGTTAGGCCCAAATTCGAGGCATGCAGGGCTCACAGAGAGGGCCTGCAAGTCGCCAACATGCTTGACCGATGCTAGTGCAAGCAGCAGAGTGGTTTTTAGCGTTAGAGGCCTGAGGTCAGCTGAACTCAGTGGCTCAAAGGGGTTTCCTTTGAGAGCCCTGAGGACCAATGAAAGGTCCCAAGTGGGAACAGTGAGGGGACGAGGAGGATTTAATTGCCTAGAACCCCTTAAGAAATGCACCACAAGGTTGTTTCGACCCACTGACTGGCCAGCGATAGGAGCATGAAACGCCGCAATGGCTGCTACGTATACTTTGAGCGTTGAAGGGGTGCGCCCCAGAACTAAACGCTCTTGGAGGAAAGACAGTATCGGGGATACGTCACACTCCACGGGGTCTATGTTGCGTGTGGAACACCAATCAACAAAGACTGACCATTTCTGGGTGTAGAGGCGTCTCGTGGACGGGGCTCTCGCCTGAGATATGGTATCTAGTACATCCCTGGGGAGGTCAGCCGGCTCCCATCGAGGGACCAGAGGTGTAGAGCCCAGAGCTCTGGCTGGGGGTGCCAGATTGTTTTGTTTGCCTGAGAGAGGAGATCCCGTCTCAGGGGAATGGGCCACGGGGCTTTCGTGGAAAGCCTGAACAGCTCTGAGGACCAAGTCTGGCTCCTCCAGAGCGGGGCCACTAGAAGGACTCTGTGTCTGTCTTCCCTGACTCGCCTGATGAT
Source organism: Ancherythroculter nigrocauda (assembly GCA_036281575.1). Taxonomy (NCBI): domain Eukaryota; kingdom Metazoa; phylum Chordata; class Actinopteri; order Cypriniformes; family Xenocyprididae; genus Ancherythroculter; species Ancherythroculter nigrocauda. Next base: position 11,914,121 of record VTFQ01000001.1, read on the forward strand.
CTGCGGGATCAGTGCGATCGGGGGAAATGCGTAAAGGAGTGTGCTGGGCCAGGTGTGGGCCAGCGCATCGACTTCCTTTGAAAAATATGTTGGGCAGTGAGAGTTGTCTTCTGAGGTGAAGAGGTCTACCTCTGCCCTCCCGAAGAACTCCCAAATCTTGAGAACCGTCTGGGGATGGAGCATCCACTTGTCTGAGGGGACGTTGCTCCGTGATAGCATATCTGCACCCAGATTGGTCTTGCCAGGTATGTGAGTCGCCCTGAGCGACTGAAGCCTTGGCAGTGCCCACTCCAGAAGACGTTTCGCCAGAGCGCATAAGCAGCTAGACGAAAGACCGCCCTGGTGATTTATGTACGACACCACAGTCATGCTGTCCGATTGGACTAGGACGTGGCGTCCTGCCAAGTGAACCTGAAACTCCTGAAGGGCTTTCATCACTGCCAACATTTCGAGGCAGTTGATATGGAGATGGCTCTCATCGTGGGACCACGAGCTGAAGGCCGGTCTGCCCTCGCACAGAGCCCCCCAACCTGAGTTGGATGCGTCCGTCGAGAGCACCGTCCTTCATGACACCGCCTGTAGGGGTACCCCAAGACTGAACCAAGCAGGGTTCATCCAAGGTTTCTGGGCTGAAAGACAGGCCCGATTGACCTTGAGACACAAGCGGCCGTGCCGCCAGGCATGTGGAGGGACCCGGAACTTCAGCCAGTACTGCAGAGGCCGCATCCAAAGAAGGCCGAGCTGCAGAACTGGGGAGGCGGAAGCCATCAGCCCTAAGAGCCTCTGGAAGAGCTTCAGAGGAAGATAGGCTTTGTTCTTGATGGAAGCCGCGAGCTGCTGTATTGCCAGGGCGCGCTCTGGCGAGACCACCGCCGCCATGCGGACTGAGTCGAAAACTGCCCCCAGAAACGAAATGCGTTGGCTGGGGAGCAGCGAGCTCTTGGCTAGGTTGACCCTGAGACCCAGGCATTGAAGATGGCTGAGGAGCACGGATCTGTGGTGTTCCAGCTCGACCAAAATGAGCCAATCGTCGAGATAATTCAGAACCCGGATTCCCATCTGTCTCAGAGGGGAAAGCGCCGCGTTCATGCACTTGGTAAAAGTACGAGGAGCCAGAGACAGCCCAAAGGGCAGGACCGTATACTGGTATGCCACCCCCTCGAATGCGAATCTCAAGAATCGTCTGTGATGGGGGGCTATCTGGATGTGAAAATATGCATCTTTCAGATCCAGCGAGCAGAACCAGTCCTCGTGACAAATCTGTGCGAGTATTTGCTTCAGCGTCAGCATTTTGAACTTCCGTCTCATGAGGGAGCGATTCAAAAGTCTGAGATCTAGGATGGGCCTGAGGCCACCATCCTTCTTGGGGACCAGAAAGTAACGGCTGTAAAAGCCTGACTCGCTCTCTGAAGGGGGAACTATTTCTATAGCCCCTTTCTTCAGTAAAGTCATGACCTCGGCCCGGAGGACGAGAGCGTCGTCCGAGTTCACCAAGGTTTGAAGCCGAAGCGAGGGGGCCTTTGTGCAAACTGGAGCGAGTAGCCCTGCGTTATGATCCCTAGGATCCAGCTTGACACGTCGGGGATGGCCTGCCAGGCCTCGGCCCGAGTGACAAGGGGTTGAATGATGTCGGATGACAGGCCGCCGGGTAGGGGGCCGTACACCGAGGGAGGTGGAAGAGGAAATTTGCTCTCTCTTAGAGGAAATAAAATAGTGTTCACCGTGAAAATGGCGTTTTGTTTGGGCGCAACATGTGTGGGCCCAGCTGCAACACAGAGCATTTCTCCTACGCCCGGAATTAAACGAGGCGGAGGGGAGACTGCACGAGGGAGCTTTTGGGGTGGTCTGATCGCAACGAGACATTCCCCAACCCTCTTCCTTCCTGCTAGATCAGGACGTCTTTGGAGTCACCGGGTCCAGCACAATCTTGGGCCGGGGTCCCTGGCATCTCGGGAAGGAGGATTGGCGCTTTGCAGGGCGAGGGCGCTGGCGATGCTCCTTAGGCGGCGCTGCTTGAGAGGTGGATGGGGCTGGTTTGGTCTGCTGAGCCGGCGCAGTCCTGGGGCGGCTTGAAGCAGAGGCAGAGCTGGAGCGCTTGGGCAGAAAGTGTCTCATGGCCTGAGACGACTTCTGCGCCGCTGTGAAGTGCTCGGTGAAACCATCCACCGCTGGCCCAAAAAGACCAGAAGGGGAGACCGGGGCGTCCAGAAAGGCCGTCTTATCCAGATCCTTAATTTCCGTTAGGTTGAGCCAAAGATGGCGCTCGAGCACAACCAGGCTGGCCATGGAACGACCGATGGCGTGGGCAGTGGCCTTCGTGGCCCGCAGGGCTAGATCGGTGGCACTGCGGAGATCCTTGAAGGCAGGTGCGTCAATGCCGGACTCATCCAATGAGCGGAGGAGTTTGGCCTGGAACACCTGGAAGATCGCCATGGTGTGAAGCGCCGAAGCAGCTTGGCCTGCAGAGGTGTAGGCTCTTCCAGCCAGGGTGGAGGTGGTTCTGCAGGGCTTGGAAGGTAGAGCTCTTTTAGTCTTCCATCCCACAGCCGCGGGAGGACAGAGGTGAGCTGCCACCGCTTCGTCCAGGGGCGGCAGATGCTCGTAGCCCTTCTCTTCCGCGCCGTCAACAGCAGTGAGGGCAGAACGGTGCGTCGTATTGTGGCGGGCGGAGTACGGAGCGCGCCACGACTTTGTAAGCTCCTCGTGCACCTCAGGAAAAAATGGAGCGGAACGCTGGCGAGGGGCCTGGCGGCGGCCTGGCAGGAACCACTCATACAGGCGGCTATGCGATGGCTCCTCCAGTGGGGCCCACTCGAGGTCCGCTGCGGGAGCCTCTTCTGACGGCGGTGAGAGCTTCTTCAAGGCGGCGAGCTTCCTCAGGCTTCAGACGGAGGAAAAACGGGGAAAAAGGGAGACTTTTCCCCATACGCAGTACGAGTGAAGTATCGAAAGGGAACCGATTCTGTTTTCTTTATTTTGCAAAAGCATAATGTTCTGTTTTTAGTGTGAGTGTATAAAAGTAAACTTCGCAGTATCGAATAATGTCTTACTCATATCTGTAAATTATGGAGTATTTAAGTTGTTTCTGCTGGTATAAGAAAACAGTTGAAGTGATCGCGCCGGCGCCTCGCGTGCGCACTCAACATATTCGTTGCAAACTTGACATCACAGCCTGTTCATTATCTAAATAAAATACCGTCAGCCAAACATATAAAAAATTACACTTGTAGTGAACAGCACATTCTAGGGCCCAGTTTATGGCCGGGCCCCTCTCTGTCCGTAACAGCGGACAAAGGTTTGCTACATTTTGATTGGATCTTGGTGGCCTAACACAAACAAACTGTCCTACGCCATCAGATAAAGATGGAAGGACAACATCCAGACCTCTCTTAGAGGGTAAGAAGAAGACCTCTTGTACCAAGCCTGGGAAGGACAAGGCTTCTCATTGGTCCACAGGCAGTTACTGCCCTTCACCCATCTAAACACTACTTCCTAAGGTTGGCCAGAGACTGCCATAAAAATTCCTCGGGACCTTAGCAGAAATGGGTGAAACAAAGAGAGATCACAAAGATCCATCCAAATCCATTCAAAACTATGTTTGAAAACCTTAGAACTGATGCAAACTACACATCCATTTCATACTTATTCACAGAAATAAGTATTCTCAGTGACAGCTATTTGTAGTGCAACCTCTGACGCAAATTCAGCTGTTAATGTACAATTGAATGACAGTTCAATCTTTTTCCATCATGTTTAGTCTCTATTTGTTTAGAATATTGCCAAAGGTATTCTGGTGGTGGTTTGGAAAGTGAGAAATGCATTGGTAAACTTTAAAGACACTGTAAAGACTTCCAACTTTGTGCTTTATGCAAATGAGTTCCACAGGGGAGAGAAGGGTGGGCCACACTGTGTGTGTCCCCTCTGATGCCAGCAGCCAATCACAGCACTCGAATAGAGAAGCACCAAAATGCAATCTCCTCCTCATCGGAAAGGGATAAAGGTACCCTTTCTACTGACACTCCTTGTTCTGAGTCTGCCCTTGAAAGGGGGAAGACGTAACAGATATAGCGTTCTGAGTCTGCCCTTCAAACAGGGAAAGACACAACAGATATTGTTCTGGGTCTTAACTCTGTAAGGAGTGAGACATTAACAGATATTCTTCTGAGTCTCCCATCGGGTGAGACACAACAGATACAACACCGTTCTGAGCCTCTGGTACATCCAGAAGAGACAACAACAGATCCCATGATCTGAGTCTACAGCTTGTGAGGCAGCAACAGAGTCGACCCCGTTCTAAGCCTCCAGCTTGTGAGGAAAGAGACATTAACAAACACTACGTTCAGAGTTTCCGTCCAGCGAGACAGTGACGACATCTGCAACAAGGTTAAGCTCAGGAGAGCAAACCATCACTTCAAGGTACCTTCGTCTGCGTGTTCCAGATTGTTAAGGACCTTCTGCACCTACACCAGGGCCTCATCTGCGTGTTCCAGATTTTAGGACCCTTTGGTGCTCCAGGAGATCAGCATCCCACAGAGCTTCGTGTTCAAGACTGTTGAAACAGATTCTGGCTCCTCTCCCCACTGCACAACCAGTGGAAGACGTCACCGTCATCGGACTCGACCAAGTGGAACATAAATATCACTTAAACAAACCTCTTTCCAGAGACCTTGGCATTGTTGTATATTATCAGTATATAATTTCCTAATTTCCATTAGATGTAATATAGCTGATGTTAGTTAATAACAAATAATCTTTCGTTTATTTGTTTGGTGCATAATAAGGTTCTCTACCTTATTATTTTCAGAGAAACAGTTTATCTTTCCATAAGATAACGTAACTCTTCCATAGCCACACCCAACTTAATCACTTGTATTCTATGTATCTTATGCACTTTATTCCTTTATCATTCATGGTATTCATTTAGTAGTTGTGTTAGTTATTCTTGTTTATCTTTTTGTTAATAAATTTATTTTATTACACTTGTGTCTTCCTTGTGCTGATAATACAGAAAAGGTTCTACAAGTTAGCAATATCACCAATCTTTCAAATAAATCAGCTGACCATTTTACATTAATTCTAAATGAATGAAAGCCCCTGTTGGGAGTGAAAGACCCTGACTGGTGCCCTGAACTAGGGAAAGGGGGGGAAGTGGTTATCTGATGTACTCATGACCACACCTTAAGAGACGTGTGATCCAAAATCACAACGTCAGCGGTGACGTGAGTACCAATCCCTATTTTACTTCGCGTCCTTGGATGGACAAAGTAAAAATCACTACACACTGCTCATTTGACATACTCCGTAATATCCTATCTGTGCCGTTCAGCGTGACCACCGCTGAAACTGGTCCTGCCAAATACATTTTTGCTCATTTGAAGAGGATGATTTTTTTTTCGTTGATATTGAAACGGGAGTGAAGTACAAATACTATTTGACACAATAAATACAAGTTCAGCATCCAAATACATTGCTAATATGGAAACATTTGAATTCATGCTGAACAAGAGAGGCTGCTTGAGAACACCAGTTTTTACTTTCAGTTTCGCTTCAAATTATTTCGTTGGGCTTGTTTATAGCTACTTACAAGTTTTTATTCTTGTTCTGTTTATGTATATTATATATTTTAGTATTCTTATGCTTGACTTGACTTGGTTTGGTCACGTCAATTAAAAAAAAACAAAAAAAAAGGTCGTTCTTTAAAAAAAAGTTTGACAGCCACTGCTTTATATGTTGCTTATGTGTTGGAAAACACAAAACCCGACCACTTTTTGGTGTTATATGAGAGGGGGATCCCCCAAATGAGGTGCCGGATCAGATTTCGGAGGTTCCAGTTCCAGCTTGTCCCGGCTGCCTGCCACTGTTCAGTCAAATCAAATCTGTTATTTGGCTTTCAGTGACATGCTTTTTAATTATGAAAGCTGCAGTCCGTAACTTTTGGAGCTCTAGCGGTAAATAATCAAAATTGCAGGCGTCTTGTTCTGTACTCCGCAGCGGTGCTGACTTGAACCAGTCTAATAGTCCCAATATAAATATACAATACAAACTCTTATTATAGGTGTGTCATAGTGATTCAGGATAAGAAAAAAACACGGTTTGGAAAATGGATTCATGATGTAGGCTAATGGTGTTTGGGGGGCGGTAAAGGACCTGGATAATGGACTGGGGGGCGTTGGCCCAAAAAAGGTTGAGACCACTGATTTAAGAAAGACAATTTACAAATATCACTAAAAATATCATGATATCATGGATCATGTCAGTTATTATTGCTCCATCTGCCATTTTTCGCTGTTGTCCTTGCTTGCTTACCTAGTCTGATGATTTACCCTCTGGAGTCGGAGGCCGATTTGGGTCCTGGAGAAGTTTTGACATGCCCTGACATTTGTGCTTTTTTCAGTTGTTCATAAACATATTAATGACAAAGGTGTCATTACACTGTATTCAGCACAAACTAGGCTACCATAATATGTGAGGAACATGTATGCACATGTTTGTGTTTTTGAAGGAATAACGTTTATGCGTGGTTATTGAAAAAACAAAAAAATTAAGTCACTGAAATAAGGCCAAAAATATATATTAAATCTGTGTTTACAAGACTTCTGGGTATTGGAGGTTGTAGGCTAGAGTTTTTGCTTAAAAATTATGTAAAAATTATAATGCCTACTTGTTCATATAACACAATATATTGATTTCGTTTTTGTAAGACACTTTTTGTCAAGAAACACAGTATGCGTGGAGGTGTGAATCATCATGAATAATGGGTCATTTACACCTGAGAAGACAAAAGAATCGCATAAAGAACCTCTAATGGTGCTGCATAATAATGAGGCCTTTCAGTCAGGTAGGTTGTGAAAAAAACCTCTGTAATCATGTCTCAGCTCAATTTAAAATAATGGTATTCTATTATATTCTTTAAAATATAATGTATTTCTGTGATGCAAAGAGTCTGAATATAGGTTTTTAGTTTAAAAGCATGCATATTTGGAGAAATATTGATGGATTCTCATATGTTTATGTCAATTTTCTATACAGAAGAGTTATATTAATTCTATATTCATTGTCATCACTATGAGCACTGGTGTTTTCAATTCATACTTGCAGTCGGAGGGCGCTCTGTACACCTTTAGTCCACAAATTATTCTAAAGAAGAAGAGGACATTTCAGGAATGGTGTTTTCAATTCATACTTGCAGCCGGAGGGCGCTCTGTGTGCACATTTAGTCCACAAATTAATTCTACAGAAAAAGACGACATATCAGGAACTAACGGCATGTCTTCCAGAGGTCACTAATCATGCCTTTTACATACAGATAAACACTTTTCAAGACAATAAATACATGATTGAGATGATGTATGCCTGTATTGACTCATAATTTGCGTCTGAATAGCGCTGGCTCCGTGGGCGTGGCCGCATTAGCGGATAATGAGCTGAATCACGGACTTCTGACGTGTCTCTTTTCATACAGATTACATAAACACAGAATTTTTGTTTTCGATATGACTTACGTGATTTAAAACCTGACATTTCAACGTGTCTTTAGACATAAGTCTATTTTTTTTGTGATTAGTATTCACTAAGTTATAGTTCATTTTCTGAGAACTATCAGATAAAACTTTGTTCAGAAGGAGAGGACAGATCATGCATCATTTTAGTTTTCTTTATTTTGCAAAAAGCACAACATTTTGTTTTTACTCTGAGTGTATACAAATAAAAGAAGATATTCTATAGTTTCAATTGATATATTACTTATGTCTCTATGACAAAAAATTGAGTATTTTAAGTCTGTTTTGCTGCAATGTGAAAAAAACCCTGCAAAACGCGCCGGCGCGTTTTCAGAACTCAGGGAGTTAAGCTGCGCACATCCAGACGTTAATACTGGCTTGTCTAATGCCTTGAACATGGGCTGGCATATGCAAAAGTTGGGGGCGTACATATTAATGATCCCGACTGTTGCTTCACAGTTGGTGTTATGTTGAGATTTGCCTGTTCTTCGGAGGTCTTTTAAACAAATGAGATTTACATAAGGAGGAAACAATGGTGTTTGAGACTCACTGCATGCAATGTTCCCTCTAAGCTGCGCGCGTGCGCGGCCGCGCACTTCTGAAGCCACGGCCGCGCAGAAGAAATAATTGCCGTGCAGAGAACAGACATGAAAATGATTGTAGTAGTTTAAAGTCCCTGTAAAGTCATTTTAAAGTATGTGTTTTGAGCTTGTCACACCGCAGAAAAATGTGTTATTAACCACCCAGCCAAATTTGAATGATTAAAAAAATCTGCAAGTAAATGAAATAAGTTATCAAAATCTGATCTGAGCTGCCGTCTCAACTTAACATTACTTGTCTAATGAGTCAAACATACTGATGCATATAAACAAAAGAATCACGTTAGAGGGTTGCACATTTTAGTAGAGTTACTGTGGACTACCTACTTATTATAACATAAGCACACACGACAACTTACACTCATTGGGCACGTACTGCCGGACTGTTGTCGAGTCGACAAATGACGGCGCCGCGAGACGGGAGGATGAAGGCCGGGATGGGAGAGACTCTGTCCGGCCCCATATATCATCGGTTATCGTCGGGACGGTAAGAAGGCCGAGGCGGGAGGGGGGGCCGAGGTCTGTTCAGTCACATTCACCAAAAACAGCGGATTATCTGTGAATCCCAGCTGTCTGATGAAAGTTTGTAAAACTATCCGGTGTACAACGATCACTTTAGAATCCTTCATATCATCGTTTTAGGAAATTTAAATAAGGAGACCGAGCATATTGTATATTTTAACAACCATGTAAAATGCATTTGCGTGACGAAGGCATTACTAGCTAAATGTGCAAAGGGCTGTATAACTGTAATGACACTCGAGATTGAGCGAGTGAACCGCTGTAGAGTTAAAGGCGGCGCCACACTCGGTGCGTCATCGACAGTTATATAGTGTTAGGGGTGGGGCTATGCTCGGGGGATGATGTGCGTCATTAGACCCCCGTTTTAGCTCCGCCAAAAAAATCCTGAGCAGAGACTTGGTGAAAAACTGTTTAATGCTCTAACTTCACAATTAAGCATTACACAATTCACAGATTTTGTAATCTGTTTCAGCAATACATTTGTAACATTTATAAAGTGTTTAGAAAGAATTCTCAGAATTGACTTTACAGGGACTTTAAATGAGAAATAATTGCAGTGCTCTGGACAACCGTTATAGAGTTATTGTCGCTATAGAGTTGGAACCGGTGAATGCGGTTTACAGGTTTCATAAAAAGAGAACGATTGAGCGCGTGTGAGCTGGCTGGCCCTGAGCCAAATCAGTCGCGGTAAGAATACTGTCATGTTTGCGGACTAAATACATCAATACAAGAGGCAACGCGAAACGAAAAGAAATGTGAAATAAAATGTCATGTTTTAATGAAAACTGGCGAAAAAAGTGGCGGATGATGGGCACAGAATGCTAACAAAACTCTGAGACATTACAATCACACACCCACCACAGGTGTAGCTTGCAAACTCAAAATACATCAGTGATATACCTCAGTTTAAATAGATTTGTGTGTGTGGTGGTGTGGGTTTCAGGGATGTTTAGATAACTATAAAAGAGTTAACATTCACTTTTCTTAAAAATATTTAGCTATCAGTTTAAATGCTTCAGTTTGTTTTCACTATATAATATATTAAAACAAATGGAAGCATTTAAACTGATATAATACTGTATATCAGTTTAAATACTTAAATATTATATTTTATTATATTATAATGTAAGCCTAATAAAAAATTGCTCTCACAAGGGGATTGTTTAGGGCTCCTTGCCACGAAAAATCTTGAAACCTCCTGGTATATAAAATCTGGGAAATTCATAAGCAATAAACATGTAATTTTGATGGATTAACACTGTCTGTTTCTAATAATTGACTGTACAAAAACACATTATGGTTGTTCCAAACCATCACTGTAACTGCTCATATTATATTATTATAAAGAATTGAACTGTCCTGCAGGAGGACAGAAATTATTTTTTAATAGAATTTCTTGGTAAAGACTGGTACAGTTAATACAGCAATGTGAAAAAATCTCAAGTAACCTAAAATGTGCTTAATTTAGTGACTAAACTGCTTGTTTTCAAACATATTATTTAATATATCACTAAGTTACATCAAGGGTCAAATAAAATAGAAACGGCACATTAAAGTTAAATGTTACAGTTGCATGATAAAACAATTTTTTTTGTGTGTGTGTTTATGTTCATTGTACAGGTCTGATATAAAGTATGTTTTTGCTCAGGTGGCCAAAATGTGCGCTCAACAGAGAAAAGTTTTGCTCAGTGAGAAAAAAAATTAGAGGGAACATTGACTGCATGTCATTTCCATGTTCATGTCTTGTTATTCAACTATGCCAAGGTAAATTCAATTTTCTATTCGATGGCACTTTAAATCATTCTTTCACATGATTGACACATGGGATCATGTTGATCTTGGAATAATTTCAATCGGGAGCATTCACTTTAAGTAATTATGTGCCATTTTCTACAATCTATGTATGTTTCCTGAAGTTATAAGCACAAATGCCACATTGTACAATGCCATTTTTTATTTGTTATGATTGGTATTATATGTTAAACCTTCAATTATTAAGTGTAAATGTGTTTAGTTTGTTTTATTTTTATTTCTTACCTTGTGTGTGGCCACTCGGATGTCCAGGGCAGAGGTAAAGGGGAGGAGCTAGGGAAGAGAAGGAAGAAGGTGTATGAGAAAGAACGTGACAGCGTGAGCTGGTGAACTGTATATTGCACGAATAGATTTATGTGTTGAAATTATAGATTAGTGGTTTTCAAAACGAAAGCCAAGTAACTAATTTATAATGTGAAAGGGGAGAGGGGACTTTAAAACAAAGTTTCTACAATTTCTCCCTATTTTGAGAGTTCGTGTGGACATTCATTCATTCATTCATTTCTTTATTTAACCAGGTTAAAAAACTCATTGTGATTAAAATCTCTTTTACAAGAGTGACCTGGCCAAGAAAGCAGCAACAATAACATAGACATACAAATACACATCAAGACACACACACAAAAAAAAAAAACACAATCAAGGATCACAACAGCAATTCACCAAAGGATAGAACACATAATCTGTTAAAAGTAACTTAAACTCATTTAGTGATGGAAGCACAGTGAGCTTTAAGACATTTTGTAAGGTATTCCAAACAGTGGAAGCATTATATTTAAAACCTTTTTTACCTAGCTCTGTTTGAACTCGAGGAACTTTAAGATATAACAAATTGTTTGAACGAAGATTGTAACAAACATTTGTGTTTGAAAAGCTAAGAGACAAGTAAGATGGAGCTAGACCACAGATAGACTTATAAATAAAACAGTACCAATTGAAAGTTCCCTTTCAAGGGAACTCGCGCTGCGTAGTCGCTGTGGGAACGCCTCTGCGTGATGTCGTCATGAAGCACGTATGAAATCTGTCCAATCAGATGATGGAACGTCATAGGCGGGTGACATCACCGACCAGGAACTATAAAGGTGGCCCAACTGCACTCACATTCAGCTTCTGTGTCTTCAGCAAGCGCTACGTGTGATCTTGTCTGTCTTATTTATTGTTGTCTGTCTACCAACATTGAGTTGAGTTATAATGGCGAGTGAACAGCAGCAGTTCAGGAAGTGTGTGCATCCTTCCCCTCGCTTCATTCCGAGCGGGGACACACACAACCTGTGTGTTGTTTGTTTGGGAGTGCAGCATGCCCAGGCCACTCCCGAAGGAGCCGCCTGTGAGCATTGTGATCAGTTTCCGCTGAGAACGCTGCGCTCCCGCCGAGCCCTCTTCGAGGAGGGTGGCTCGGTTCGCGCACCTCAGGGCTTGGGCCCCGCTTCTGCTGAGGCAGGACAGCGTCTTATGTCCTGGGGTTCGCAGATGGATCTAGCAGAGGGGTTTGAGTCGGGCCCAGCCTTATCTCAGCCCTCACCTGCTGGATCTGTAGTGTCAATTCGGAGGCAGGAAGCACGCATTGCAGTTTCTTCCACTTCGGTTGACACTGTCAAATTAATGGCGTCTAGTTCTGAGGAATTAGACGTCGTTAGTGTGGCAACAGGAGAGACCAAAGACTCGTGAGCGAGGAGCTCATGGAGGTGCTTACTCGCGCTGTAGCCAAGCTCAACATCAATTGGCCAGCCGAGAAGCAAGAGCAGCAGTCCCGTAGTAAACTTGATGAACGATTTCTTCCATCAAGGGCTGCTCAAGCTCCATGTCGGGTGCTACCGTTTTTTCCCGATCTCCACACTGAGGTGTCGAGATTGTGGAAGAGACCGGTGTCATCCAGTGTTTTCATCCCTCAAACCTCCACTTACAGTAACGTGGCTGGTATGAGAAAACACGGGTATGGAGCGATGTCAAGAGCAGAAGAGATGCTTGCGAGCCATCTCTCTCCTCAGGCGACATCGTCCCTAAAAGCCCCGACATTACCCATTAAGCTGCTGAAGACTACCTCAGCGCTAGTGGGTAAAGTGTACTCGGCAGCAGGTCAGGCAGCCGCGTGTCTACACACCATGGCTATTATCCAAGCCTACCAGGCTGACCTGCTGAAGGATTTGGGTAACAGTGATGAAGTGGGGGCAGAGTTCATCCAAGAACTCCGGCAGTCGGCAGATTTAGCCCTCCGTGCCACTAAAGAAACGGCCAAATCCATCGGCCATTCCATGGCAGCTTTAGTGGCAACGGAATGTCATCTGTGGCTGAATCTGTCTGACATCAAGGACAAAGATAAGTCCTTTCTCTTGGATGCCCCACTGAATCCTTCTGGCCTCTTCGGTGACGCTATCAGTACGGTCACTGAGAGGTTTCAGGAGGTGAGGAAGCAGGCTGCTGCTATGCAGCAGTTTCTTCCTCGCCGTACCCAAGTCCCTTCGGCTGCTGTACGGGAGCAGCCGAAGCCGAGTACGAGCTCCTCGCACCACCAGCACAGACAATGCCAGAAGCAGAGCGTTGCCACCCGTGCTCCCCCTCCAAGGAGTTGGGAGACAGAGCAATGCTCTCAGCCGAAGCTCCCTAAAAGCAAGACAGACCTGAGGGCTGTCATTGCAGCTAAGAGGGCTTCGGCGAAAAAAATCCTGATGCCAAGAGTGTCAGGATTCTGAGGGCGGTCCCCTCCGGAGACAAACGGCGTTCACCTCTTCCATCGGTGCCCGTAAATCTCCGGCGCCCTCAGGGAGGCGCTCTGTTATCCCCGCTGTCAAACCGGGGTGCAGTAGTTCCTCGCGTGTCACCCGAGGGTGGCGCGCTTTCTCTGCAGTCAGTTCAGTTGTTCCCTGCCGGGGCTCCGCTTCAGGGCACTGTGCTGGCTGCCCATATAACACCAGAGGCCAGCCTCGAGAGTAGATTAGTAGATTTTCTGTCAGAGTGGAAAAATCTGGCAAAGATATCTCAATGGGTCCTGCGCACAATAGAAAGAGGGTATGCGATTCAATTTTGCACACGCCCACCCCAATTCAGCGGGGTTATAAATCCGTGTATCATTCGTTCACTAATTTTTCTATATAAAATCAAAAAACAAAAAAAACAAAAAAAAAATTTATTTTCCTTTTTAAATCCAAAATGAAAAAACGGAAAACGACTCGTTTTCCGATTTTCGATTTTGTGCTCAAATTAAAAATGGAAAAAACGGATAACGAGCCCTCAAATTACATTTTGGTTTTCTCATTGGATGCAAGTGGCTTACCGGAAGTGATCGTTACGCGTGCGGGGAAAGCGTCAAAAGCGAGTGACATGGCCGGACTGAAGTAGTTAACAATACATATACTAAAATACAATAGTTAGAAAAATATGAGACGAAATAATTAATAAATATATTTTATATATACCATTTATTTTCACACATTAGTGCATACAAAGTTTAGTCCCCAAGTGCACACAACCGGAGAAATACACAGTTACCTTTGATTTCGTTAGATAGAAAATAAGCAGGGCTGTACGAAGGGTTTTATATTTACTGAGGTCACAAAATGTATTATGCTAGGGGGGTTCGGGGGCATGCTCCCCTGAGAAAATTTTGATTTCCTTGGTGTACATTTATGCATTTTAAGACATTTTAAGGCCAACAAATTGGATAACAATAGCTTTAAAACCATGTCAACAAATACATAGATGCACGCAGTTTTGGGGCAGCTTTAATCACATGTTTGGTAATTCCATGACTTAATTTACCTCAGAATAATGGTGGCGCATGCCCGTAGCAGTGGCATAGCCAGAATTTTATTTTTGGGGGGGGCATCTAAAAATGAGGGGGCCGCACAATAGAAAGAGGGTATGCGATTCAATTTCGCACACGCCCACCCCAATTCAGCGGGGTTATAAGAAAGAGGGTAAACATAGCCTACATATTTCATCTAAAAATGAGGGGGCCGCTATATATATACATATATATATATATATATACATATATATATATATATATATATATATATATATATAGCGGCCCCCTCATTTTGGGATGGCCCCCCCAAAAATAAAATAAACTAATAATGACTACAATGACACTAATAATTTTTAATTTCTAAAAGAAATGCAAAATCAATCGGTAGGCTAGTTATTAATAGAATAACGAGACACAGACCTTTACATTCAATCGCGTTTGACCCCATTTATTTTTGATCACAGTGCATACTACATATACAAACTTTTACTCTCAAAGTGCGCACATTTGTAGAAATACACGTTTACCTCGGATTTCATTAGATAGAATTTATAGAACATGTACGCAGGGTTTCATAATTACCGTGGTCATAAAATGTAGTTTTCTAGGGGGGTACGGGGGTATGCTCCCCCGAGAAAATTTAGATTTCCCTGGTGCACATATGTGCATTTGTAAGACGTTAAGACCAACAATAGCTTTAAAACCATGTCAACAAATACATGCATGCACAGTTTTGAGGCAGCTTTAATCGTATGTTTGGTAATTTCATGACTATTTTTGGCAGCTGTTACAGAAACATTTTTACAAAAAAATTCAGATTTAACCTTGAGATTTGAAGTATTAGATAGCTTAGATATTTTGCACCACTACAATGACACTAATAATTCTTAATTTCTGATAGAAATGCAAAATCAATCGGTAATTATTAATAGAATAACGAGATACAAACCTTTAAAACCATGTCAACAAATACATGCATGCACAGTTTTGAGGCAGCTTTAATCGTATGTTTGGTAATTTCATGACTTAACTTACAACAGAACATTTTTATTTTTATTTATAGGCCTACATAGCTTTATTTAAGCTATAATAAAGTAATTATGTAGCGTGCGCCGGCGCATTTGCTCATGTAATTCTTGAGTGCGCACCATGAGCACAGTATAACGGCTAATTGAACAGTCATGTTAATTTTTCTGAGTTTTACCGACATAGCTTGACAACATCTCATCTGACCGCAGTTCACTGTTGTTCAACTGAAGCTCCCTCGTAGTCACCTGTAGCCTACCTTTTCCGTGCTCGTTTTGAGGTGAAGTTGGAATGCGCGTCTGAAAAGTGTCCAGTTTGTTGTGGTCGTAAAGAGACAGATATGAAGCTCTAGCGCAAGTTCTGCCGGGAAGACTCTAATGTTACGTCACTATTAATTCAGATCTAACCAATCATTATCTAACACTTGGAGTATAAAAGATTGGTACTTACACTTGTCTGAGTTCGCAGATGCTGACGCGAACTTCATTAACGTAGCGTCAGTTGCAAACCTTACAAATGTCTTCTAACAGTCATATCGTGTGCGCATATTCAGATTCCGAAGAGGATTTTGTTCCACCATCTCCTCTTCCCCTGCGTCGTAGTTCACGCATTCAGTGCCGCGACACCTCATGGGCTCAGTGGTCTTCAGATAAAATAATCAACACTCTCGAAGCAGTCGGAATACCTCTCAGTCAAGGATTATCCAGAGAAGACCTGCTTCTCATGGCCCAAAATACCCTGGGTAGTCCACCTATTACGGCCGACACTGCTGCTTCAACTTCAGCGCCGTCAGGCCAGACTAAGCAAGCCGGCAAGAAGAGGGCAACCAAGTCATCTTCTCCACATCCAGCCAAAAGATCCTCGCAGTCAGTACGGATAACTTCTCCCACGGCCGTCTCCGGATCCGTGGATGTTAATTTGCAGCTCATTCAGGCCGTTCATAGCCTTTCAGACACTGTCAAAGGCTTAGAATCGAAGGTTTCGAAATTCGAAAATTCCTTCGCGACTTCTAACCTGTCAGCAAATCCTCCTTCAAGATCTCTAGAAATTCCAACGGATCTTCCTCCACCTGCCGGATTCATCTTTTCATCGTGTCCGCCTTCGACCTCTTCTGCACTGCCAGCTTCTCATCATACGATCCAGACGCCATTCCAACAGGTTTCTGCCCCGCCCGTTACATCAAACTTCAGTCTCTCCACGGCTCTTCCAGCCCAAGAGTTTGGTAGGTGTTTTGTTTCACCTGCTGCAGTCACGGTGTCTCCCCAAATAAGAGCTAACATCATCCAAGGTAAGGATATAAACCTGGCAACTTTATTGCTTCCTTCACCCGCAGCTGACAGACAAATGGTGGATTGTGGTGACGTGGCAGTATTTCTCAAAACGTCTGATCCCAGATTACAACGTAATCTCTCATTTGAGACATTTTGTGCCAAGCTTTCCCAGATCGAAGGGAAGAACTCGATCTTTACTTATCAATGATGGCGGATTTTAATCAAAGATATGGAGGGACATTATTTTATGAATATCATAAATCTTTCTCTGCTAAATCCGCTTCTTTCATTTGTCTGTACAACACAAAACTGAACTGGTCCGTCACAGACACTGAACTGCTCGTCCGTCATTTTGGCGGTCAAAAGATCTTATCATGTGCTATATGCAGCGCTCACGGACACTCGGCTTCATTCTGCCCTAAAGCATTCGCTACCAAAGATCAGGCCGCTGTCCATAGTGCTGAAAACGTAAGAGCTCCTCTTGACCGTAGAGGTCGCCCTATTGTGGAATTTAACGGCATTAACCTATGTAATAATTTCAATGAATCTGTTTGTACTTTTTCTCAATGTAAATTTGCTCATGTTTGTAGCTTTTGCAAGGATCCACACCCGAAATCAGTCTGCCCTTGCCGGTACAGGCCAGCAACCCGAGGGAAGGCCCAAATTCGGAAAAAATTCTGAACAGACACCCATCAACACCTATTAATATTCCAGTTCTCTCTAGCTATCTCTCTTTTCACCCCGACCCAACTTTTGTTGATTATTTAATCACCGGTTTGTCCCAAGGGTTTCGGGTGGGCATCCTTTCCCAACTTACATCTTCCTTTGTGACTAAAAACCTTCAATCTGCTCTATCAGAGCCCGACGTAGTTTCAGCTCTGTTAGAGAAGGAAGTAAATAAAGGTTATGTTATTGGCCCTTTTGCTTCTCCTCCTTTTTCTCCTTTCCGGATCAATTCTATCGGTGTTGCTACCCGTAAATATTCTGGTAAAAAACGTCTCATCTTTGACATGTCTTCTCCTCATTCCATTCATACTGCAAGCGTTAACGAACTAATTCCCTTAGCTCCGTTTTCTCTGCATTATGCTTCTGTTGATAATGCCATTCATTTAATCAAGATAGCTGGTCAAGGCGCTTGGTTAGCTAAAGCTGACATTACCGATGCCTTCAAGACCATGCCCATTCACCCCTCCGACTGGCCATTGTTCGGCGTTAGATGGGAATCAAAGTTTTACTTTGCAGTGAGGCTCACGTTCGGGTGTAGAAGTAGTCCCCACATTTTTAATTCCCTTTCAGAAGCACTGTGTTGGATCCTGCTAAACGCCTGTAAGCTTCCTTTCGTTTTACATTTGCTTGACGATTTTTTGCTTATTGATTTTCCTTCTTCCCAATCTTCAATTCTTGACACGCTTAAACAAGTTTTTAGTGATGTCGGCGTTCCCCTTTCGGAAGAGAAAACCCTGGGCCCCTCAACTACGCTAGAATTTCTCGGCATCTTACTCGATACGGTTAACATGCAAGCCTCTCTTCCAAACGAGAAGCTTCTACGGATCAGGGAGTTTCTTGAATCTTTTTCTTCGTTACGATCCGTATCTAAGCGCGACATGCTTTCTCTGCTCGGTCACCTAAATTTCGCGATGAGTATTATTCCTCAAGGCAGGACATTTATTTCTCGTTTGTTAACTCTTGCTCACTCCGTGCCAAAATTAAGCGATCCAATTCGGTTAGAAGAAGGGTGTTTGTCCGATCTCAGTTTTTGGTCGCGCTTACTAAATCATTGGAACGGTATCTCCTTTTTCTATAATGAAGTTCCTGAATCGTCCGAAGATTTGCAATTGTTCACTGACGCTGCCCCTTCTATTGGTTTTGGGGGTTTCTTTCAAGGGCAATGGTTTGCCGAGAAATGGCCAAACGCATTTCCTAAGCCTGAATCAGGTTCCGTCTCTTCCGCGCTCCATGAAATCTATCCTTTGGCGGTAGCTAGTGTTCTCTGGGGCTCCGAGTGGTCTCGCAAACGTATTATGATGTTTTGTGATAACGAAGCTACGGTAGCTATCATCAACAAAGGTAGATCTTCCAGTCTGACCATTATGCCATTTCTGAGACGTTTAATCTGGCAATCCGTCGTTCATAATTTCATCATTATGGCTGTGCACATTCCTGGTCACTGTAATATCATTGCTGACTCTCTGTCTCGTTTTCGTTTTCAGGCTTTCAGACGGCTCTGCCCTTCAGCCAATCAGGATCCAACTCCCTGCCCTCCGCTAGCAAAGATAATATTAAACTAGACCAATTGCTCAAATCGGCTAGTCACTATATCTCCAAAGGCGTGGCTTCTTCCACACTCAAGGCTTATACTTCAGCATGGTCTTCATTTCTTATGTTTTGTTTTTCCTTTCAGATTCCGCTATTTCCCATTTTAATATCGACCGTCTGTGCTTTTCTAGTTCACAATTTTGAAAATCGCAATCAAAAAATTTCTTCCATTCATAGGTTGCTCGCAGGCATTCAATTTTATGCAAGGTATTTTAATCCTAATTATCCTAGTCTTTTCACTGTACCATCTATTCGTTTGTTACTCAAAGGCATGGCTAACTCGTCCAGCAAACGTCCAGATCGCCGCCTTCCAATTACTTTATCTATTTTACAAAGATTAATTCTTTCCATCCGCAATGGTCTCTTTTCCCCTTATATTAACACTCTGCTAGAAGCTGTGTTTCTATCAGCTTTCTACGGTTTTATGCGCCCAGGGGAATTTACTTCAGATTCTAAACATTTCAATCCGACCTGCTGTCTTTCTTTTTCTGATTTATGTTTTTCACCCAAATTCTTTACTCTTTTTCTGAAGCATTCTAAGAATGATTCTCAAGGATCTGGTGTCACTCTAACTTTTTTCAAACTTAATAACAGCTTCTGCCCTTTCTACTCTATGATTAAATATCTCAAAGTCCGGCCTAAAACTCCTGATCACTTTCCCCTTTTTCTTTTACCCGATGGAGCACCCCTCACTAAAGCTTGGTTTAGGACTCATTTAGCTACTGCCATAGGAAGCTGCAACCTTTCCCCCTTGCTATATACTGGTCATTCCTTTAGGATCGGGGCTGCCACCACAGCAGCCAAACGAGGTGTTTCATCTTCAGCCATCAAGCTTCTGGGCAGATGGTCCTCCTCTGCATTTGAATCTTATATCAGACCAGATTCTAAAACCATCCTCGAAGCTCAGCAAGCTCTCTCAAGTCAAGATTAAGGTATTTTCATGCAAATACTGGTGGTGGTGTATGTTTACGTTTTTCATTTTACTATTTTCAGCTTCTATAGCTTTGAATTTTCTGGTACTCGGGGCGGCTTTGTCTCCGTTAGGCCATTGAGGCCTCGTATACATGTGGTCAGTGTGGCCTTGTCTCTGTGTGGCCTATCGTGGTCGTGTGGCCGATCGCGGCCTTGTCTCTGTGTGGCCTATCGTGGTCGTGTGGCCGATCGCGGCCTTGTCTCTGTGTGGCCTATCGTGGTCGTGTGGCCGATCGCGGCCTTGTCTCTGTGTGGCCTATCGTGGTCGTGTGGCCGATCGCGGCCTTGTCTCTGTGTGGCCTATCGTGGTCGTGTGGCCGATCGCGGCCTTGTCTCTGTGTGACCTATCGTGGTCGTGTGGCCGATCGCGGCCTTGTCTCTGTGACCTATCGTGGTCGTGTGGCCGATCGCGGCATTGTCTCTGTGTGACCTATCGTGGTCGTGTGGCCAATCGCGGCATTGTCTCTGTGTGACCTATCGTGGTCGTGTGGCCGATCGCGGCCTTGTCTCTGTGTGACCTATCGTGGTCGTGTGGCCGATCGCGGCATTGTCTCTGTGTGACCTATCGCGGTCGTGTGGCCGATCGCGGCCTTGTCTCTGTGTGACCTATCGCGGTCGTGTGGCCGATCGTGGCCTTGTCTCTGTGTGGCCTATCGCGGTCGTGTGGCCGATCGCGGCCTTGTCTCCATGTTGCTTTTTTTTTTTTTTTTCCCTGTTCTTTCTCCTTCTCTTATTATGTTTGAATTTGTTTTTTCTCTGTTTCAGGAACTGCAAGATTCTCCTCTGGTGGGTATACATTCCCTCTCACAGTTTTTGGGGGAAGAGTGGGCTCCGTCCTGGCGGTCACGTCTCGCCACCATTTTTGGGGGTTGGCTACGCCCCTGCCTTCAGCTTCAGGCAGGAAATGCAAAGTCTGCAACCCTCAGGACGTGAGCTTCGGACGGGGCCTACGCCAAAGATCATTAACTCATATATATTCTGCTTGCTGTTTGGTAATAAATATCAGTGTTTCATTATCTTGCCTCCCGAGTCTTTCTGGTAGAACTATATAAACGCAGCGTTTTACTTGATGTTTTAAAAAAAAGATTTTTATTTTTTGGTATTTTATATGCTCTTTTGGTGGTTTGTGGAGTAATAAATAAAAAATAATAATAATTCAGCAGTGTTACAGATCCCTTGTTCCCCTGGACACCCCTGGATGATCCTCCTGTTTCGTCACCTGCACTCACTTCCCTCGTCAGCTCCTCATCATCACTCATCACCTGCACCTGGACTCTATTATCATCACTCCCTTTATATGGCACTCACTCCCTTCACTCCTTGACCGTTCTCTGTTTAAGTTAAGTGTGTGTTTGGTTTGCTCTGCCTTCTGTTCATTAAAAGTGTTAAGTGTTTGTGGAAATCCGTATCAGCCTCATCTCTCTACCAACACCCGTAACAGAAGAACGGACCCTAAACATTGGATTTTCCACAAAAGAAAATGGAGACTTTCCCCAGCTCCCTGGCTCCTGCTCCTCCTATGCCTCTCTCTCATCTGTCAGCCGGCGATCGCCTCATCGGGCTCCTGCAGGTCGGTCGTTCGCTGGAGAGGTATGTGGAGGAGTTCGTTGAGCTCGCTTTTCTGTCGGACTGGCCTGATGCATGTTTAATCTCCCTGTTTCTGGATGGACTAGATGATGACACTATCCGTTTTGGTGAACCTGATTATCGTTTCTCCTTAAGCGAAACTATCAATTCCATTTTGTGGTTAAATGGCTCCAAATTCTTCGTTGATTGGGTTCAGGATAAGTGTTTGTCTCTAGTCCATCCAGAAACACTGTTGGCTGGGCCAGTCAGTCAGCCTCCGCCTTCCTCCGCATGCCCCTCCAGCGAATTTCCTGCCTGTACCATACTGGACCCACACTCCTCTGCTGGGTCCAGAAGGCGGAGGAAGAAGAAAAAGCCCAAGTCCACTCCAGTCTCCGCCGCCGAGCAAACAGCTCCAGCCTCCGCTGAGCCCTCTCCAGTGTCCGCCGAGCCCGCTCCCGTTCCTACGGGAATTCTAATAGTATTTGAGGGAATGGACTGGCCCTCCGCTCCAGCCGCCGAACAAAGTTCTCCAGTCTCCGCCAACCAAAGTTCTCCAGTCTCCGCCGAGCCAAGTTCTCCAGTCTCCGCCGAGCAAGTATCTCCAGTCTCCGCCGAGCAAGTTTCTCCAGTCTCTGCCGAGCAAGGATCTCCAGTCTCAGCCGCCGAGCCCGTATCTCCAGTCTCAGCCGCCGAGCCCGTATCTCCAGTCTCAGCCGCCGAGCCCGTATCTCCAGTCTCAGCCGCCGAGCCCTCTGCTCCAGCCGCCGCCGCCGAGCCCTCTGCTCCAGCCGCCGCCGCCGAGCCCTCTGCTCCAGCCGCCGCCGCCGAGCCCTCTGCTCCAGCCGCTCCAGTCGCCGCCGAGCCAGCCGCTCGGCGGCCACGAGCCCGCTTTGATTATGAACTTTGTTATTGAACTCTCCAGCCCAAAGACTGTTTTCCCTCCCTGCCTCCCTCTCCCGCCTCCACCCATTTGTGTCTGCACTGCACCTCCGCCTCAAGCCTCCTCACCCAGATCTCCACCTCGGCCCTCTGGTCGATTACCTTCACCCTGGCTCCAACCTCCCTCTCCTCCACCGTTGCCCATCAGTCCACCAGTCTCACCAGTCTCCATCCTGCCTCCGCTCACACCTTGGTCCCTCGTCAGCCTGCCCTCACCTCTGGACTGCACTCCTCCATCTCCGCTCCGTCCCTCGGTTCCAGTTGGCCTCCTCACTCCCTCCGGTGTTCACTTTGTTGTCTGTCGTCTGTCTTCAACTGCGGCCTTCTGGAGCCCCGGCTGCGCTTCGGTCGGCGGAGCCGCTGGTTCCGCCATCTCCCGCCGGTCCTTCAGCGCCTCCTGGGCTCGACGGCATCAAGGTCTCGTTAAAGGCTCTGGACCCACCATGGCTGCCTTCGGCCCCTGAATCTCCATGGCAGCCCGCTGCACCTGACCCTCCATGGCAGCCCGCTGCTCCTGACCCGCCATGGTTGCCTTCGGCCCCTGACCCTCCATGGCAGCCCGCTGCACCTGACCCTCCATGGCAGCCCGCTGCTCCTGACCCACCATGGTTGCCTTCGGCCCCTGACCCGCCATGGCTTTTGAACCCGCCCTGGAGACCTCCACTCCAGTCTGCTCCTCCCCCTGCACCGGCTTGAGGTCTCCAGGGCGCCCACCCTCCCGGTTGTTCCATCTACGGCGCGAGGACGCGCCTACCGGGACGGGGAGGTACTGTTACAGATCCCTTGTTCCCCTGGACTCTAATTCCCATGATCCTCCTGTTTCGTCACCTGCACTCACTTCCCTCGTCAGCTCCTCATCATCACTCATCACCTGCACCTGGACTCTATTATCATCACTCCCTTTATATGGCACTCACTCCCTTCACTCCTTGTCCGTTCTCTGTTTAAGTTAAGTGTGTGTTTGGTTTGCTCTGCCTTCTGTTCATTAAAAGTGTTAAGTGTTTGTGGAAATCTGTATCAGCCTCATCTCTCTACCAACACCCGTAACAAGCAGATACAGGGGGATAAAAATAATTCAGCAGATACAGGGATACACAGACCAGACAGTCCCCCCTACAAATCGCACCCTGGCTATAATAATAATAATAATAATAATAATAATAACTAGTTACTTTTGCATTAACACTGTATATGGCCAATATTTTGAGCAACTTTATATATTCTATGATTATTCAGTTTCCTTAGCTTTTACATTGCATTTATTTGTATATGTTTATGCACATTTATATTTATTAATTATTTCGTCTCATATTTTTCTAACTATTGTATTTTAGTATATGTATTGTTAACTACTTCAGTCCAGCCATGTCACTCGCTTTGACGCTTTCCCAGCGCGCATAACGATCACTTCCGGTAAGCCACTTGCATCCAATGAGAAAACCAAAATGTAATTTGAGGGCTCCTTATCTGTTTTTTCCATTTTTAATTTAAAAAGGAAAATAAAAAAAAACTTTAGTTTTTTTGATTTTTGTTTTTATATAAAAAAAAATGAGTGAACGAATGATACACGGATTGTTATACCCACAGTGGTAAATTCTGTGCAGGCTCTGGTAATGGCACAAGAAATAGAGACTCTCTTGCGAAAGGAGGCTATAGAAAGGGTTCCTCCTCCCAGCAGGGAGTCAGGATATTACAGCCGCTATTTCATTGTGCCAAAGAAAGATGGAGGGTTGCGTCCAATTTTAGATCTTCGTCAGCTGAACAGAACAGTAGCGAAGCTCAAGTTCAAAATGCTGACAGTGAAACATATCATGTCACAGATCAAGTCTGAGGACTGGTTTGTCACGATAGATCTAAAGGACGCATACTTTCATGTATCAATCCTTCCGCAACACAGGAAGTTCCTGAGGTTTGCTTTCGGGGGCGAAGCATATCAATACAAGGTTCTTCCCTTCGGCCTAGCACTGTCACCTCAGACCTTTACCAAATGTGTAGACGCGGCACTGGCGCCCTTGTGTATGCAGGGCATCCGCATACTGAACTACATAGACGATTGGTTGATTCTAGCTCAATCAGAGCAAATGGCGGTTCAACATCGAGATGTTGTTCTCGCTCACATGAAAAGGTTGGGGTTGAGACTAAACGCGAAGAAAAGTGTGCTTTCTCCAGCTCAGAGAACCACTTATCTAGGTGTGGTATGGGATTCGGTGATCATGCGGGCCCGTCTATCTACGGTGCGCATGACATCAATCCTGTCAAGAGTCTCACAGGTGAAGCTAGGCCAGTCACTCACTGTCAAACAGTTTCAAAAACTGTTAGGTCTTATGGCAGCAGCGTCCAATGTAATACCTCTTGGCCTGCTGAACATGAGACCACTGCAGTGGTGGCTCAAAACCAAGGGGTTCTCACCGAGGGGGAATTTACTTCGTATGATCAAAGTCACGCGGCGCTGCTTACGTGCTCTGAACAGATGGAAGGATCCTTGGTTTCTGTCCCAGGGACAGGTGTTGGGTGTCATCAGTCATCGAGTTACTCTAACGACAGATGCATCCCTCACAGGGTGGGGAGCGATCATGAGTGGTCGCTCGACCCAGGGTCTGTGGCAGGACCATCATCTCTCGTGGCACATAAATTTCTTAGAAATGATGGCAGTATTTCTAGCACTGAAATATTTCCTCCAAGACCTCAGGAATCATCATGTGTTGGTTCGTTCAGACAACACAGCGGTGATTTCCTATATAAATCACCAAGGAGGTCTGAGATCACGCCCACTTTACCAGTTGGTGAGTCAGATTCTCCGTTGGTCCCAAGGGAAACTGCTGTCACTCAGACAAGTTTACATCCCTGGGTACCTGAATGTGGGAGCAGACATCCTGTTGAGGCAGGGGTCGAGGCCCAGGGAATGGAGACTTCACCCCGAGGTGGTGAAGCTCTTATGGGAGAACTACGGCAAAGCCCAAGTGGATCTGTTTGCGTCTCGAGAGACGACTCACTGTCCACTGTGGCTCTCAATGACAAACCCAGCACCTCTTGGGCTGGATGCTATGGTACAGCCGTGGCCGAGGCTACCGCTGTATGCATTTCCCCCGATTCCTCTGCTCCCGGGAGTTCTGGAGAGAGTACGCCGGGACGGGGCCCAGCTACTATTAGTAGCCCCGTTCTGGCCGGCCCGAGTATGGTTTTCGGACCTAATATCACTTCTCGATGGGTCTCCGATGGAGATTCCTATCAGGACGGACCTTCTCTCTCAGGCGGGCGGTCTAATACTGCACCTCCACCCGGAGTCATGGATGCTGTGGGGGGCACAGCTCATAGATTCAGGTCTCAACCGAGGTTGTTGAGACCATACTCCAATCCAGAGCTCCCTCCATGAGGAAACTGTACGCTCTGAAGTGGAGATTATTCACTTCCTCGTGTGAGAATCGTCAGAGGGATCCTGTTAACTGCCCGGTTAGCGCAGTTCTGGATTTCCTGCAGGATAGATTCTCTTCAGGGTTATCCCCCTCCACACTAAAGGTGTACGTGGCGGCCTTAGCTGCTTACCACGCTTCTTTCAGTGGAGTCTCTCTGGGGAGACACCCGCATATAACTCGTTTCCTCCGTGGCACTTTGAGGCTCAGACCTGCTGTACGCATGAGAGTACCGGCCTGGGATTTGGCCGTTGTATTACAAGGCTTATCTATGGCACCCTTCGAACCTATCGAAGAAGTGTCAGAAAAATTTCTAACACTAAAAACAGTGTTTTTATTAACGATTTCGTCTCTCAAGAGAATTGGAGACATTCAAGCCCTGTCAGTCTCTTCTTCGTGCCTAGAATTTGCGCCTGGGAATGTGAAGGCTTTCTTACATCCCAGGATAGGGTATATCCCTAAGGTCCTCACTAATCCTGTGAGACCCATTGTACTGCAGGCTTTCTGTCCGCCTCCTTTTGTTTCGCCGGACCAGGAAAAACTTAATCTGCTGTGCCCAGTACGGGCGCTGGATGCATATCTCCACAGAGCTGCCATGTGGAGAAAAAGCGATCAGCTGTTTGTATGTTTTGGAGCACCAAGAAAAGGTCTCCCTGTGTCCAAGCAGAGAATGAGCAAGTGGGTGGTTGAGGCCATCTCACTTGCTTATGAGTCGACTGGACAGCCTTCACCATTGGCTGTTAGAGCTCACTCTACCAGGAGTATGGCTGCCTCTAAGGCTTTTATATCTGGGGTTTCCCTGTCTGACATTTGTGATGCAGCAGGATGGTCATCACCAAACACTTTCATGAGGTTCTACGAACTAGACCTTGGCTCAACTCCAGGGGCGCAAGTGTTCTGCTAGTGTGCACCTCGGCTTCACACGTAAGGTCACTTGCTCATATGGCGGAAATTGGGATTGTCGTTCCCACAGCGAAGGACAGGGAAAGGGAACGTCTCGGTTATGTATATAACCTTAGTTCCCTGAATAGGGAACGAGACGCTGCGTTCAAATGCCATACTCCCAGCATGCCCTTAGCGACTTGCTTCAGTATATCAGAAGCTGAATGTGAGTGCGGTTGGGCCACCTTTATAGTTCCTGGTCGGTGACGTCACCCGCCTATGACATTCCGTCATCTGATTGGACAGATTTCATACGTGCTTCATGACGACATCACGCAGAGGCGTTCCCACAGCGACTATGCAGCGTCTCGTTCCCTATTCAGGGAACTAAGGTTATATACATAACCGAGACGTTCTTCTAGTATACAGAGATGGCAACTCAGCGTTGTCATATAAAAGTGCAATGATGTGCTTGATAGCCATAACCAGTAATAAAACGTAAAGCACTATGATAAACAGTATCAAGTTTTTTTAAATAATGTACTGGGGCAGTCATGTAAAGCAGATCTCCATAATCCAATAATGGTAAAAAAAAGTTGCAGATGCCAAATATTTCCTTGCACTAAAAGAAAATAAAGTTTTATTTCTGAAATAAAAACCCAATTTAAGCTTAAGTTTTAAAAGTAATTTATCAATGTGTGGCTTAAAGGTTAATTGATTATCAAGTAAAATACCCAGGTACTTATAGCTCGCAACACATTGTATTTTTGCTCCCTGTGAAGATATTATATCAAGAAGATTACTTGATAGAGCTTTAGAATTTGAAAAAAATCATTAGTTTAGTTTTATCTATATTTAAAACTAGTTTAAGTTGACATAGTCGAGATTGAACAATATCAAATGCTGACTGTAAATAATGAAGAGCTTGTGAAGCTGATGAAGCACAGCAATAAATAGCAGTGTTGTCTGCATAAAGATGGTACATAGCATTGGGAATGTTATCACAAATATTATTTATATACAAAGAAAATAAAGGGTCACCTGAGGGACACCTTTAGTGACTGACAGAACAGATGAGATGTCGTGATCAACTGTGTCAAAAAGCCATAAATCAAGAAAAAGAGCTGAACAAGCATTTATAAAATCACTAAACACTTTCATGGCAGCAGTAACATTCTATCTCCTTTCAGTCTGGTTTCAGAAAGCAGCATAGCACTATTATTTATTTCCAAAAAAGTTTTTAATTGCTCATTTACTCATTTCTCCAAAAGCTTAGATAAAACACACAGTTTAGATATTGGCCTATAATTGCAATAAAATCAGCTGCTAGCTTTAAATAAAATGGTTCTAGCTTATCGGGCCCTGCAGACTTATTTGGATCCAACTGACTCAGGACTTTATGGACCTAAGAAACAGAGAACTGGGTAAGTTCAAATTTTTGTGTAGTTAATTTACATGGAGCATCAACTGAGGGTAAGGTAAGAGAATTAGTCATAGAACAGTTTAGAGACTGAGATTCAAATAAAGAACCTGAAGATATAAAATGCTCATTTAAACTATCTAAAATAACTGACTTCTCTGTAGTCAGTTGATCATTTTTAGTAATAATTTTATTAATCTCCATATTATCAGAGACAATGACTTGATTGTTTTCCAAAATTTAACTTGATTATTTAAATTTTGTGATGTTTCAAATAGATAAAAATCTGATTTGGCTTTTTTTATCTGGGAAGTACAAAGATTTCTCAACTTTCTAAACTGAAGCCAGTCCGATTCAACTTTGGTGCTTCTAGCTTTGGCCCAAGCTGCATTTCTATCCTGCAGAAGCCTAGTTAGCTCCAATGTGAACCATGGGTTATGTTGTGCCTTCACTCTTATTTTACACATTGGTGCATATTTATTTACCAAGTGCATAAAACTACTATGGAAAAAATTCCATGCTGTCTCAACATCATTTATTAAAGTAATACGACTCCAGTCAAAAAGATACAAATCATGATGAAATGCTTGATCTACAAAATGTTTTCTATTTCGTGTAAAAAGAATTTGAGGTCTAAATTTTGGACGTTTAGTATTCCTCACAGCAGCTATGACACAGTGATCACTAACATCATTAGCAAATGTACCTATATCTTTATATTTATGAGGAGCATTGGTCAAGAATAGGTCTAATAAAGTTGATTTTTCTGAACATTTAAGATTCAATCGTATAGGACTATCAATCAACTGTGTTAAATGAAAGGTGTCACAAAAAGATTTAAAATTATTTGAAACAGAAGATAACCAATCCCAATTAAAATCACCAGCTAATAATATTTCATTAAAATTCATTGTAGAAAGTTGCTGTTGTAATAGAACAAGAGATTCAGAATTAGCTGAGGGAGGCCTGTAACAACCAACCAAAGTTAAATAAGTATCTTTAGAAAGCTCAATTTTTGAAGCTAAAAACTCAAACATCTTACTAATCGATAGAGCAGATATTACGCAAGTATGGAATTTACTCCTTACATATATTGCAATTCCACCGCCCTTTTTCAGACGATCACATCTGAACAGAGAATACCCACTTATATTTACATCATTATCTGAAATAGCTTTACTTAACCATGTTTCAGAAAGAATAATAAAATCTGCGTCTGTTGTATGAGCCCAGATTCTAACTGAGTCAATTTTTGGAAGCAAGCTACGTATGTTCAAATGAATAAAACCAATTCCGGATCTAGATTTAAAATCATCAGGAGTACTCAAATAACCAGGCCCGGGATTGGGATGAATATTACCAGATAAAAGTAATAGTAAATAAACAAAAACATGATGCTTAATTGAATTGGCTGAATTAGAACTGGATATTTTTCTTTGAAAACATGTACTGTATGTAACCCTTTTCACCATATGCTCGTGATGAGGCATGTACGTTATACAGCAACGTATAAAGTATTGAACCCTCTTAACCCTAATGCTTGGTAAAATGGTGAAAGAGACATTCCATTGTATAATAACTCTGTCTAAGAACACTATAATTCTCACTATATCTTTGCTCATCAATGGGTACCTGAAAGAATATTATTGGTTTTAGAATATAGAATATTACCACAGAAAACACTGAGCTACACAAATACAATGGCTGATGAAAGAATAAACAACAAGATCGCCATAGCTCAATTTCCTCCTTTTGTATTATACAAAACTCACATAACAGTTGAACAGCAAAAAGCAAATATGAAAATAAAATCCAAATTAGAAAAAAAACCCCGAAGTCATAAGTCTGTGATAACCTGAGTGCACTCTTATTTTTCAGTTCTTTTAGCAGGCCTGCATTAAGTTTGTTGGCGTGCTTAATGTTGGAGCTCATAAAATGAAGAAAGCAACAATACCTCCTGGTGTAGAGTGAAGAAAGAAACGCAGATCCTACCGCGATTGTAACTCTCTCTCTCTCCTCAGGCGAACTCCGTTTGCAAGCGGCACAGCAAGGGTTAATCAGCGTCGTCCGTCCAGCATCGACAGCCAACCGGTCCCCAATGAGGAAAACATCTGCGTCAGCCAGCGAATCTCTTCCCGATATTGTCTTCCCTCGTCCAGCATGCAAACGATGTGTATGCGATCACTCCCGCGACCGTATGAAAATAATGTTACTGCAAAACCACGAGCTAATTTAGTCAGAGAGGCTAACAGGCATAAGCTCGCATCACAGTCCCAAAACCACACAACTCCGGTGGCATTCCACTTTCCCTCAGTCACAAACTCCCACGCAGAAAGCGCGGTTTCTGATAATACAATTATAGTCCAACTTAAAGCGTTAAACCCACATTAATAACAGACTAGCCCTCGTGCTCATTCTCGTGCTCAGTTCTCGTTTTTTTTTCTTCTTCCCCTTTTTTTTTTCCCCGTTTTTGTTCTCGCCTCTCGCGGGATTTCACATAGTTCAACAAGATACTTCATTAATCACTAAATCTCTAACATTAACAGACTGATTAATGAGCTTCTCTTATGTAATGAACCATCCTTAAACATTTTTAAAGAGAACACAAAACTTAACTGTTAAATTACCAGGCACATCTGAACAGCACAAAAATAATTAAATCCTAAATCTTCTTGCATATGCATTAAACACTTTATCAAACAAAATACAATAACCCATATATTTCAGAAATAAACAAAATAACAAAAAGACTGATATTGATCAGGTCATTACACTCTCCCCCCACCAATATAAGACATGCCCTCATGACTTAGTGCTTCAGCAATGTAGACACAACCTATTAGTGAGTGTAATCTTAAGTGACTTACACCTAAAAGATCACTGGGCACTTATCCACTTATAAAGGCAAGAAACATATCTCGTAATGGGAGCTTTTATGACACTTGGATTTCCTAGTGTGTCATATGTTAATATGGATGGGGCTCTTCTGACTCTCTGAGTTCTGCTAGTCAGAGTCTCAGGCTTTGTACCATCTGGTAACATTTGAGTTTCCTCATTAACAACTTCATTTCTTGGAGACTTTTCCCTCATTTCACCTGTTTCATGTGTCCCTGTTTCTCGACTTATCATCTCAGCAGACTCTGGTTGAGACCCTCCTTTGTCTGTTACTGTTTCCTCTGTAACCTCTTGGATTACTTCTGGCTGTGTCACCTCTTGACGTTCAGTCACCTCATCCCACGCCATATCCAGGTCCAAGCTAAATGGTTCTGACATTCCTTTTTCTACTCCAGTCCTGTTAGCTTGGGCAGATAAGTCATAGCACATCTCACTTCCTTCATCCTCAGAATCTGTGTACTCTTTCCCATGACAATTATCTGGTTTTTCTTCTTTGTCTTTGTTCTCTGATGTCTCAGATGAAACCTTGCTTCTCTCTGACACACAGTTTCGAAGTTTATGAAGTCTTTTTCGTTTCTTTCGAAGGACTCTCACACCAGGTACAGGGTCAACCGCAGGTGTTGGATCCAAGCATGCATTTTGTCCAAGAGGCAGGATGTGATTCCGGTGGAGAATTTTGATAGGTCCATTCCCATCTTCTGGTTTCAACCGAAACACTGGTAAGTCTGGCATCTGACTGTCCACCACATAAGGATTTGAAGCCCAGCGGTCTGCTAATTTATGCTTCCCCTGCAACCCTAGGTTCCTTATCAAGACTCTGTCTCCAGGCAACAGCTGTGAACACCGAATCTTCTGGTCATACCTCCGTTTATTTCCTTCGTTCTGCTTGGCAGCAATGGACTCAGCAAGTTCATAGGCAGCTTTTAACTCCTTTCTCATCTCAGTTACGTACTTTAGGTAAGTTTCCTGCTGTGTGTCATCACTGGATGTCCCAAAACACAGATCCACTGGGAGCCTTGCCTCACGCCCGAACATAAGGTAATAGGGCGAAAACCCAGTAGCCTCATTTGAAGTGCAGTTGTAGGCATGGACAAGGTGTCCAATGTGCTGACTCCATTTCCTCTTACTGCTTGGCTCCAGAGTCCCGAGCATGTTTAACAAAGTCCTATTAAACCTCTCAGGCTGGGGGTCTCCTTGAGGATGGTAGGGCGTAGTTCTTGATTTTTCAATTCCAAGTGTGCTAAGTACCTCATGTACAAGCCGACTCTCAAAATCTCTCCCTTGATCACTGTGCATCCTCTTTGGCAATCCATAATGGACAAAGTACTTCTCTATCAACACCTTCGCCACCGTGGAGGCTTTCTGGTCTCTCGTTGGAAAAGCTTGGGCATAGCGGGTGTAATGATCAGTAACAACCAGTACATTTTCTGTATTGCTTGAATCAGGTTCAATGGACAAAAAGTCCATACAGACAAGGTCCAGTGGTCCATCGCTTTGCAAATGAGACAGCGGAGCAGCTTTCTTGGGTAGCGTCTTTCTCTTTATACAACGGATACAGGACTTGCAGTAGTCTTCCACATCTGACTTCATCCGTGGCCAGTAGAATCTATCTTTAATTAGGCCGTATGTTTTGTCAAGGCCTAAATGACCACAGTCATCATGCAGAGATGTTGTTACCATCTTCCTATACTTTTCTGGCAAAACTAGCTGAGAGCGAGGGGGTTTTCCAGGAGGACTTGTGACTCGATACATGACTCCTTTCCGTATCTTTAAACGATCCCATTCTCTCAACAACAGAGAGCAGGTTGGATGCTTTGTCTTGTCAACTCGTGTCAAGTCTCCTTTGTTGAGAGCTGACCATATCTCGCCAATGCCAGGACATTCTTGCTGAGCATTTGACAGCTCAGTTGAACTCAGAATAGGCATCTCCTTTACACTCAAGGTAGACATATTACAGTAGGCTTGCGGGATAGCATGTGAAGAGGGTCCCAATTGGTCAATTGCTCTACTAGGACAGGGATTTCTACGTTTATTCACCTCAGCCATCTGACACATGGCTCTCACACTGGCTGCAGATATGTCTTTCCGTTCCGATACTTGAGTGAGCGTAGGATGTGGCCGACGAGACAGTGCATCGGCATCAATGTTTTGAACTCCTGACCTGTACTTGAGACTGAAGTCATATGTGGACAATGCCGCAAGCCAACGGTGACCTGTGGCATCCAGCTTGGCCGACGTCAGCACATAGGTCAACGGGTTGTTGTCTGTTCTCACCTCAAACTTCGTCCCATACAGGTAATCATGCAGTTTGTCCACTACCGCCCACTTCAAAGCCAGAAACTCTAATTTATGAGCAGGGTAATGTTGCTCAGATGGGGTTAGGCTTCTACTGACGAAAGCAACGGGTCTTAACCCTTCACCTTGATCCTGGTATAACACGCCACCTAGCCCTTCTTGGCTGGCGTCCACATGTAACACATAAGGAAGCTGAGGGTTTGCAAAAGCTAACACCGGGGCTTGAGTAAGTCTCTGCTTCAACTCTACAAAGGCTGCCTCACACTTGTCATCCCACCTACTACCAAAAGGCTCTGATGGGTTCAGGTAGAGGTTATCCTTTTTTCCCTTGGATTTCTTGGCAACTGGTGGGTAACCGGACAACAGTTGGTTCAACGGATAGGCAACTTTGGAGTAATCTTTCACAAAGCGCCTATAGTATCCACAGAAGCCAAGAAATGATCGCAAAGCAGACACAGTTTTGGTCGGGGCCATGTTGTTACTGCTTCAGTTTTCTCTGGATCGGTAGACACTCCGTCTTGAGATATAATATGCCCCACGTAAGTCACTGATGGTTGACAAAACTGGCACTTATCCAGCGACAACTTAAGACCCTCATCCTTCAAGCGGTCCAGCACCTTTAACAACCTGTCCTCATGCTCTTGGAGTGTTGCTCCAAACACGATGAGATCATCCAGATATACCAAGACTTCAAGCAAGTTCATATCTCCAACAGTTTGTTCCATGATCCGTTGAAAGGTTGCTGGAGCCCCTGACACTCCTTGTGGCATCCTTTCAAATTGGTAGAAACCCGCTGGGCAGATGAAGGCTGTCTTCTCTTTATCGGAGTCACTCATTGGCACCTGATAATACCCACTCCTCAGGTCTAACACACTAAACCACTTGCTTCCGTTGAGACAGACCAGTGCATCTTCGATCCTCGGTACTGTGTACTGATCGGGAACAGTGCGTCGATTTAGGGTCCTGAAGTCCACACACATCCTTATTTTACCTGTTTTTTTCCTCACCACCACTATAGGTGAGGCATACGGACTTCTTGATTCAGTGATGATCCCAGCATCTTTAAGCTGTGACAGATGTTGCCTCAATGCCTCTAGATCAGCAGGCGCCAGTCGACGAGATCTCTCTCGAAAAGGTTTGTCCTCTGTGGTTTTGATGGCATGATGTGCACTTTTACAGCAACCAACATCAAACTCGTGGGTAGAGAAAACCTCATGTCGTTCCATCATTTTGCCCACCAATCTCTCCTTCCACTCCTCAGGGACTGGTGAATCTCCGAAATTAAAGGAAGATGGGGTCAATTTTCCTGCTGACTCAGTGTTAGGCTTTTGGCTTACAGAAGACGAGGACACCACATCTACAGGAAACAGGTGAGCAACAGGCATTCCTCTGGTCAATGTAACTTCTTTTTTCGATACATTCCTGACCAGCACAGTGATTTTCTTTGCCATTACAACAGTGGGTACCTGCAACTCTGGTCTGACCAAAAGCTCTCCTAAAAACCTTGCATCGTCGCCGGGTTCTTCAGGTGAGTCCACCAGAATGGCTTGAGCACGTGGAATCCCTTGAAACTTTGGCACACCTGTCACTCGAGCTACCCCTCCAGGGCGCACAGTAATGGGTTTACTTTGTGTGAACCACACAGTTCCTCTCTTGTGGTTGTCATCATCATTAGGTAGGCATTCTAACAGCTGTTCAAAAGCCCTTTTGAAAGCAGGATGAATGTGCATGCTACTGACGAAATTCTCTCCTATTCTCTCTTTACAGCTCTTTAGTAGTCGTCTCACTGTCGGTGTGTTTGTGCCAACGAGTATGAACGCTTCACCTCTCACAACTGGGTCAGGACACACCAACACAAGGGCATCAATAATCTCAGTCACTCCAACGTCAGCTTCCAAAAACTCCAGCTTAAGTGACAAATAGCCATCATATGGGTAATCAGCAGGACTGAGGCCCCATATCTGCAAGGCACTGATAGGTGTCAATGGCAGGTGTGTCAAGTATCTGTTGTAGAAGGATCTGTACAGCAAAGTCACTTGAGAACCAGTATCGAGTATGGCTTTAGCATAGATGCCTTCAATCTGTACTGGTACAGCAGAACTTGGCCCCACTAAGCCCTCAGGTATAGTGTCCTCCACTTTCTCGTCTGGTTTAATGCACTTGGTGGAACGTGTTTTCACCACAGGGAAGCCAGGCCGTTCCTTTACTGGTTCCCACGGTAGTTTCCCAACTTCTTTGTCAGTTTGATGAGGCGCTTGTTGACCCTCTTGAGATTTTCTTCACCATCACATTCCCTTTTGAAATGTCCATCCTCCCCACATCTATAGTAAAATATCCCTGGTCTATCTTCCTCAGTGCCAGCTCTTTGCAGGGTTTCACTCCTCCTGTGTCTAACCTTGGCAGGGATTTCAAATTGTGGACCTTGGGTATTTGGCGGGGATGTTACTGTAGCAGCTTTAAGGCTAATAATTTCTGCTTTCATGACAGTAATGTCTCTTCTGAGTTGTTCCACTTCAGGATCAACTTTAGTTTCAGGAGTGGTCTTGGGGACAGGAGTAACAGTCAGTGACGTCACTGGGCTTTTGACATCATTCCTGCTCTGAAGCATGTCCTCTTCCTCTCGGACCTCTTTCAATAAGTCACTGAAGGTAGGTGGTTCACGCAGCTTATGTGTCATGCGAATGCGAAGGGCAATCATGTCTTGTGGCAAGGCACCTCTCACAATCTGCTCGATGCGAAGTCGATTCATTTCCAACAGCTGCACCCCTCCTTTCCTGAACACACAGTGTAACAGTTTATCTAGCCTCATCAAATAGGCGGACAACTTCTCACCTTCACATTGAAGTGTGTGTCGGAATCTAATAAGAAGATCAGATGGACTTTCAGTTGTTCCAAATGCTGTCTCCAGAGCTTGCATGTAGTCATATGAAGTAGCAGAAGGGTTCTGTGCTCGTAGAAACCTCACTATGTCAGCAGCTGGACCTTTAAGACTTTCCACTACCCTCTGTTTTTTCACATTGTCACTGCATTGCCATTCCTCCAATAAATGCATAGTTTGCTCTGCCCAAGCGTCATACTCTTCTTCCCCACTGGGGGTGGGCCTCACTCCAGAAAACATGCGAAGCTTCCTGTAGCTTTGAGTATCAGCAGGTGCAGTATTGCATTTGTCCACCAGGGAACTTATGGCATTTATCAGAGCAGTGTTCATGTCAAGAGGAGAAGGGTTAAGCAAGCCTTTAACATCAGTAATAGTCTTTCCTTCATGCTTCAAAAAGGACAACAGCTTAGCTTCAAAACCTTCACCTTCCGCGAGAACAGGGAGCACATGAACAGGCCAAGGACCAGCTTTTCCAGGGAGCCCAACACAATCAGGTATAGTCTGCTTAGTAAGATCAGTGGATGTCTGAATCAGCACAAACTGGGTTTTGGAAGCTACATCTAGACAGCGATCCACTATTTTAGCAATTCCAAAAGCTTTAACAAGATTCAAAGCTTGAAGCAGAATATCATCTGTGACATTGGCATCAAAACCACTTAACACTACTGCATTCTCACGAGCTATTTGCTTCCTTTTACACCAAGCTTCAATCTCATCAACATCCATTTTGTGTGCTTAGAATAGATAAGTGAGAACTGAGGGATATTACAAATCTATTAGTATCCCGGACGAGCCCCCAAAAATGTAACCCTTTTCACCATATGCTCGTGATGAGGCATGTACGTTATACAGCAACGTATAAAGTATTGAACCCTCTTAACCCTAATGCTTGGTAAAATGGTGAAAGAGACATTCCATTGTATAATAACTCTGTCTAAGAACACTATAATTCTCACTATATCTTTGCTCATCAATGGGTACCTGAAAGAATATTATTGGTTTTAGAATATAGAATATTACCACAGAAAACACTGAGCTACACAAATACAATGGCTGATGAAAGAATAAACAACAAGATCGCCATAGCTCAATTTCCTCCTTTTGTATTATACAAAACTCACATAACAGTTGAACAGCAAAAAGCAAATATGAAAATAAAATCCAAATTAGAAAAAAAACCCCGAAGTCATAAGTCTGTGATAACCTGAGTGCACTCTTATTTTTCAGTTCTTTTAGCAGGCCTGCATTAAGTTAGTTTGTTGGCGTGCTTAATGTTGGAGCTCATAAAATGAAGAAAGCAACAATACCTGGTGTAGAGTGAAGAAAAAAACGCAGATCCTACCGCGATTGTAACTCTCTCTCTCTCCTCAGGCGAACTCCGTTTGCAAGCGGCACAGCAAGGGTTAATCAGCGTCGTCCGTCCAGCATCGACAGCCAACCGGTCCCCAATGAGGAAAACATCTGCGTCAGCCAGCGAATCTCTTCCCGATATTGTCTTCCCTCGTCCAGCATGCAAACGATGTGTATGCGATCACTCCCGCGACCGTATGAAAATAATGTTACTGCAAAACCACGAGCTAATTTAGTCAGAGAGGCTAACAGGCATAAGCTCGCATCACAGTCCCAAAACCACACAACTCCGGTGGCATTCCACTTTCCCTCAGTCACAAACTCCCACGCAGAAAGCGCGGTTTCTGATAATACAATTATAGTCCAACTTAAAGCATTAAACCCACATTAATAGCAGACTAGCCCTCGTGCTCATTCTCGTGCTCAGTTCTCGTTTTTTTTTCTTCTTCCCCTTTTTTTTTTCCCCGTTTTTGTTCTCGCCTCTCGCGGGATTTCACATAGTTCAACAAGATACTTCATTAATCACTAAATCTCTAACATTAACAGACTGATTAATGAGCTTCTCTTATGTAATGAACCATCCTTAAACATTTTTAAAGAGAACACAAAACTTAACTGTTAAATTACCAGGCACATCTGAACAGCACAAAAATAATTAAATCCTAAATCTTCTTGCATATGCATTAAACACTTTATCAAACAAAATACAATAACCCATATATTTCAGAAATAAACAAAATAACAAAAAGACTGATATTGATCAGGTCATTACATGTAAATAAAAAAGGACAATTCACCATCATGTAAGTTGGAATAATTTAAACAGCACAGCGAATAAGAAAAGTCTAATTTCAACACTCCATTTTTCCAACCATAGTCAAGATCAAAGGACGTGCCCCCAGTACACTGAAACGGCTGTACTACATCAAAATTTGAAAATGACATAGATCTTCTACAGCCGTCCTCAAAAAAGGTTAAATCCAAAAGTAAAAAGAACAGGACTAAAAGACGTGCCATTTTCCTTTAACCTGCTTCGCTGATCTCCGATCAGAAGCACTCCAAATCGATTCGACCAATCCTAACGAAACGTTATCTGACGTCACGATGTAAACAAGGAACTGCATCCACATCAATCCATGTCCCACGTTGAAAAGTGAGAGCTGATTCTCACAAAAACGCTAATGGACAATGCCACTTGCGTTTATAGTGTAAAATAAGCACTTTCCTTAACAAAGGAGGGCTTGGTCCATTAAATTCAGCGGTCCAGCGTCTTCCTTTCGCTAGTAGCAATCTCGTGAGTTCTCGTGTGTACAGCGCATCTCGTGCGTTCTGATCAGATACTCTGTTAGCATGAGCTAACCCAGTGGATGCGCAAGGCAGAGTGTTGCGCAGAGACTATAAATCTATTTACCGACAAACGGGGACAGCACGAGTAACTCGTGAGGACATCGGACAGTGCTCTGAGTTACCCGGCAACGCTCTGAGTTCCGCTGGCGGCGAGGGATTTCTCTGGCCGTTGTCATTGTCTGTGCAAGTGAGTGAGGAGGCCTGTTTAACTAGATCAAAGCAACTATTTCACTATCATCGCTCCGATCTGTGCTTGATTGGTTTGAGTCACCTGGAGGTACAGTTTTTTTTTTTTTTTTTTTTTGTCTGAATGGAACAGATCTTCATTTATGGGCCCCAATGAGGTTGAAATGGTTATAAAGACTGTGTGTTTCACTATTATTTGAAGAGTTTAATACCCGAATTTGTGAAACTGTAGTGTTTATTTTCTACAGTGCTTTTGTGAATAGAAGCACATTTTTTGTATTTTCTTTCATTTCATTTTTAATACATCTTATTTTGATGTACTAAATTTTCTGAGTGATTTACTTTGATTCTTTTGAAAAGAGGTGAATAACATAATTTATGCATTACTATACTTATTAGTTGCAGTTGATTAAAAAAGCATTACTTTAGTTATACTTTAATAGAAGTTAGGAAACCTGAGGAGAATACCATTTAACGGTAAATAATTTATTTGACCTGAACTAAAAGTCAAAAGAGTGCTACATAAAATGGAGGCACCGCTGGGATCCTTTGGTTTCCCACTATATGTATATCCTGTATCTCTGTAAATAAAATAGTAAGATATCCTAAAGTGAAGTCTAAGGGTAGTGATGATGGTTTCTAAAAGTGCATATCCCAAGCTTGTAGATGAGCTCCGAGGGTGGTGTCGAGGGGAGGCGTTAGACGTGACTTATACCTTAATGTTAATTGTACTTGAGGATATGGAGATAACTCAGATTGAAGAAAATCTACAAACCATTAAATGTTTAGGGCATGTGCGAGTACATGGAAGAATGTACAATTGTAAGCTAGATAGTTTAGCAGTGTTGTGTTGGGTTCATCTGAGGGCTCCCCTGAAGCTATTATTCGTGCTGTAGGTGATCTGCTGGCTAGGATTGAAAAACCACCAGGTGAAGGTAGCAGTTATCGTCGTCTCAAAATCTTCCCTGGAGCCATACCTACGCCAGCTGGGGAGGAGTCTTCAGAGAATTGGCTTGAGCAGGCTCATCTGATGGTGGAGGAGAGTTATTGCTCAACCAAAGAAAAAAGACTACGTATAATGGAGAGTTTAAGGGGACCAGCTTTGGCTGTGGTTAAAGCTGTGCGTACTGCAGAGACTGAGATTACGTCCAGAAAGTGTTTAGAGGCAATTGAGAGTGCCTTCGGTCCCGCTGAATCTGGTGAAGAGTGGTATTTCGCATTTTGCTTGATGCAACAACTTTCAGGGGAAAAATTATCTGATTTTCTTAGGCGACTGGAGCATTCCCTGAACAAAGTAGTACAGCGAGGTGGATTGCCCATGAGTGGGGTAGATTGAGCCAGAGTAGAGCAACTTCTCCGTGGTGCTGTCACTTCTGATATGATGCTAGTCCATCTCAAACTAAGAGATAGGAAAGAACACTCTCACACTTTTTTAGAGTTATTGAGAGAAATTTGTACTGAGGATATGAAGCCTCCAGAATTAAATTGAACTCATCAGTGAACAAAATCCACGCTAGAACTGATCAAAACAGTCAGCAGCATGATGTTCAAGCTCTAAAAAAAAATGAGGTCAAAGAGTTGAAAGCTTTGTTTGCAGCTACGACTACCACTCAGAAGCAAACTGCTGTAACTGGGACAGGGGAGCCAACTCCAAAACCTGCCAGTTCAGGGGGGAGTTTGGATCCTGAAATGGTAAGTCTTAAAAAACAAGTGACAAGGCTGCAGCAAAAAGCCACAGTCAGAGGTTTAACACTCTGAGGTCTGAAAACGCGCCGGCGCGTTTTGCAGGTTTTTTTTCACATTGCAGCAAAACAGACTTAAAATACTCCGTCATTTTTTGTCATAGAGACATAAGTAATATATCAATTGAAACTATAGAATATCTTCTTTTATTTATATACACTCAAAGTAAAAACAAAATGTTGTGCTTTTTGTAAAATAAAGAAAACTAACATGATGCGTGATCTCTCCTTTCCCTCTGAACGAAGTCCAATCTGATAGTTCTCAGAAAATGAACTGTAACTTAGTGAATACTAATCACAGAAAAATTAAACTTATGTCTAAAAAAACGTTAAGATGTCAGGTTTTAAATCATGTAAGTCAAATCGAAAACAAACCTTCTGTGTTTATGTAATCTGTATGAAAAGAGAGCCATGTCAGAAATCCGTGTTTCAGCTCATTATCCGCTAATGCGGCCACACCCACGGAGCCAGCGCTATTCAGACGCAAATTCAGAGGCAATACATGCATTCATCGTCTCAATCGTGTATTTATTGTCTTGAAAAGTGTTTATCTGGATGTAAAAGTCATGGTTAGCGATCTCTAGAAGACATGCAGTTAGTTCCTGTTTACTTTTCTTCTATAGATGAATTTTAGATGAGTTTTTGTTTCTTTAGCGCCCTCCGGCTGCAGTATGTATTGGAAACTCCATTCATGGAATAGCCTCTTCTTCTTTTAGATGAATTTGTGGACTAAAAATGCACAGAGAGCGCCCTCCGACTTCAAGGATGAATTGAAAACACCAGCGCTCATAGTAATGACAGTGAATATTAAATAAATATTAAATAAATATAACTCCTCTGTATAGAAAATTGACATAAGCACATGAGAATCCAATATTTCTCCAAATGTGCATGCTTTTAAACTAAAAGCCTATATTCAGACTCTTTGCATCACAGAAATACATTATATTTTAAAGTATAATATAAAACCATTACTTTATATTGTAATAATATTTTTCTGTATGTTTCATATATCATAATGAGCTTGAGACATCACAGAAGGTTTTTTTCACAGCCTACCTGACTGAAATGCCTCATTAATATGCAAGTCATTTCAGCTCATTACTATCCAATTCTTTTGTCTTCTCAGGTGAGAATGGCCCATTTTCAGTGGTGATTCACGCCTCCTCGCATACTGTGTTTCTTGGCAAAAAGTGTCTTACAAAAACTAAATCAATATATTGTTTTATATGAAGGAGTAGGCAGCATAATTTTTACATAATTTTGAAGCAAAAACTCTAGTCTACAACCTCCAATACCCAAAAGTCTTGTGAACACAGATTTACTATACTTTTTTTGGCCTTATTTCAGTGACTTAAGTTTTTTGTTTTTTCAATAACCACGCATAAAT
Source organism: Ancherythroculter nigrocauda (assembly GCA_036281575.1). Taxonomy (NCBI): domain Eukaryota; kingdom Metazoa; phylum Chordata; class Actinopteri; order Cypriniformes; family Xenocyprididae; genus Ancherythroculter; species Ancherythroculter nigrocauda. The sequence continues at coordinate 11,956,186 of VTFQ01000001.1, forward strand.
GTTATTCCTTCAAAAACACAAACATGTACATACATGTTCCTCACATATTATTGTAGCCTAGTTTGTGCTAAATACAGTGTAATGACACTGTAACGAGGTCAGTAGATGTGGGAAGAAGGAGGCGGGAACCGGCGAACGTTCAACAAAACTTTACTTCAAAATAAACAAAGAACAAAACGAAAGTAATGCCGGCAGACCCTCGCGGACGTCTGCCGGCCACACAAACATAATAAAACATAAAATAAAGTCCAGGCCTGGTCCTCTCTCGTCCTCCACGGTCGTCGCTCCTCCTTTTATGCTCCCGGAGCTCCTCCGTGAGAGACTCAAGGCCGGTGCGCCTCCCAGGTGTAGCTCGTTAACTCTCGCGCCACCGGCCTCGCGCCGTTCCCTCACGGCTCTCGCCCGCCCTGGTCGCCACAGACACTTTTTCCATTAATATGTTTATGAACAACTGAAAAAAGCACAAATGTCAGGGCATGTCAAAACTTCTCCAAGCCCCAAATCAGCCTCAGACTCCAGAGGGTTAAGTACTTCGGCGACTGCATTACCAGTAGAAGTGTCACAAGCAGGTCATACAATGGTAAAGTACCCCAAGCTTACCAACAGTTCTGAGGAGTTTTATTGCTATTGATGCGGGGAGAATGGACATTTCTTGTCTAAATGTAAAAGTCCTGAAAATTTGAGCAAAGTCATACGGAAACTGATACAATCCCTTCTGTGGGCAAAATGGAGAGACTCAACTTCAGGAGATGTTGATCCGTGGACAGCTAACTGTTCTGTAAAAAGGAGTGTTGTAGAAGTGCAGGGAGATCGATTCCCAAAGGATTAATAGGCCCAACTTCTGTGGTACCGTTGAGGGTTAACGGACATTCATGTGATGCCTTACTGGACAGTGGCTTACAGGTGACCATAATATTTGAAGATTGGTACAGACGGCATCTGTCTGATCTCAAAATCCATCCAGTGACTGGATTAGCCATTTGGGGGTTAAGGGAATCCAATTACCCCTATTTGGGCTATGTAATGGTAGATCTGGAGTTTCCAGAAAAAATCACCGGAACTCATGATACCATTTCGGTCTTAGCCCTAATCTGCCCAGGACCGTCTAGCCCCGATCAGACTCATGATATCTTGGGTACAAATGCCAATCTTTTCAAGCGGTTGGCCCAGCTGTGTAAGGATAGGGCGGGGGATGACCTTGCTCAGACATTGGGCATTGCTGCAGATACAGCAGCAGAGGACCTGACTACTGCTGAAGATCATGTGGGCAGTGTCATCTGGCAGGGCCCGGATTCTCTGAATTTACCGGCTGACAGAGACTGTTGTGCCATATGTAGTGTGGAGTTAACTGTGCTGTTGGAAAATGAGGTTTTGATGGTGGAGGCATCACCATCCGTGCCACTGCCCATAGGGGTATTACTGCAACTGATGGTGGTTCCTAGTAATGGGGTAGAGGTAAACAATTTCCTAGTGTTGATACACAACGAATCTAAGAGCACAGTAAAAGGAACACAACCCTATGTGTTGCATGTCAATGCTAGCTTAGAATGGTTGGGAGCTGTTTTATATCAAGAACATCCCTCTGGTCTGCATCCAGTGGCATTTGCTGGTCGGAAGTTGAGTAATTCTGAAAAGAAGTATCCTATCCACCAGCTAGAAGTCCTGGCACTGGGCTATTGTGGAAGTTTCACGATTATCTGTATGGGGCTAAATTTACAGTCTGTACCGATATTAACCCTCTGGGGTCTGAGGATTTTCGGGGCCCTGGAGAAGTTTTGACATGCCCTGACATTTGTGCTTTTTTCAGTTGTTCATAAACATATTAATGGAAAAAGTGTCTGTGGCGACCAGGGCGGGCGAGAGCCGTGAGGGAACGGCGCGAGGCCGGTGGCGCGAGAGTTAACGAGCTACACCTGGGAGGCGCACCGGCCTTGAGTCTCTCACGGAGGAGCTCCGGGAGCATAAAAGGAGGAGCGACGACCGTGGAGGACGAGAGAGGACCAGGCCTGGACTTTATTTTATGTTTTATTATGTTTGTGTGGCCGGCAGACGTCCGCGAGGGTCTGCCGGCATTACTTTCGTTTTGTTCTTTGTTTATTTTGAAGTAAAGTTTTGTTGAACGTTCGCCGGTTCCCGCCTCCTTCTTCCCACATCTACTGACCTCGTTACAGTGTCATTACACTGTATTTAGCACAAACTAGGCTACAATAATATGTGAGGAACATGTATGTACATGTTTGTGTTTTTGAAGGAATAATATTTATGCGTGGTTATTGAAAAAAACAAAAAACTTAAGTCACTGAAATAAAGCAAAAAAATATATTAAATCTAATAAAAATTATCCTGCCTACTTATATATTGATTTAGTTTTTGTAAGACACTTTTTGTCAAGAAACACAGTATGCATGGAGGCGTGAATCATCATGAATAATGGGTGATTTACACCTGAGAAGACAAAATAATCGCATAATGAGCTGTAATGACTTGCATAATAATGAGGCCTTTCAGTCAGGTAGGCTGTGAAAAAACCCTCTGTGATCATGTCTCAAGCTCATCATATTGTATATCAAACATACAAAAAAAAACAGCAATACTGTGAAATATTATTACAATTTAAAATAATGGTATTATATTATATACTTTAAAATATAATGTATTTCTGTGATGCAAAGTGCCTGAACAATTATGTTACCCAGAGATGGGCACTCGAGTTAGTGACTCGGACTCGAGTCGCACTCGAGTCGCATTTTTATAGACTTCAGACTCGACTTCAGACTCCACCTAAAATGACTTCAGACTTGACTCGACTTGACAAAAAGGACTTTTTAAATTTTTAAAAACAACTCGAGTCTTTCATTCTTAACTAGTGATATCATAAAGAAAGAATGTGGATGTTATTTTTCTGTCACGTGTATAGCGGTAAATAGGACCTTTATTGTAGAATTCGATGACGTACGTTGGACCGCGTATTGCGTGTAAACGTAAAATCCTGAAAGAGTCCCAAGAATCATGGCGGGAGCCTCGGTACCATATATTCTCACGTTCGGTTTCACTAATGTGTCAGAAGCAGGAATCTCGGGAAGATCGGCAAGAATGTGGGAAAACCATTAAAGATACCGGAACGACAACATCAAACTTTATTAGACATCTAAGAACGCATCCACAAAGGTTAGTCACATATAGCAAGCTATTATACTGTGGTGTAACTGCACAGGTCTTTAGGATTGCCACTGCCAGCCTGTTGAAACATAAATGAATATATTTCCTTTAAACTAGAACTGTGTTTTTATCAATATTTTTATAGAATGCGAATGTAAGTTTCTTGTATGAGGGAGAGATAGAGCAATAAAGATAGATATCAATGCATACAGTTTGTCCCGTATTTTAATGTATTGCAATCAGCATGCATACAATTTTATATTGACTTAAATTAGCTGGAATCATTTGGAGGTCTGATATTTTCTGATGACTGTCATCAAACAGCGACTGGCGCCATCTTGCATCTCACTTAGCGACTACATTGAAAATGACTTCTCTTTTAATGTCACTGTAGTGTTCGTCTTGTAGCCATTGTTTTTTTGGCCAAAACGCAGAAATTTCCAAACACACGTTTAACTATATCACGTGGTGATATAAAAGATATGAATAAATAAAAAAATAAAATAAAAAAATAATACACGTGCAACTTTGTGCTTAAAATTAGTCTTAAATGCAGAATAACAGTTAAAAATAGTTAAAAGTTCAAACAGTTGTAATTTCTGTATACAGTAAAAAAAATTTAATTCAATGTTGTTAAAAAATTTAAATAAATATATATAATAAAATATTTTAAATGCTGCTTTGTTTATCTTATGTTCTTATATTTATGTTTTATTTTTGTAATGTCATGTAAAGTCATACTTCAGTTATAACAGGCATACTGTTCTGAACTGCTTTTACAATGGTTACTTTTAATCGTGTAATAATTTTTTGGTGAACTTTATTAAAACCAAAGCAAAAGTCCTAATAATCAAACTAAATCATAATAATTATTAATGTAAACTTATTATTAATAATAATAAGCTGATAATAAATAATAAACTATTAAAACGACTTGGTTTATTAAATATATCCAATGTAGAATTTCATTTGTTTTTGCAGGTTCAGAGAGTACACTGAAACGAAAGACAGAGCAGCCAGTATCAGCTCAAGACAGTCACAGAGCAGCATTGACAGTTATCTAAGACAGACAAGAGGAGTGCAGTTGTACAGCCACACACATCCAAGGCAAAAATCCATTACAGAGTCAATCATCAAGGACCTCATAATTTCATGCAATCTTTCTCTAACTTTGGTGGAGAATCCAAATTTTAGGAGATTTTTGTCAGTTGTGGATGATAAATACTGTCCAATAAGCCGTAGCACAGTGACAAGACAGATAAGTGAACTAGCAGCAGAGAAGGAAGCCAATATAAAGTCCAGACTGCAGAAAACTGACTTTGTTTCAGTGACAGTTGACATCTGGACTGACAAGACCATGCGTGGATTTATGGGGGTAACAGCCCATTTCATGGAATTGGAGTCAGAGTTCAGTCCAAGACTACAGTCTGTTCTCCTAAGCTGTGACAGGTTCACTGGGTCTCACACTGGAGAAAGAATCAGTGATAAATTTGAACAGATTTGCGAAAAATTTGAATTGAAACACAAGATTGATTATATAATCTGTTTCCCTGTGGTACACTTAACTGAGAGTCCAGAAGATGAGCTGGATAACCCAAGTCTATGGGAAGAGGTAAGAGAGACTGACCAAAGTGATGTAGAGTCCATTCAGAACAACTGCCAGAAACAACGCCTTCAGTGTTTTGCACATACACTGCAGTTGGTTGTTCGAGATGGATTAAAAGAGACAAATGTTTTGAACCATTCAATGGCAAAGTTGACTAAATTCTGCAGCCTTCTTCACTCCTCCTGTGGGTTGAAGGAAGCATTTGAGGTAGAATATGGAGGGAATCGTAGTATCCCTTCTGCCACGTCAGTCAGATGGAATTCCACATTACGTCTTGTGGAGGCAGTCACTCAACTGGATGGCCAAAAGCTCTGCACTCTCCTGGAAAACCAAGGACATAAAGAACTGTGCCTGACACCCAGAGAAATGAGTCAGTTGAAAGAGCTCGTTGAAGTATTGGGACCATTTCTTCAAGCCACTGACCTGACCCAAGGGGAAAAATTGGTAACAATAAGTGCAGCTCTTCCATGTGTCCTCTCCTTGAATAGTCACCTCAACAGGATGTTAACTTCAGTCAGACACCTCACTGGCTTAGTGAAAGTGCTACAGAGTTCACTTAAGCATCGTTTCAAGGGGATGTTTGTGAATGTTGGAATGGAGGAGTCAACTGAACATCCAGGAAGATATCCTTTTGCAGAAACACTCTACATGGTTTCTGCACTACTGGACCCTAACTTCTGCCTCTTCTGGCTTGACCATGATGTGCTAGCAGCTGAAGATGTCAAGAAGAAAGTGAAGGAAAAACTACTGGGTAAGCATTTACTACTTAAAATACGCCTTTTAACAATATGTCATTTTAATAACTATCGTGCAATGCATAATCATTCTTGGAGCAATTTGCACAAAACCTGTTTTGTTTTGTTTTTTCATTTTTTTCCTCAGACTTGGTGATATCTGAGATAGAAAAGGTCTCTGTCCCTGGGTAGTAGCAGTGGAGATGATGATCAAGAGGAACCTCCAGCAAAGGCAGCACAACTTTTCATGGGCTACCACAAAAAAAAAAAAAAAAGAAGCATGTGGCCAACAGTGGTATGACAGAACTCAATGCATACATCAAGGCAGCATCTGAAGATGATGAGACTGACTGCTTGAAATTCTGGAGTAGGCATATGAAGGACTTCCCAAAGCTATACAATTTGGGCATGAGGGTCTTGGCAGTACCTGCAACCAGTGCGCCAGTTGAGAGGGTGTTCAGCCATGGAGGCATAATCATGCGGCCCAATTACAGTAGACTCACAGCAAACACCCTGTCAAATCTGATATTTTTGAATTGCAATTCTGTTTTCGAGTAGTCACTATTCAGGAAGACTTTACTCATTGTCTAAACTCTGAGTTTTGTTTGTTTGTTAAAAGTTTACATTATGGTCAAGTTTAGTGAAAGTTAGTTAAGTTTTCATCTTCAAAAAGTTTGCATGTTTTACATGTACTTATGTAGTAAAGGCAGACAGATTCACCTAGAATCGTAGTAGTATCCCTCGTTTTCTAAAGATCATATGTTTTCTCTATATAAAACAACTTTGTAAATAGCATTTTTGAGTACGAGACTTTTTTTCAATAAGGCATGAAATGACTTTAGACTTGACTCGGACTCTAGCTGAAAGACTCCAGACTTGACTCGGACTCTAGTGATAAAGACTTCAGACTTGACTCGGACTCTAGCTGAAAGACTTCAGACTTGACTCAGACTCTAGCTGAAAGACTTCAGACTTGACTTCAGGCTTGTGAACATCTCTGATGTTACCTCTATGGCATTTCATATAGCCTTTTAGCTTAAAAGCATGCACATTTGGAGAAATATTGATGGATTCTCATATGTTTATATCAATTTTCTATACAGAGGAGTAATATTTATTTAATATTTATTGTCATCACTATGAGCGCTGGTGTTTTCGATTCATACTTGCAGCCGGAGGGCGCTCTGTACACCTTTAGCCCACAAATAAATCTAAAGAAGAACAGGAAATTCCAGGAACTAACAAAGGCTTCCAGGGATCGGTAACCATGGCTTTAACATACAGATAAACACTTTTGAAGACAATAAATGCACGATTGAGACGATGTATACATGTATTGCCTCAGAATTTGCATCTGAATAGCGCTGACTCTGTGGGCGTGGCCGCATTAGCGGATAATGAGCTGAATCACGGGCGTCTGACTTGTGTCTCTTTTCACGCAGAATTTTTGTTTTCGATTTCTACAATTTTTGTTTTTGATCGACTTACACGATTTAAAACCTGACATTTCAATGTTTCTTTAGAGATAAGTCTAATTTTTGTGTCATTAGTATTCACTACGTTACAGTTCATTTTCTGAGAACTATCAGATTGGACTTCGTTCAGAGGGAGATGAGAGATCACGCATCATGTTAGTTTTCTTTATTTTGCAAAAAGCACAACATTTTGTTTTTCCTCTGAGTGTACACAAATAAAAGAAGATATTCCACAGATTAAAATGGTGTATAAATCTTAATTGTATGTGCAACATTGACGGAGTATTTTGAGTCTCTTTCACATTGGTAAGAAAAAAAACAAGGTGGTATCGCCAGCGTGACCGCCGACCCGAGGGAGTTAATCCACTCATCTACGTGCTTACCACCGCAAAGTTAAATGCCACGGGACATCTCTGGTTGGCTTCCCTAGCCACGTATGATTTTGATGTGCAGTATCGACCCAGGAAAACCAATGTTGATGCTGATTCATTGTCTAGCAGAGGAGTTGAGAGCCAGGAAGCTGAACCCTGGAGAGGCATATCCGAAATGGGTGTCAGATCAATATGCCAGAGGGTTGGTGAAGTCGTTTCCTCTGATGGTTCACCTAGATATGTTGAGCAATTTGGAGCCTCCCCAGAATGCATTCCTAAAGTGTTTGCATTTCCTACTCACCTGAGGTGCAATTTTATGGAGCAGAAGTCACATGCTGAGTTGATCCATGCATAGAAGAATAATGCTACTTTAGGTCCTGTAATTTTTGCATTGGAAGATGGAAAATGGCCTGTTGAAGTAGAAGGAAAGTCAGAGTTAGGACTGATGAAGCGAGGACGGTTAGTCATGAAGGAGGGATTACTTTATAGAAGTAATAAAACATCTTCTGGTAAAGAGACTTGGCAGTTGGTGTTGTCATCGAAATTCAGAGAGACTGTGCTGAGATCATTACATGATTATATGGGTCATTTGGGGGTGGAACGCACCGGTGAGGTAAGGAATCGGTTCTTCTGGCCTAAGATGGCTCAAGATGTTGAGCAGTATATCAAGAATTGTGGACAGTGTGTTTCATACAAAACTCCTTGCAAGAAGTCTGCTCCTTTACATAAATTGCCGGTAATGGACCTCTAGATCTTGTCTGTATCGATTTCTTGTCGATGGAGCCTGACTCCAAGGGGATCAGTAATGTACTAGTGGTTACTGATCATCTTACTAGATACGCACAAGTCTTTCCGTCCAAAAATCAAACTGCTCTCACTGTTGCCAAAATTCTAGTGGACAAATATTTTGTTCACTATGGTTTGCCAGCTAGGATTTAGACCAGGGGCGGGATTTCGAAAGCAAACTGATTAAAGAGCTCCTTAGTTTGTTGGGTATACGGAAATCTCGCACCACTCCCTATCACCCTCAGAGTAACCCCCAACCTGAGCATTTTAATCACACCCTACTTTCTATGCTGGGAACATTGGGACAGGAGAAAAGACGGCAATGGAGTCAACATGTAGGTCATGTAGTACACGCTTATAATAGCACCAAGTCTGACGCTACGGGATTTTCTCCTTATTACCTAATGTTCCGGAGGGAAGCGAGATTGCCTGTTGATTTGTGCTTTCCCATTTCCTCTGATGGGCAAGAGGAGAGGCAGCATACACAGTATGTGAAAAAACTGAAACGTGATTTGCAGGAAGCATATCAGCTGGCATCGAACGCAGCTGATAAAGTGCACCAACGTAATAAAAAGGCTTACAACAGTAAGGTGAGGTTTCAGAACCAAGCCATTGGTGATCGAGTCTTGCTCCGAAATCTTGGGTTGAGGGGTAAGCACAAACTCCAGAGCCGCTGGAGTCCTATACCCCATGTTGTTGCAGGGAAAATGCCTTACTTACCTGTTTACAAGGTGAAACCGGAGCAGGGCCAGGGAGGAGTGAGGTCTCTCCATCGTGAAAACCTCTTATCCATTAGCCAATGGGTAAGGATGCCGGAGAGTACAGTTGATGTTGAGCCACTGAAAGGTGTGAAAACATGGTCACAATTAGAAAAAAAGACACAAGAGAACACAAAGGCAAACAGAATCCTTACCTGAGTTGTCAGAGTCTTCTTCTGAGTCAGAGGGTGAAAGACCAGACCGCCATTTTAGGGCCTGCATTGATCATTTATTGCAGAACAGTGTGTCACGAGAAAGATCTTTTACCTTAAGTCCAGAAGAGCTGGATGATCAAAGCCTAGATGATGATGATCCAAGTGTGGAAGAAGATCAGATCTCTTTAGGGGCCGTTCACACAGAACGCGTCTTTGCGTCTAAAAACACGTGACGCAGCGCTCAGGAGTGGTTTTAAAAAAAGCGCAGCATAGAACGCGAGAGTCTCGAGACGCGCCTTTGAGACGTGATGCAATAACGACTATAACGTAAATAATAGAAATAGGCAAACTGCAAAATTTACAGATACAAGTTTTGACATGGAAAAAAAGAAAATAAGATAATAATGAGCGCCTCCTCCGCCATGTTGCCATTATATAAAACAGTTGTCATGCCAACTCGCAACGCTTGCCCCGCCTCCAAGTTCTTCTGATTGGTCCACTGTTTTGGAACTGACATTGATGAGCGGCGCTGCGTGTAAAAGTTTAAATTCTTTTAACTTGACACGGCGTCTTAAAAATGCGGCGCTCATGTGCAAGGCGCTGCAAAAGACACGAGCGTAACGGTCATGCACGTCCGTCAAGCGCGTGTTTACATAGAAAAACAATGGGAAAGTAGCGCATTGGAATAGAAAAACGCGTTCTGTGTGAACGGCCCCTTAGACTGTCCTGATGAGGAAACAGCGGACAGTAGTTCTGAAGCAATGTCAGAAAGGGTGGAAGCTTTCATCATGTTATCATTCATGATGAAAGACAAAGATCAAAAGAAAAACCAGCAGTGTGGCCTACCCCAAGAGCTAGTAATAAAAGGAGGATAAAACCTGTAATTAAACTGATATGATGAGCCAGGTAAAGCTAAAGATCACCTAATTACTATAGTGCATAGAGGAATCGTAATTAAGGTTGGTTAGGGGTGATTTCGAGAGAATGAGATAGTTCATCCTCTTCTACTTTGTTCCTATTCTAAGTTAAATGTCTGATGAGGACATCTTGACAATGACAAAGGGGGAGGGTGTAACCCAATGGAAAAATGTGGTTTAAATTTCTTTTGTTGTCAATTTCTTTATTCATTGTTTGTTTGTTATAATCGGTATTATATGTTAAAACATTCAATTATTAAGTGCAAAGTTTAGTTTGTTTTATTTTTATTTCTTACCTTGTGTGTGGCCAATCGAATGTCCAGGGCAGAGGTGAAGGGGAGGAGCTAGGGAAGAGAAGGAAGAAGGTGTATGAGAAAGAACGTGACAGCGTGAGCTGGTGAACTGTATATTGCACAAATAAATTTGTGTGTTGAAATTATAGATTAGTGGTTTTCAAAACGAAAGCCGAGTAAATAATTTATAATGTGAAATGGGAGAGGGGACTTTAAAATAAAGTTTCTACAATCTCTCCCTATTTTGTGAGTTCATGTGGACAGCGCATCTCGGGCGTTCCGATCAGATACTCTGTTAGCATGATCTAACCCAGTGAATGCGCAAGGCAGAGTGTTGCGCAGAGACTATAAATCTATTTACCGACAAACGAGGACAGCGCGAGGAGCTCGTGAGAACATTGGACAGTGCTCTGAGTTACCCGGCAACACTCGGAGTTCCGCTGGTGGCGAGGGATTTCTTTGGCCGTTGTCATTGAGTCATCGATTGTCTGTGCAAGTGAGGAGGCCTGTTTAACTAGATCGAAGCAACTATTTCACTATCATCGCTCCGATTCATGAACGTCATTGCTCTCCTCATCATCTACAGGAACGGCGGTTGATTGGTTTGAGTCACCTGGCGGTACAGTTTGTTTGTTTGGTTTTTTTTTGTCTGAATGGAACAGATCTTCATTTATGGGCCCCAACGAGGTTGAAATGGTCATAAAGACTATGGGTTTCACTATTATTTGAAAAGTTTAATACCCACATTTGTGAAACAGTAGTGTTTATTTTCTACAGTGCTATTTTAAATATTTCATTTTTAATACATCCTGTGTGAAAGTCTCATTAATGACACTGATCTACAATAGAGGGTATGCAACGACGTCACTTTCCCGCCGAAAACACGCTCCCTCAGCTGGACTGAGTGGCAAAAGAACCTGCTGCATGACTGGATTTAATAGAGGAAACTGCGAAAACGTGACTAAAACTAACGAATTACACTAAAGGTTGGACTCGAAAGTGTTCCTTATAACATGTCAAATAAACCTAATCCATGGATATTGACATGCAGCCAGGAATCGTGTTTCCTGACATTCATATGTGCCTGATTTCGACGGTGGGGAAATACATAAAGCAAATCTGCCTGTGAATATTTTATATAACTCCAATATCGGTAGGTCTAAATCCGTGTAATCACTTATATCAATATTATATATCGTCATATTGTCCAGCCTTAAAACATATATAGTTTTATAGTATAGTTTTTGTCAGTGTTGTTTATTTAAAAACACCAAATTATGCAGAATATAAGATGGCAAATATTTAATTGATGAGTTGTCAACATAATATATAACAATACAATATATACGGTATGATTTTACCTCAAAATCCAACAATTTGACACAAAATGATAACTGCAAATCCATGTTTCTCTGCTGGAGTCCAGTTGTTTATGTGAATTTCAGTGATCCATTTGCTTATTTTTCTGTTGCTTTCTGCAGTTTTTAAATATATAGAGCTTGGCAAACTATGTCACTGCGCGTTGCATTCTGGGTAGTCGCCGCCATGTTTTAGGTCACGCTCAGGAGCGTACAATGACAACAAATACAAATCACCAGATGAGAAAATGACTGTATTTACGTTAATTTTTTTGAGAGCTGCTTGCACTTGCTTAGAATAAATTGACTAATATTTGAATCTCTTGTGTTCATTCGATCGCTCAGTCGTGTGGCCAGGACACGACACGCATCGAAATCACACTGCCGCCTCCTATCGGACCACACACAGGACCAAAGTGATTTCTCTATTGCAGTTTTTAATAACTAAATGGCACCAATATATCTGCCAGATAAAATAATAAACACAATATAGATTGATCTCAGCCAGCATATCATCATATCGCCCTGATTTCTTCATGTTAAAGCATTAAGGGATAACATAAGAGCATGACCCTCTGTAATGCAGCTCTTAAATGAATTATATTGTGGAGTCGCTACACCAAGTAAGTTTTACTGGACCTAAATAGAAATTATGTGTTTATTCTTACCGAGACAAGCTGAACAGTGAATCAGAGGTGTTGCTTTATGAACACGGAGAGTGATCGCAACGAGCTATATCACAAATAACATTTCTAAACGTGTTTATTAATGGCGTGAGCACTTACATATTCAAATGGATCAGAAGTTATTAATCTGTAATAAATGCAAATGACAAAGCCACATTTTGTTCAAGTTTATTTTCATTGAGTTTCACTTTCACCATTGTGTCGTTTCTAAGCTGGAAGTCAGAAAATGAGGGACATTCTAACGCATAATGTGAAAATGCATAACGTGGCTTAATTTACTAAAACAGTGTTATTAACAAACTAAACTTAGTATGCTTTATTAGTTTGGTGTTTACTATGTACAGAAAAGCAGATAAGCCCAGAATATGAACGCAACACATTTAACACATACGCATTTTCCTCCCATAAAGAAAACGCTTAATGGACAGTGACTTAACGTGTAATAAGACGCATTTTGTTCATATTCTGGGCTCATCTGCTTTGCTGTACATAGTGTCTATGGGAGGAAAGCGTTTAACGTGAAATTAAACGCGTTGCGTTCAAATTCTGGGCTATTAGTATGATGTTTACTTACATTACGCCACATTAAGCGTTTTAGAATGTCCCGAAAATGGGACAAAATGGCGCTCCATTTCACACCCGTTTTCCACGCTGGTCAGTATATGCAGATAGTTCATAACACAGCCAGCGTTCACCATTCTAATATGTTTTTAACTGTATAATATAAATTTTAACATGCAATGCGTCGCTGACGTCACGTTCCCAGACTCTATACCTCAGGTTTTGCGTTAAAGCTATTTGTACAGTCAATCAAAAAGCTCTTTCCCGTTTTGGAAGTGTTTTGTGCGTTTTTCGCGACATTCACGCTGAAAACAAATGTTGCCGCTCAGTCTTTTGCCACTCAGTGGGCATAACCGCAGTCGTAACGGTCGACGGTGACGTCACGTGCATACCCTCTATATGGATGCATAAGAGCTCTTTCTTCCCGATTGCGGGGACTTTTATTTTGATGGAACGCAGCGCATCCAGTGGAGTGCTTCACAGTGCTGTGTGCACGCAGTTCAATCTTGCATCAGCCGTCATCTGTCTCCAGTGGGAACGAGCCATAAGATTCAGTGAAAGACAGCAATTATATGATCATCTTTATGTTTCTTTGAGTGTTTAAAGTTGTGTGCGTTCAGAGATAAAGTTTGTATTGCAGATTTCATTATATTACTCAAGCTTAGTTAACTGCTGTTTCCTGAATATAGATGTTAAAAGAGAGATGATACAAAATGGACGCTAGTGTAATATATAGCGGTATTTGAGTTTACATTAAATAATGTAATCTGTTTATAATGTTTTATACCAGCCCTGTCTGTTGTCAAATGCTACATTTTGTTGATGTTTGGGGGAAGCCAGTAGCTTATTAATGTCATTTATGTTGTTGTTATGAATGTGAGCATGTTGATATTGTGAATTGTAATAAGTATTGTTTGTTGGAACATATCTTTGTTTTGTTTGTTGCAGACCACACACACACACACACACACACACACACACACACACACACACACACACACAAGTATATACTGACTTCTAAGGACATAAAGCACAAGATGATACTACTCTGCACTAGGGCTGCACGATTAATCGCATGAGATTGTCATGCGTGTCTCATCAGTAAAGCCGGTTCTGTGATTAGCGGTAAATGTCCATCACCTGCTTTCAAATGGAGCGGCACTTAATATACAGAGCCGTAGTTCACGGACAAGCTACGCAATATCGCGTTCATAATCGAAGGCGATTCATCTGCGATTATGAACGCGATATTGCGTAGCTTTTCCGCGTGCAGCCCTACTCTGCACCAGTATTTATGCTCATCTCCTATGTGTGAACAGAGAACACGGTTTAATGTAACACACTACAACCTGGCTCCCCCTCTGCATATGCTTGTACAAATAAAACGGTTGAACTGGATTCCTTCTCCGACTTTGGTGTTCTAACCGACACACCCGGACCAACTCCACCTCCTTAGTGACAACTAGCACCTTACAGTCCTTAGCCTCAGCTACACATCCTATTTTGATCTACTAAATTTTCTGAGGGATTTACTTTGATTCTTTTGAATAGAGGTGAATAACAATTTATTCATTACTATATTTATTAGTTGCAGTTGATTAAAATAGCATTACTTTAGTTATACTTTAATAGAAGTTAGGAAACCTGAGGAGAATACCACTTAATGGTAAATAATTTATTTGACTTGAACTAAGGGCGTTGTCTCTTTCACAGAGTCAAAAGAGCGCTACATTAGCATCTGTGCGTCTGTGGGGTATTATGTGTCGTAATTGCATAACCAATATCTCGTGATTGGTTTCCTGGATTTTGCAGACTCATTTTAATCATGAGAATTTGCTGTAAATAATGATGTCAATTTCTCTGATTCCACAATCGGAGCATGTTTCACGACGTTACAAGCCAAAATGTGACATAAATGCTGCATGGGTTTATTTACATATAGGTCTTGCAGGGTTTCACGTACCCTCAGGCGGTACACTCCATTTTAGAGTGATGACTCAGCTCTCCTTAAGAGTTGAACAAAATGTTTGGATGGATTAAAAAGCTTAGTTTCTCCACATTGATCGCTCTTTTATGTTTTCCAATCACACTCTCTCCTTTGAAATATTTGGATAATATAATAGTGAAAAATAGTCTCAAAATAAGGACATAATTTTGGCTTTCAAGTTATGCCCCTGTGTTCCCTGATACATTTTAATCCGTTGTTTCTCCCTTCTACCCTGGATGGTGCATATGCTTATTGGAGGAATCAAGGTGTCCACTCTTTTGCTGATCTTTACATCGAAGGCACATTTGCCTCATTTGAACAGCTGAGTGTTATTTTTTTTTAGGTTTTTACAAATACGTGACTTTGTTCGTAAAAATTTTTCAGACTTTCCCAACACTCCGCCTCCATCTGCAATTGATACCATCTTAAGTCTTGATGTCTGTTCTAAAGGCTCAATTTCTAAGTTAATCAATACTTTTGACACTTTACAGTCTTTCCCCGTTGATAGTTTGCTTATCAGTTAGTCTTCAAACCTCAATATTGAAATAGATCAGGAAACATGGGAGGAAGTGCTGGACAGGGTCCATTCCTCGTGTCTGTGCACATCATTGCCTTATTCAATGTAAGGTGGTTACATTCATTGGAGTTCATTGGTCAAAATGTAAGCTTGCACGAATTGATCCAACCATTGACCCAGAGCAGGGGTAAGCAAGTTAGGTCCTAGAGAGCTGCTGTCCTGCATAGTTTAGCTTGAACCTTAATCAAACACACCTAAACAAGCTAATCAAGTTCTTCAGGATTACTAAAGCCGTTTCTCAATATGCGTACTTGTCTGTACTTGTGTTCTTGTGAAACGTCATCAGTCGCTGTCCAAGTACTGTTCCAATTCAAAGTTCACATCTAGCCAAGTTCAGATCAAATCAGATCAAATATCCCAGAATGCATCTTGCACTAACCAGCAAACGTCATAGTAAAGGAGAAAACGCATAATTTAAAAATATTACTGTTATTATGTCATGATATGTAGTTTTAAGAGTTTTTCAGGTGAGAATGTGCTGGTTTAAGTTGGTTTAGCTCAAATTTGTGGTTTATTGATAAAGATAGCGCCTTTCTGAAAATTTGATCTGACGTTGTCGGAGTTGTGAGATCCAGGCGATCACCAGACGCTCAGCACTCTTGTACCCAGCCGAGAGCAGCCTTACCTCAGCTAATCCTTCTGACGTTTGCCGCTGGCTCCGTTTTGGCTGAGGGCAATGTGACGTTTCATAAATTGATATATGGCTATTTAACTTTTGTATCCTACTAAAGTGCTGATTTTATATGCTTGACTGAATTGTTTGCTTTATTTCTTATTGTATATTCTTACCTTTTATAATGGCTATTATTGATCATTAAACCTGACATTTAACAAAAAGAGACAGAGTTGTGTTTTATGTTATAGCCTATTTCATTTTATTACAGTGAAGATAATCAGAGTATGCACAAATAGTATTACATTTCATATTTTTGAAATATATACGAAAAGAGGCAGGGTTGTTTAATATTTCGTTTTGTTATAAATATAAGCATACATTGCAGATAATCAATCACTCATTGCCTGAGGCTAATATGTTTTTGTTTGTTTTTTAAATAAAACGAAAAGGGGCAGAGTGGTGTTTTATAACACATTTCGTTTTATTCTTGGCTAAAATATACATGCAGAGATAACCGGAGAAGCCAGAGCAAGCTGAGTGACGTTAACAAGTACGCTGCTGTTCTACAATTGCAGAATCACAGGACTTGTGTTCTCCCGTTCACGTGAGTTCGTTCTCCTGAGTCGAATTTGCCAAGTCCTAACTACCAAGGACGCGAGTCCGAACTTTGCGAACTTGGTTTTGAGAAACGCCTTATGGCTATAGGCAGCTGAAGGGTTTTTTCAGGGTTGGAGCTAAACTCTGCAGGACAGCGGCTCTCTAGGACCGAACTTGCCTACCCCTGACCCAGAGTGTGATAGGTGTCACTTAGGCCCAGCCACATTAACCCGCATGTTTTGGACCTGTCCAGCTCTTTCTTTGTTTTGGGGTCAGTGTTTAATTCTCTCTCAACCATTACATCTTTAGACATACCACTATCACCTATCATAGGCCTTGCCTGGTGGCCTTTCACTGCCCACTCACTTTTCAAACTTTGTCGCTTTTCACACATTGCTTGCTAGACGTGTAGTCTTATTAAATTGGAAGAGCCCTCAGCCACCATCTCACACACGTTGGATGAAAGATGCCCTGTATTTCATGAAATTATAGAAGATTAGATACTCTTTATGGGGGCCTAACAGTGCTTTTAGTAAAATCTGGAAGCCTTTTCTTGCACATGTTAAAACTCTCCAGCTGGATTTGGTCTGATTAACCCTCCCCTTGATAATATACATACTCACTGGCTGTTAAGTTTGTAACCCTCTGGAATCTTTAAGATTTGTTTTGGGATGTAAATGTCTTTTTCTTTTTTGTATGCCTGCTTGTGTACATTTATATACATCTCATTCTCATCACAAATATATATATATGTGACCAGTCACGGAAAGTAGGGACACAAGTCGGTTCTGGGGCATTTTGAGTTATTCACAGATTCTGAAAGTGTAGTCTCCAAGCTTTCCAACGATGTGTAACAAATGGAAATCTGATAATATTTGGAGAAGTTGTGGCCATTTGAAGGTAGGCACTCAAAAAAGCTCAAGAGGGAGAAAAACCCCTTTAACACTCTGAGGTCTGAGGGTATCGCCGGCGATACCACCGCATTTTTTTCTTACCAGTGTGAAAGAGACTCAAAATACTCCGTTAATGTTGCACATACAATTAAGAGTTATACACCATTTTAATCTGTGGAATATCTTCTTTTATTTGTGTACACTCAGAGTAAAAACAAAATGTTGTGCTTTTTGTAAAATAAAGAAAACTAACACGATGCATGATCTCTCGTCTATCTGATAGTTCTCAGAAAATGAACTGTAACTTAGTGAATACTAATCACAAAAAAATTAGACTTGTGTCTAAAAAACGTTGAAATGTCAGGTTTTAAATCGTGTAAGTCAAATCGAAAACAAACATTCTGTGTTTATGTAATCTGTATGAAAATAGAGCCATGTCAGAAATCCGTGATTCAGCTCATTATCCGCTAATGCGGCCACGCCCACGGAGCCAGCGCTATTCAGAGGCAAATTCTGAGGCAATGCATGCATTCATCGTCTCAATCGTGTATTTATTGTCTTGAAAAGTGTTTTGAATAGCCATAGTTAGCGATCTCTGGCCTCTGTTAGTTCAGTTATTTCCTGGATTGCCTATTCTTCTTTAGTGCTCAGGCATTTGTGGACTAAAGGTGTACAGAGCGCCCTCCGGCTGCAAGTATGAATTCAAAACACAGTATCCAGCACTCATAGTAATGACAATAAATCCTGAATAAATATTACTCCTCTGTATAGAAAATTGACAAACATATGAGAATCCATCAGTATTTCTCCAAATGTGCATGCTTTTAAGCTAAAAGCCTATATGAAATGCCATAGAGGTAACATAATTGTTCAGACACTTTGCATCACAGAAATACATTATATTTTAAAGAATATAATAGAATACCATTATTTTAAATTGTAATAATATTTCACAGTATTGCTGTTTTTTCTGTATGTTTGATTTACACCATGATGAGATTTGAATCATGATCACAGAGGGTTTTTTCACAGCCTACCTGACTGAAAGGCCTCATTAATATGCAAGTCATTTCAGGTCATTATTATGTGATTCTTTTGTCTTCTCAGGTGAGAATCACCCATTATACATGAGGATTCACGCCTCCACGCATACTGTGTTTCTTGACCAAAGATGTTTTAGAAAATTTAAATCTCTCTATTGTTTTATATAAACAAGCAGGCAGCATAATTTTACCTCATTTTGAAGCAAAAACTCTAGTCTACAACCTCAAATACCCAGAAGTCTTGTGAACAAAGATTTAATATATATTTTTTGGCTTTATTTCAGTGACTTAAGTTTTTTGTTTTTTCAATAACCACGCATAAACGTTATTCCTTCAAAAACACAAACATGTACATACATGTTCCTCACATATTATTGTAGCCTAGTTTGTGCTGAATACAGTGTAATGACACTTTTTCCATTAATATGTTTATGAACAACTGAAAAAAGCACAAATGTCAGGGCATGTCAAAACTTCTCCAGGGTCCCAAAAATCCTCAGACCCCTGAGGGTTAAAGTTTCTGCAGTTCTCACCTGCTGGGAGTGACAATAGGGTTCATTTACATCTCATTTAGATAAGCCAAACCCCCTGTAAAGCTCCCCTCTGTAAAGCTGCATGGACCGCATACTATTAATAATAAATGATAATGTGCATTGTAAATGTCAGTAATTTATCTTTTTTGACTTTTATAAAAATGATTTAGAGGCTAAAATGATTTACAGATAACATGTTGCAAGACACTCCTTTAAAATCTGGCCATCATTTTTATTGTTATTATTTTAATGTTTATGTAAAGAAAAAGTACATATTGATGCTAATTGTATTTGTTATTTGCTGGTTTTCTACATAAAACTTGGTGAATTGATTTCATTGTGTGGCATTAGGACTTTTTGAACAGGATTCTGTGATAACCGTGATCATTTTGGTCACTATAATCATGAAATGAAATTTTCTCACCTGAGAAGACAAAAGAATCAAATAATAATCACCTGAAATTACTTGCATAATAATGCGGCCTTTCAGTCAGGTAGGCTGTGAAAAAACCCTCTGTGATGGTGTATATCAAACATACAGAAAAAACAGCAATACTGTGAAATATTATTACAATTTCAAATAATGGTATTATATACTTTAAAATATAGCCTAATGTATTTCTGTGATGCAAAGTGTCTGAACAATTATGTTACCTCTGTGGCATTTCATATAGGCTTTTAGCTTAAAAGCATGCACATTTGGAGAAATATTGATGGATTTTCATATGTTTATGTCAGTTTTCTAAACAGTGGAGTTATATTTATTCAATATTTATTGTCATCACTATGAGTGCTGGATTCTGTGTTTTCAATTCATACTTGCAGCCGGAGGGCGCTCTGTACACCTTCAGGCCACAATTTCATATAAAGAAGAAAAGGAACCAGGAACTAACGGCATGTCTTCTAGAGGTCGCTAACCATGGCTTTAACATACAGATCAACACTTTTCAAGACAATAAATACACGAATGAGACGATGTATGCATGTATTGCCTCAGAATTTGCCTCAGAATTTGCCTCTGAATAGTGCTGGCTCCGTGGGTGTGGCCGCATTAGCGGGTAATGAACTGAATCACGGACTTCTGACATGGCTCTCTTTTCATACAGATTACATAAACACAGAATGTTTGTTTTTGATTTGACTTAGACGATTTAAAACCTGACATTTCAACGTGTCTTTAGACTTAAGTGTATTTTTTTGTGATTAGTATTCACTAAGTTACAGTTCATTTTCTGAGAACTATCAGATTGGACTTTGTTCAGAGGGAGACGAGACATCACACATCATGTTAGTTTTTTTTATTTTACAAAAAGCACAACTTTTTGTTTTTACTCTGAGTGTACACAAATAAAAGAAGACATTCTATAGCAGGGGTGGGCAAACTAGGTCCTGGAGGGCCACTGTCCTGCAGAGTTTAGCTGCAGCCCTGATAAAACTCACCTGTGTGTAATCCTGAAGACCTTGATAAGCTGGTTCAGGTGTGTTTGATTAGGGTTGGAGCAAAACTCTGCAGGGACAGCGGCCCTCCAGGACCGAGTTTGCCCAGCCCTGTTCTATATTTTCAACTGATATATTACTTATGTCTCTATGATAAAAAAATTATGGAGTATTTTAAGTCTGTTTTGCTGCAATGTGCACAATAAGTAGCCACACTTCCCTTGGAGGGCGGGGGCAATAAAAAAAGAAACAAAAGCCGGCTATCCAGTATGGAAATACACACAGACAATGACACGCCCCTACTGCATGCTAGAATCTCCGAAAAACAAGCCGATTTCAACCTCAAAATGCGCTTCTAAATATACCGAAACTGCTATCTCAAACATGGAAAGGCTTCTTCGTGATCTCAACTAACAGATTCTGCAAAAAAACGAAAATCACCAATTTTGAAAAAAAAAAACAAAACGCTTCTTTCTCATTTTGCTCGATAGTTTATTTGTATTTCTTTTTTTATATTTCTTTTTATATTTTTTATTTCTTTTTCCATTTTGTTCTGTTATCTGTACTGTAACTTTGTCAATGTCAACCTTTCTTTAGATCTATTGTTTGTAAAACATTTAAAAATAAGAAATAAATCATTTAACACAGCTTAGAAACTAAACTTTTTTTTTCCTGTCAGTGGTTGCTTAGTGAATTTTTTCACGGGGGTGGTGTCACACTTCAGGCTTAAAGGATAAGCCAGGTGAGGGGAATGTTGATTAATGGAAAGCCATTGTTATGCAGATTTTAGTTCCAACCCTAATTAAACACACCTGAAGCTAATCAAGGTCTTCAGGATTACTAAGGTTACAGGCAGGTAAGTGTTTTTTTTTTTAAGGGTTGGAGCTAGGGATGTCCTGATCACCTTTTTTTGCCCTTGAGTCCGAGTCCGAGTCATTTGATTTTGAGTATCTACCGATACCGAGTCCCGATCCGATACTTCTTTAATACATGAAAAAGAATAAAGAAGAGCGAAAAAACAGATCCAGGATCCAGGAACAGTGCTTTTCAGGTCTTTTTCAGGTATCTAACAGTCGTTTTCACGTACAGAAAATGGATAAAGTAATTAAATATAAAATATCACTGCATATTATCTTTACTGTATAAAATAATTAAAGATGAATCATTATTGAAGTTACAAAAACTATTCAGTCGAGAGCAGTGAGTGATTTCTTTGTTATTTGTTGTTTGATTTAACATTAAAAACAGGCAGCAGGAATAGTTTTTTTCCCTTTAAGACATGCACGATCCAGTACATATACTGTTACACATGCGATGTCTTTCTCGACTAATATACGTTCACTTAAGACATAACCGACTATGTTTGCTAGGATACTCGCCAAGACGGGCATGTTGACATAATTTTTGTATGAATTTGTCCGCTGAAGCGCAAGACTTGAAAGAGAACTCCGTATTTGCGCGCTGACTGAAATAAGCGTGTGCGCGCTTCGGATGAGCGCGCACAAATCTTCTCACAGCGCGTGCGAGTTCTCTTTCGCGTCTTGTTCTTGAAGGTTTAAATCAGCAAGGCTTAAATGAGTTTAGTTTAAACACAGTCAGCAACGTGTGCTGTTCAGGTCTCACTTGTATCAACACCCGGGTGATGACGGCGTAAATGACTGGACATTACAGCAGACGACACTCGCAGTTAACAGTTTACAAAGAGTGACTGTTTTGTCCACGCTTTCTGATTATCGTTGTTGTAACGTTTTGCGCATCCATCGACTGAAACATACATTATCTGAACTCTGTCTGTCTGTTTTCCACGTTGCTATTTTAAACAAACCATATTAACCAATAGATGCGTCGTCATTCGTACGGTTCGATTTTTTACTGAGAACCGTTGCACCCCTAATACATATATATCCGAGTCCTGATCGGGAGGTAACGTCCGATTCCGATCGAGTCTGAAACCACGTGATCGGGCCCGATTTCCGATCACGTGATCGGATCTGGACATCCCTAGTTGGAGCTAAACTCTGCAGGACAATGGCCCTCCAGGATCAACATTCCCCATCCCTGATTTAAGCCATTAGTTGATAACCGTGCATTAATAAGCCGTATGTGGGTGGAGGGAAATATGCCACTGCCTTGTGGGCAGACTGAGAGAGCAACAGGATCCTAGTCCTCCCACCCAATGCTTTTCGTCTTGGTACAACTATTAGTTGTATGTGTTGCCTACTGTGTTGCAATGCGTAAAAGCTGTGGTGAGCTGGGCTTCTGGATTCAATCTATACATGGCAGCCACCTGAAGTGTATGTGTGTGCAGAAAACTCAGGGGTAAGTGTTGTTGTCTGCAAAACCCGCCCTCCCCAGATCTAACAGGATAGGTAAGCTAGGTATGCTCAATCATCACTTAATTATCTCATTAACTCCAACACTGCTTCAATGGTACTTTAACTTAGTGGTGTGTACACACATGAACACTTTTCTGCATACTATTACATAAATCTTATGCATTTTATTTATGTATGACTGACAAATATGAATCACATTAAGTTTATTAGTTTGTTTATGTTACAATTGGAATGTAAATCAATTACAAAAACTCAAATTTAGACCAATTTTTTTTTTTCATCCATGCTTTCCTCAAATCTTTTTGTCAGTAAATTGTGAAAACGGAGGTAAGGATGTCTTTGTTTAGAATTAGAGCAGCCAGATTGCTGCATAACACAGGCAAAAGGATTCAGCCATTAGTTTTGATTGCGTTGCGATGGGTCCGGAAGTAGCGACACACTGTTTCACTTACTCAGGGCTCTCAAGTCTCACGCATTGGGCGTGAGACACACGCATTTCAACCCGTTCACACGCTCACACGCTCACACGCCACACCTTGTATTTCTCACGCAGAGAAATCTCCAGGATAATGCACAACAAGTTGCGCCGCTATTAGAGGAATCAAGCGAGTTCCCCATAGAGTTCAGAAGGCCCTGCCACGCACCAGTTAATCTAAAAAAAAAAAATATAGCTACCGAACAGCTAATCAGAAAATAGAATTACTGTATCCGGGTAAGATTTAGATATTCCCGCCACAAAAATATTTATGTTCTGATTCCAACGACACATTCTGTGATTCACGGGCTTACGCACTGATTCAGATGCTCGCTGAAGTAGTTAGCTACAGAGGAGGACATCTGTCAGTCACATTGATTCACATATGGCTACAGACTGATCGTGATCGATGTGGGACCATATCCTATGAGTACAGTAAGTCATCTCATCAAATTGCTGGGGAATATTTGTGTCCAGGCAGCTGGTAGGTTAGTTAACAGTTTGTCCAGAGTACTTTTACGTGAACTTGCCTGGCTAGTAGTGATGGGCATTTTTCCAAAATATTGTATTCGAATATTTGGGCTAGTAAAAAAAACGAATATTTGTGTATTTAAAGCTGCAGTCCGCAACTTTTTTTGTGTTAAAAATGTACAAAAATTATATAATGAGAATATACAACATGAATCCATTTTCCAAACCGTGTTTCTGTCTTATCCTGAATCATTACGGTACACTTATGATAAGTGTTTATATTCAGACTATTTCAGACCGGACTGGTAGGACTCGCCGCAGAGTATGTAACTTCGTGACTCGCCATAGACATACCATGAGACATACACAGAGAAAAGTAGCTCCGGCTAGAATGTTCCTCCGCAAGACGCGTGCAGTTCTGTTTATTAACCGCTAGAGGGCCAAAAATCGCGGACAGCAGCTTTAAATTACGATTATTTTGAGAAAATGAGAGACGTTTTTTATTTTTATTTTTTATTCAAGTTGTCGTCACCATTTCTGAACAAACTTATGATTAGGTAATATACACAACAAGTTTGTGTTTTATCTTAAGGTTTTCATTCAGTTTAAAACATTAAACAATATGTGTAAACAAAAAATATAGGCCTAAAGAACAAAAGCATTATAGGCTCAAGCAGCGAGCGGGAAAAAACACTAGTAAAGCAGAGCGCGCCAGTTATCGTGCCGAACGTAACGTACATATAAGGTACACTAGAGTCGGAATATGGTTACCATGTTTATATTGTTTCACATTACAATGTTGAGGAAAAACAACAATATAATGTGTATGATTATATTACCATTATCTATCTCTCACAATCACTCACTCACAAAAATGCTGAATTAAATAAATATTTTTTTATTTGTACGAAGTTGTCATTTTTCATATCAGACCCCCATCCCCACCCAAACCCCCGTCGTCGCCGAAATCTCACTCTGAACTCAGTTCAAAACTTGAGAGCCCTGCTTACTGGATATAGGAAGTGTGATAAAGGCCTTGATGCTTCAAAACATTAAGGTTGAACCACTGTAGTCACATGGACTATTTTAGAGATGAAGATTAGCCTCTGTTTAGGCAGGGAAGATTAGCATCATATGCTAATATCTGTTATCCTGTTTAGGCGCTATTCAGAGGCAAATTATGAGTCAATACAGGCATACATCATCTAAATCATGTATTTATTGTCTTGAAAAGTGTTTATCTGTATGTAAAAGCCATGGTTAGTGACCTCTGGAAGACATGCCGTTAGTTCCTGATATGTCCTCTTCTTCTTTATAATAATTTGTGGACTAAATGTGCACACAGAGCGCCCTCCGGCTGCAAGTATGAATTGAAAACACCATTCCTGAAATGTCCTCTTCTTCTTTAGATTAATTTGTGGACTAAAGGTGTACAGAGCGCCCTCCGGCTGCAAGTATGAATTGAAAACACCAGCGCTCATAGTGATGACAATGAATATAGAATAAATATAACTCATCTGTATAGAAAATTGACATAAACATATGAGAATCCATCAATATTTCTCCAAATGTGCATGCTTTTAAACTAAAAACCTATATTCAGACTCTTTGCATCACAGAAATGCATTATATTTTAAAGAATATAATAGAATACCATTATTTTAAATTGAGCTGAGACATGATTACAGAGGTTTTTTTCACAGCCTACCTTACTGAAAGGCCTCATTATTATGCAGCACCATTAGAGGTTCTTTATGTGATTCTTTTGTCTTCTCAGATGTAAATCACCCATTATTCATGATGATTCACGCCTCCACACTTACTGTGTTTCTTGACAAAAAGTGTCTTACAAAAACTAAATCAATATATTGTTTTATATGAACAAGTAGGCATTATAATTTTTACATAATTTTGAAGCAAAAACTCTAGCATACAACCTCTAATACCAAAAAGTCTTGTAAACACAGATTTAATATATATTTTTATTTCAGTGACTTAATTTTTTTGTTTTTTCAATAATCACGCATAAACGTTATTCCTTCAAAAACACAAACATGTGCATACATGTTCCTCACAAAATGTGGTAGCCTAGTTTGTGCTGAATACAGTGTAATGACACCTTTGTCATTAATATGTTTATGAACAACTGAAAAAAGCACAAATGTCAGGGCATGTCAAAACTTCTCCAGGCCCCAAATCAGGCTCAGACTCCAGAGGGTTAAAAAATGGTGAGAAGGAATACTAAGCTGATTCCAACAACTGAGAAAGGTGGACTAGCTACTCCTTTATGGACAGTAAGTTCAAATCATTGTTAGGAAAGCACATGGACTTAATAGTGACTGAGTCAGTCAGATTGGATTTGACAAAGAAATTTGTTATTGACCCAGAAAAAGTACGGTCAATTGAAGAAAGCAAAAAAGTACTTTGCATGTATCAGAAAGAAAAACATGAAAGGCATTATCTGTTGCAAAAGAGAATTCACCTTATCCTTAGCACATGAACAAGCTCAGTTTATTGCCAAGTTAAAAGAGCAGAACAAACAGTTGCACACTCAAGTGTCCTGTCTCATGAAAAGGGTGGGACTAACAAAGCCTCAACCAAATATGACCCGAAAGACCAACAGTCAGACGAAAGCTATTCCAACTTACAGTCTTTCTGTAGACTAGAAGACAATAGCAATACTGGATTTATGGATAAAGATGTAAATGCACTTGAAGTGTGTGAAGCGAGACAAAAGGCTCAGAGTAGGGTAAAAGGGGTTGACACAGTTCCATCTGTAACCCCCATACTGCAGTTACAAGCAGTCAGTACCGCTCTAGGTCCTGAAGACATAGAAAGACTTTCTGAGAGTTTGCCATCAGTGCAGAGAAATTTTTCTGAGTTTAGGATAGAGTTGTCCAGAAAAATGAAGCTCTATGATACATCCCTAGCTGAAGTCACCCAGCTAATGTCACAAATCCTGAAAGAGTCAGAATTCAATGATTTTGAAAGTGCTGTAAATAATTCTGAGTTTCAGCATTCCAGCAAAGGTGAATTGAGAGAAGGAGTTCTGAGAGTGTTACAGAACCTTGTTGGACCAAAGGTGGACTGGTCAAAGATCACTAGTTGTGTACAGAAGAAGGATGAAACTGTGAGTACACTGAAAGATTTTGTCAGTCAGCTGCAGCATACAGTGGAATAGCTGACACTCCAGAGAAGGTGTTAGAGGATAATGGACCACTGGTCCGCATTTGGTTTGATGGGCATTCATCAGAATACAGAAATGCATTGCCTTGAACCCTGCAAAACAACTTGGACAGGTTAGCTACTTGGGAAAGAGACTCTGATGTCAAGACAAGAGTAAAGATTGCAGCAGCATCCTTTAAGGTCAACACAGAGAATCGACAGAAACGTAATGTCCTAAGAGAGAAGGCAGTTGTCATTACTGTGGTAAACCTGGACATTGGATGAAAGAGTGTACATTTAAAGAAATGAACAGCTTTACTCAGCTCCTACTCAGTCTACTTGCTACATTGAAACTGTCCCTTGATTCCACTCCAAACTCTGGAGCAACAGCTTGTTAAGGTGCTAACTGTTTGGGCTGTGAGTGCTTAATTTCCCCAGTAATTTACAAGAAGGCTAAAAGACTCATTCTGAACAAAAGAAAGTTGTCTGCCACTTCCACCATTTGGGAGATACTGGTTAAGCTACAGCGCACACCAGTCACTTATTCATCCTCTATGGGTTATGATGTCTGCTATGACTGATGTTTCATTGAATGCTGGAGATGTAGAACAGTAAAGTTTGCAAATTAAGTACAGGGCTTAGGGGGCCTACCCTGTGGTGAAGACTTTCCCCCTCTCAGTAGTTTATCTCCACCTTACTGGTCTATAGGTGTCAAATTGATTAAGACTAGGTTAAGAACAAGAACAACAAAACCACTATACAATCACTAGTTTATTATGATAAGAGTTAGACATAAAAACTATAGGATCACCAGAAGTTTACCGTGTTAGTTTAGATGTAAAACCACTATACGATCAACAGAAAAATGAAAGAATGAAGTCAATGCATGAATTCTGCTGGTCTGCTGTTTCTTTGTTTTCTTGAGTTGCAGGTATGTGCATATGACATGACGGTTCAAAAGTGGCACCCTGGTGTAAAGCATCACCTCAGAGATCCATGAATGATCTTCATGACGA
Organism: Ancherythroculter nigrocauda; assembly: GCA_036281575.1. Taxonomy (NCBI): domain Eukaryota; kingdom Metazoa; phylum Chordata; class Actinopteri; order Cypriniformes; family Xenocyprididae; genus Ancherythroculter; species Ancherythroculter nigrocauda. The sequence goes on from VTFQ01000001.1 coordinate 11,984,191, forward strand.
CAAAGAATCATCTAAGCATCTCAGATCTGCACAACGACAGAGAATCATCTGAGCAGCTTGGAACAATGTTGAAAATGGACTCTATAGGGAACAGACCCCACAGTGATCCAGGCGCCATGGATTTTTGGGACTGGGCCTTAACTGGGCCTTTGGGACCACCCTGCGTTGTATATGTGTGTCAGTTTCCTTAAGTAAAACAAAAAAAAAACACTTATGTAAATGTTGGACACGTCACAGAATAAGCTGTACGTGCCTCTAAAGCCGAGTTCAGACTGCACGATGTTAGCCCCGATTTTGGCTTGCCGACAGGTTTTGAGAAATCGCTGACAAATGCCCGAAATCACAGGCAAATCGGAGCTCGTTCACGCGAGTGATAATCACGCAGTGTGAATGAGCAAAGACGTGATCTGAGAGAATCACAGACGAGTCGCCGACACCCGTGAGATATTTGGCATGCTAAATATCTGGACCTGTCGGCGATTCAAAATCCTGCAGTGTGAAAAGTGTTCTGACTGAAAACTACATCGGCGATGACCGACAGCCAATGAGAGAGCAAGATACAGAGCAGCGGGGAGTTCGGGGAGGAGTTATAGACCACAATATCAGCAAGCATGGCTTCATTCACATAAACATTACAATTCTATCAAACAGAAACAAAGCACAAACATTTGCTTGACCATCCGCAACAGCAGCACGTTGAAAAGTTATGTATTTAGCTCCAACTGTCATTGCAGAACACACAATCCTTGTTCTTCATGTCTCCCCAAACATTTCCTCCTCCATATTCTTCTTTTCTTTATGTTGTTTCGCTGCAAATCAGCGCATAGGCAATTTGTATTTCAAGCTTCTTGCGGGCTACTATTTTTAATAATAATCCCACCGTGTGTCTCAATCAGCTCCCTAGTTCAGTAGTCAGGGCACTGATCAGGGTATCAGCCACATTCACTTTCATTATGTACTGATTCACTACCTAGGGAGCTGATTGAGACACAGGGCCAGTCTCACGTGAGAACTCCGGTCTTGCGCGCGTTGTTTCCTTGTCATGTCTCGCGTGTGTTTGGTTGTGAAATGAAGTTTGCATGCCAGACAGAGTTGTCTGCGATTCTTCCTATTGTAAAGTCATGCAGTGTGAAACCTTCTGTCGCCGATCCATCGTGCAGTTTGAAAACAGCAGCGACTGAATGCTGGCCAAGATAGTCATGCAGTGTGAAAAGAACAGTGACCCAACTACTTTGAAAATCGTGCAGTCTGAACTCGGCATAACTTGCAAGTTGCATGACTGGAAAATGGGACTTATGTTTACAAACAGGTTATAGAAGGGAATTAAGAAGGTTTTAATTTGTATTATGTGAGAGTTATTAGAACTCTCAAAGGAGGGACTGTGGGATTACAAATTTAAGAAATGCTCACAGGTTAATTGATATTGAGTATTAACTGAAGTGAAACAAAACGTTGTGTAACTAAACAAGTCACAGAATCATTGTGTGTTCTCTCTGCACTGACCAGGGCTTCCTGCAGCTTTCACACACAGATGAGAGTTTGAGAGTTTGAGAGTTGGTCAGCTAAACAAAACAGGCCAAAGAAGTAATGGGCAATGTACGGGAGAAGATGTGAGGTACATTCATATTTCTGAAATAAACACCTATATGGTACCTATTTCTATGATGTGCGTAGAGTTGGCTATAGGTGAATTTAGTGAATTTAATAAATGTTGGAAAATTATATTTGAATGGATTGTTATTGCTACTTCCACTGATGTCTGACATCAGTGTGTATTTTATAAACTCTAAATGTGTTGTTTTACTGGTGCTTATGTGTATTTAAATTATTGTACCAGGAACAAAATTATCGTACACGCCTTTTTTATATAGGTAAATGAACTAAATTAATAACAATTGATTTTTACAATGGAAAGAATCAATACTAAACTAACTTAAGCTGGACAATCACACTTTTTTAGCTGCTGTACAGCCAAAATTATGTTCCCTCTATCTCTGTAAAGCTATATTTTGACACAATCTGCATTGTAGAAAGAGCTGTAAAAATAAAGGTGACAGGTCAAACGTACAGAATACAGCTATTTATCTATAGACCAACAACTTTTTGACTTGAACTGCAAATTACCACAATACACAAATAATTAGGCGTACCTTTGTGGGAAACAGCTGACCTAAAAGCGCCGCGGCAGGAACGTTAACTTGAGCTCGTGAGAGAGATTAATTCTCCATGATGATTGGCCAAGAAGCCATAACATGATTTAGATGGAAGATGTGCCTAACAAAGGCGGGGCCTCGCACACTGCCAGCCACACCCTCTTGGGACCTGGAGGATCATAAAACAGTTCTTAGTGGTTACCGCTGGACTCTGGAGAGCCAGCGGCGGAACAGACCAAATTTTCCACCCAGCCCTCCTCCGGGGAGGGAGCGATGCGGGCATCGTCCCCCGAAAGAACGGTTTACCTCAGCTCCAGGTCGCCATATCTCCAGGACCGCTTCCCACTAGCCAACTGGGTGACTGGGTGCTGAGCTGGGTTTTAGGCCAGCTTGTGAGATGAGCGCATCGAGATAGCGTACTTTGACGATGATTTCCGGACCACCATGGTGGACATTGTCTGGCCAGGGGCCTGCGCTATCATGCGTAGCTCAACCCCGACTCAGAACTACCCATAAGCAATAAGTGCTTTGGCCTACCACGGACTTGCAGGGGGCCAAGACCCATGCAGGGCAGAGGTGGTCTGCCCGTAGCACTGCCACCTCATCCTAGAGGGTAGTGAGAGAGAAAAAACTTGTAATGCAGATTATGGCCCTTTTGGAGTTCCATATTTGACACCAAAAAAGGCCACAAACTGCCAAGTTTTTCCATGCACTTCCGGGCTAAGACATGGGGCGGGCAAGGCGAGAACGCATCGCACGATGCCCCCAGGGGCCCGGGAAAGCATGGTTGTCAAGTCTGAATCTGATTCAGCACGAGCACATCCCAACTGTGGGACGCTCAGCCTCATCTTCATGTTCAGAGCCCAACAACACTCTCTCCAATGTAGCAGTCGACATCTGATCCTCTGCTGAAGCCCTGACTAAGACGCTAGGTCCCCCATGAGAAGGACCAGCAATCCATGCAGAAGCTACCAGCCATGTTGTACTCCCTGAGTCACATACACAGAGGAACCGGCCCAAATCGCATTTTTTTTTTTTTTATAGATTTATCATAATGCTTGCAGTAGAGGGTTAAAAAAACATTATGTGGCTGAAAACACTCCAAGTGCTGCATGTGTCCGTCTTGCAGCCAAAGTGCGAAAGCACAGTTTGAATCTGGCAGTTATGTGATGTTGCTGAACAAACTAAATCCCATATGTGGGACCGTACGCCCAGGGGCACAGAAATAAACATCCCATATGTGGGACCGTACTGCTCAAAGAGTTAATAAATGGAAAATGAGACTTTGACTGATTTTTCATTTGTGATTTATAAATCCGTTTATGGCTTTTTTATTTCATTCGCCACTTTATAAGCATTTGAAATTAAAAAAAAGTTTATATAATATGAATAAAAGTAAAATGTTTTCTGTATGATGAATGGGCATCAAGATTCCTTGATAAGACTTCCGGTTTGGTAATGCGGCCTTAGGACGCACGGTGTCTAAGCTCCGCATTATTTCATGTAATCCTTTCCTAATACACCCTATTTTTTCAGTACATTAAATTCATTACATCTGTTTTTCATGTTTGAAACACAATGTGTCCTTAGTGAAAAATAAATATACTAAAATCTATTTGAAGTACATTTATTTTATGCTAAGCGTACTACAATTGCATTTACATTTCACTGTAATTGTAATTGCTGAAGCTAAACCTTGACCCCCATTGGCCTGCCCCAACGTCCTACTATTGGTTGAACCACAATGATTGATATGTTTTGAACGCCATAAAGCCAATGCCATCACACTCACCAACAATTGGTTTTGCTGTACTTTTGCTAAACAACCGAACTCGCTGGAGTGCACACTACTGAGAATCTGTGTTGAAGATTTTGGCACATTTGTCAGAAGGAAACTTTAGAGTGTAGAAAGTCATTGTAGCTAAAGACACAAATCTCACCATGTATTTCATATCTGAGAATGATCAAATTATTTTAAGCTATATAATTTTTTAGATGTGACTTTCTTTTTGTGCAAACCACAGAAAACATGAGGAATGAACTGAAACATCTAGTTTGTTTCTGCTAATTGGCTGTAAGGGCAGAATTTTCAAACCCAACTTTTGCCTACAGCTCAGACGTAACCATGAGAAATTTGCAAATAAAATGATATCATTTGTTACATTTTTACTTCAGTAATTTATTTTTGTTGAATACTATGTTGCCCTGTTATGACTAAATGTACAATTCAATGAACAGTGTTTGAGTTCTACTTGTTTAGTATAAAAATAGTATTGACCTAGATTAAAGTTTACAGGAAATGTGTTTTGAGTTGCAAAAAATAATGATAAGTAAGTTTTATAATGGTGACCTTTACCTTTTTAAATAATTTGCTCACACTTTGAATATCAGGTAGGCTATTGTTTAATTTAATTCAATAGCACTTTTCACAATTTTGCATGGTTGCAAACAGATATACATTATGGAGGACCAAATTACTCAAAATGAAATAATTAAATAAATCATGAATTCAATAAAACAACAATTTAATGTAACAGTTTATTCTGAAATAACTAATTTATTTAATTATTAATTCAATTATTAAATAAATCAATAAATACATGTATATATTTATTTTGTAAAATTCAATGAAAACAAAACATTTATTGTTTGATATATTTCACAATATCCTCTTTCACACACTAGTATTGTGTTCTATTATATATTTTTTCATAATTAAAAGTGTTTTTTCAAAAGCTGTTTTTCATAATAATATGCTGCATTTTTTACGAATGACACCTATTTGACGAATCATATATTTCCAAAGCTCAATTTTCCCAAAGATTCTTTTCATAATAATAGAGTACCTTAGGGATGACGTGTTTATGTAGGCCAACCCGGAAGTTAGCGGCGCGCGGGTTCCCTCGATCGAAAGCCTATTCATTTTTCCCATAGACTTTTGGAAAATCGCAAGAAATAAGCTCTGTGTTTAACAAAGGGTTATGACACTTACACGTTTTGTCTATCAAGATAATCTTTACAAGTTAAAACAACATTTATATATTTTGAAGCCTAAATAAAGTGGTCAGATATAAAAAGATAACAGTAGGCTATAAACGGACTACAGCACACCATGGTCGCGGATCAACGTCGTCACCAGCAAGCTTCCTCAAACTGTATTTAAAAAACAACCTTATTTACAAACATGCTCGCCGATTATGATCTGCGCTGTGTATGAATACTTATCCACTTTTTCATGAGAAATGCTGTCCAAATGTCCTGTTTGTCATGATGAAGTCCCCGCCAAAGGAAGTAGTCCATTTTAGCACTTTGATAGCAACCGCCGTTTTTAAGACACAATAATGGTTTAAAGAATCACAAGCGGGTAATAACTGGTGTGTTTTATGTCGTAGATCAAAACGTGAAAGTATTTAGAGGCTTTGTTAACCACAGACCTTATTTCAGGTGATTTAGCAAAAACCCATTCAAAAAACCCATAGACTTTAGGGCGATGGAACCGGAAGTCTTAAAATGCTAACTCGCTTCCGGGTTTTGCCTACAAAAATGCGTCATCCCTGGGGCACTCTATAGAGGACTATTCACAAATGCCAATCAAAAGGCAGTGGGCGGTTCTTGGCGCTAATTGGTTTAAAGATGGAGAGCGGACAGACACGACAAATCGATCTTTATGTGGTTGGTGACATTTGTCATGGAACGCCATGTTCCACCCTCATGAAGTTTTTTTCTCCTCATTAAAATCACATGATCAGCAATGATTGTAGATCAAGAGCAGGGACACGTTTGTGTGCATTTTTTTTGTGATTACACTGGAAAGAATATACCCTCCGCAGCAGCATTAGCGACAGATACGCCGATCGGCCTGCACAGCGCTGATGCAACTCGAAAGTTCAGTTCACCACGCCAGACATAAGTAATTCATCCAAAAGGATTAGCCAATTAGCGCACAGCACCGCCCACTGCCTGTTGATTGGCATTTGTGAAATGTCCTCTATTATTATGAAAAGAATCTTTGGGAAAATCCAGAGCCATAGAGAGAGAGAGTTGCGACAACTCCATAGACTCCAATGGAACGGTTTTTTACAGCAATGGCGGCTCGTGGAGCCTCTCAATAGTTCCCGAAAGTAGCAGCCGCGCCGTAGAGTTACAGCAGAACAGACCGTTTGTGATGTACTTTTAAAAGGTTAGACATTTAAATTGTAAGATTTTATATTATCAGTACATCTGAATCAAATTAACTTATGTGTTAAAGCATGCTAGCTGATATTGCTCACTAAATAAATAGTTTCAGGGGATGTTATCAGATACTAGATTAGATAATAGATTAAAACAGCTTTATTCATCGTTGTGTAATTAGAGAAAAAGGCTTCTAAATGGGATTAAATATAACTGATAAACTGTAATAAATACTGTAGTATACTTTAGTTTTTTACTACAGTAAACTGTAGTGTATATTGTAGTATAATATACCCTAAAGTTGTAGAAAACTTAGTACAGTATTTGGTAATTTGTTTATATTACTAGAGTTGTTCTATTACCACAGCAACTATAGAATTACCACAGTAAATTAATTCAAGTACTTTACTATAGTATGGTTCAAAAACACTATGGTATTTACTATAAATTACTATAGTATTTTTTCACCTGGGAATTAAGAAAAAAATCCTTATTTTAGAATGTATATTTGAGAATGTATACATTGTGATTCTGTTGACTGTCTATTATGTGTCAGCTCAGCTGATTTTTGGATTGATGGGGAGATGGAAGTTTATAAGTGAGATTGAAAAAAAACAAAGCTTAAAAGCAACAACAACAAAAAAACAAACAAAACAAAACATAAATATATAATATATATAATATATAAATCTTACAAAATACCAAAACTGTATATTATATACTACTACTGTATTTAATTTCTCCCGTTTTTATCTCCTTTTATCTTGCTTTCAATACAAGCACAAAGGGGATTCATATCCTGAAGACTCCATTCAATGATGCTGTATCCTCACCGCCAGTTTCTGCTCCTTGGATTTTGCAAGCTTTTCCTTGTTCCTTATTTTTAATAAACCTTTAATAAACATAAAAGTTCCCAGTGTTAGTTTTTGTGAAAAAGGGCAGATACACCTGTATACGATTAACACAATTTAGCACACAATCTTTAGTTCGATTTAGATTGCTCCTGCTGACTAGAACATATTTCCTCCTTTCCGTGTCAGTAAACCATGCATTCATACTGCTTTCTCTGAACAACTGGATTATCCTCATGCAGTACTGCAAACCATAGTGGACACTACAAGAACATGTAGGAAAGGACAGACAAAATGCTTGACATGCAGTTTATTAGAAATGTATAAATCCATTGTATTGAATCAGTGCAAAAGTCAATGTGTGTGTATAATCATGTTTTGTTTTAGAATTAAATATATTGTGTATGATTTTAAATATAGTAATAAGTGCATAAGAATGGTAAACATTAAACTTAATTAAATTTCAGTTAATTAAATTTTACATTTCACTTATTTGCAATGGGTTTTTAAGGCAATCACCTGTCACCTGCAGGTCTCCTGTCCCTGTAAAACCATAGTGAACATGAAGTAATTGCCCTTAACTAACATACAAGTTTAAAAACATAAAAATACTTCAAAACAACTGCAACACGATCTTTAACCAAGGTAATGTTAGCCAGAAATATGTTAACAAGGCAGGCAACGCTGGTTGACAACACTAATCCTCAAATATTAGCAGGTTTTTATCTTTTAAAAACAACATTGCTGTAACTACATACACATACTACATTCACATGTTGGTGTATTACATAAATATTGTAAACCAATGCATTTATTGACTACAAATTACCAAAAATCACGGTTCTGTCTCTCGAACCCTATCTTTTTGAATTGCCGCTGAAGCACTTCCTGGAACTATCTGAAGTCTACACGAATCACGTGACGATCAAGCATTTTGAACTTCTGTTGTCGCAACTCTCTCTCTCTATGGCTCTGGGAAAATCGTGCTTTGGAAATACAGGATTTGTCAAATAGGCGTCATTTGTAAATTCATATAATTATGAAAAACAGCTTTTTGAAAAAGCACATTCAATTATTAAAAAATAATTTAAACAATAATATTGAAAGAGGATTTTGTGAAATATATTAGCTAAACAATAAATGTGTTTTCATGGAATTTTACAAAATAAATAGATACATTTATTTATTGATTTATTTAATTAATAATTAATTAAATTAATTTAATAATTATAAAATTATTTCAGAATAAACTGGTACATTTAATTGTTGTTTTATTGAATTCATGATTTATATAATTATTTCATTTTGAGTAATTTGGTCCTCCATAATACATACATATAGAAAGTAGTTACATAAGTAAATACTTGTAATTATGACAAATGAAGAAAACAACATATATTCAGTTTGGAATGGTGAAGGAAATTCACGTACCTGATCAGAAGTTTTATTACATTAGTGTATTCCTAATGCACTTCAATGCACCTACTGTAATTCACTTTACCATTAATGCTACTAATGGCCTTTATTTGCACTTTGAAATATGGACTGCAGCCCTTTGGGCTGTCAAAATATTATGAATTATTAAATTAATTAATTAAATTCACTAAACTGATCCTGAGCAAAAAAAAAAAACAAACAAACAAAAAAAACGCAGAAAGTTAAAATATCAAATAAAAACGTTTACTGCATGAAAAGTAAATCATTTTAATTTATGCTTCACATATAAATCCGCAGCTTAATGCAAGACCGCCACATCATTTCATTGTGTTTTTGTCAGGAGCAGTTGTGGTGCATTGAGAGTTGAAGCGCACAGAGACTATCGACAGAGGAATGTTACGGATGATTATATTTCATCCGCACACACGGAAACACAAGCAGTTCTGCACGTTCACAGTTTTTTCACAATTGTTTTAGTGCGTGCACAAGAATAAAACTAATGTGCAGGTTTATGCAATCGCTTCATGTTGCGTTAATGACAGATAATGTCAGGTAAAATGGAAGCAAAACATTCTTGATATTTAATGTTGCGTCTAATGGTTTGATTTCTTTAACAGCTTAAAGTTTAATGCATGTTCGTGTTGTTTAGCAACAGGCAGTTTCACGCTTATTTTCACACACCACTTACTGTTTCTATATTAATAATTTTGTCAGCGATTCACAGTCTTTTAATCCATATAATTTGTGCTGTCATTAATAGTTGTCATAAATAATGTCTGCGCGCTTGTAGCTGTACTTGTAACAGTACAGAGAGAACACAAAGTAACACCAGATTAGCGTAGTCTATATATGTGTGGTGGCGCAACAGGTAAGCCGAGAGCTCTTGTGCGACAGCGGCCCATGTGGCCCGGGTTCGATTCCAGCCCGTACTGGTTCCTGCATTTAATATACATATAAATTAGGGCTGGGAAAGTTAACGCGTTTTTATCGCGTTAACGCATTAATTAATTAACGCCAACAATTAGTTTATCGCGCGTTAACGTACTTTTTATTTTGAAAGTCCGTTGCTCACTGCGTTTGAATACACATAGATAGACTGTAATAATACAACAGAATACAACACAAACCATGGGTCACAGGAGGGGTGGGATGTTTATCAGTAGGCTACTGGCTGCTTGGGATGAGCGTCATCACGCGTCTCAACCAATGAAAGCATTTGTTGTGTGCCTAAGAGAGCTACAGCGCGAAACAGAAAATATCTGGTGCGGACAGAAAAACCGAAATCTTAAATGGACATTTTATTTTAAACCTCTTCCACACGGTGTGAGTTTGTGAGTTGATAGAACTAAAGCTATTTGTAACCACTGCAAAGCTGAATTGTCTTATCATCCGGAGTACTTCGAGTCTGAAGTATCACTTAAATGCAATGCACACCGTTGATGCCAGCAAATCACCCACCCAAACAAACAGTGGAGGAAGGCTTCGGCAGACTACATTGGATGCAGCATGTGGGAGAACTATAGATAAACAAAAGAAAGACAAGCTAACAAATGCCATTGCGAAGTGGGTAGCTACAAACTGCAGGCCGATTAGTATTGTGGAAGATGTCGGTCTGAAGAATGTTATTAGGATCGCAACGAATGCTGTAAAGCTGTAACTTTATTTATAAAGATTACTTTATTGTAGTCTATTTGAAGCACACTATAATGATGCCATTAGCACACTACAAGTTACCTTGGAATGCCATTGCAATGCGTTTTAAAATCACTAAAAGTTTGTTATCAGTATAATATTAATGTATGTTCAACACTCTTACAGTGTAATTGAATTGCAATTCTAATGTCACCAAAATACATTTGAAGTTTATGCTGAGTGAAGTCTGCATTTCAAAACTTAAATACAAGAGTATATTTAAAGTGTACTGAAGTATAGTTGGAATGGTTCCACTTTAGCACAAACAAGTATATTTAATACAACTTTAGTTGAACTTCAGCACTGCTTTTGGACAACTAAAATGCATTTAGTACAAAATTAGTTGTTCCAATTTAGCAGACTTTAAGTATACCAATTTATACACAGTACATTTAGTTATACTAAAGTACATACAAATAAATTGTGTTTAAGTATACTATTTTTTTCACTAGGGTAGACTCACCTCGTTTTTCCTTTTTGATTTCCTCAATCTGAGCTTCACTCCTAGCAAGTCTGATTTCCAGATCTTGTAGTTCTTTCAGTACATCTGTGCATGTTTTCAAAGGACAAGTCAATCCTGAGACGGCAGATTCTGTCGCAAATATGACATTCGGAGCGAATACAAGACATTTGTACAGAAGCAGAAGAACTGCTACTCTGAACTTCATCCTTAATGCTTTAGCTAAAGCGTGTTGGAGATGTGTGTGCTGTATCTGTATGTTCAGAGTGTTACAAATCGAATGCTTTTATACCATAATCTTCAGTAATGCTCACATGATTAACAATTTAGCCAATGACAGACAAAATAGCCCACAGCATATGACTGTTTCTCAAAAAATATTGTTGTGCTGGCTTAATGTTTTACAAATGTATGCAATGTTGACAGATTAAAGTTGTGTTTTCTTTGGCAGCTTTAATCTTACAAAACACTGAACTTTGGGCTTAATAACAGTACAAACTATCCAGCACTAGACATGCATTCCTCTATGTTTGCAACATGTTTTTTCTGCATTCACTGTAGTTTGGATTCTGAGAGCCGCACAGTGACGAAACGCGGCTGATTGAGATCCTGCTGTGCTTATTCTAATAATTAATGTATCATATCATACAAGGTATAAATAATTCAAATATACATATCAAATACTAGAACATGTGTATGATCAGGGACATGCACAGACATTTTGGGGGGCAGGGGCTCAAGTGGAAAAAAGGGCACCTCTCATAATTATTTATTTTAAAAAATAATAAACCCTTAAATATATTAACACAACTCTGACTTCCTTACCAATTTATTTTAATTCCCTCACTCTCACACAATTATTTCATACTCCACAGATTTCTACAAAATAATCAGTTCACACACAGAGAACATTGTCCTCTTTAGTATTTGACTAGGTTTGACTAGGAGAGGGACATAGTTTCACTAATAATTTGTTTATTTTGCACAAATCAATAAATCGTTTTAATTCTTTTGGTGTTATTGGAATACTTCTGTCATTTTGCTTTATTTTTGCTTCCATGACTTTTACTCCAATGGAAAGAAGACTTCCAAAATACACATTTAGATGGTGTTTGTTTTAAGCCTACTACCCTCCGTCTGATTGCATCTGTAGATTTCTTCTAAGTTAACCAAAACAAGCTAATCTGCATATTTAAACGCATCAAGAGTTTTTTCCCCTGAAATGTTTTAAGTACATAATATATATTATAACCCATGCCTGCAGGGGGCGCCAAAAGCCTGCTGATTATTGTTGTTACACAGCACAGCACGATCAAAGCCAACCACCATAATTAAAAATATATTAAAGTAATAATATTCGGCCACTTTGTTTTTGTTTTGTTTTTTTGATAGAAATGCTACAGCCACTGTAATTTCTTCAACAAGAATATGTGGACATCAAACATGCAAAGACAGAGTGAGGGTTTAAACTTTTATTCATGTATTATCCTGTGTAAGTGTAGATTGAAGAATAGCATTATGTAATGCTGTATTATGATTTTTAAATAGTTTTAATAAATCGCGCATCCTTAGAAAACTTACGGTATTGACAGCCCTACATCTTTACCATGGTTCAAAATGCAATGCATAGCGCATTAAAATAATTGAAATTATAATATGACATAAATTGCATTAGTATCAAATCAATCTCACCCTTAAATAGCCCAAAATTCTACATGTTTGTGAACATGTAGGCTACCTAAAAGGAATGCACGGGATGGATCCATCTAGGGCTTTTTTCTTTTTCGCTTCTCATCGCAAGACAGCAGTTGTATTTTCCCGGGCATAGTTGTCACAGGTTTTCAGCCAGCAGCAAAACAACATGTTCTCCAACCAATACGACCATATAGGTCATTTGTCACTTCCCTGAAATACGATCCATAGGAGCGTTTGCTAAAATTGCGCCCCTTTCGACAACAGGACACTTTCATTTTAATGCATTGTTCCCTTTTATCTGCATCATGTTTCGGGTTTTGCGTAGCTCAATTGGCAGAGCATTGCAATAACAATATGCAATCATGTGATCATGCGATCGTGGGTTCGATCCCAGGGAACACATGCTCAAAGTGTATATGCACTATAAATCACTAAGGGTAGGTTTACGGGTGGGGTGGGTGGGTGTAGTCATTAATAAAAAATTAGTTTTGCTAAATGGAAATAGGAGAAATGGTGTAAAAACTCCACACACTGCGTTTAAATGAACACGCATTTTGATTGGTAATGACAGTCATACGTCATTTCATGACGACAGACGTAACACGACATTGTCATTATTTTACGCCCACTAGAGGGCACATGACTTTAAAATGTAAATATAGGTCATAATAAGGTTCTTGAAAAACGACCTATAGGGTCTTTTTTTTTGGAGGACAGTCTCAGCAAACACGAGGCGGGGCGCGCATACACGCGTTCGGGAATGAATGGCGTGTCATGGAGGGAGGGCAGCTGACCTCGACAAAGCCGACCTGATATTTAGCATTTTATTTTATTTATATATATATTTTTTTATTATTCAGTAAATATATTTGTTTGACAGGGAAGCTGTGCGCAAACAGGAATATTTATTAATTTATAAAAAAAAATAGCACCCCAGAAAAAGGGCACTTTCTCTTAAGGAAGAAAAAGGGCAGGTGCTCAAGCCGCCTTTTATGTCTATGGCCCTGTCCCAAATGGCACACTCCGGACTTGTGGACTTCCTTAGAGTCCACACTTTGGTGACGTCATGTAGTGCAGACCTATAGGGCCCTTGGCGCGAGTCCACGAGGGCACATTGAGAGGTATTTTTGGGACAGACTCGATCGTCACGCTGGAAATAACGGTCTGGTTGTTTTTTGACAGGAGCTGCAGGTTCGGGGAATATGCTGCCTATTGTTGTTGTTGTTTTTACCATTGTGTTTGTGAGATGGCTTGCCATGCAGAGAAATCATATTTTTGCATTCCCCAATATGTAATATATACATGCTTATTTAAATAAAAACAGATCCGGGTTTTTCTGTTGCATCATATTATACAAATCAATTCTTAAATTGTTGTACAGTGGGCAATAAAACATAAAATGAAATTCATCCTCCACCAAACATAAATCACATACAGAGCATAACCTGTCCTCCTCTGGGACTCCTTTAAAGCGCCCCACTTCCACCTCTAGGGGCAGCACTCCAGCTCTGAGCTGAACACACAGAGACCTCCGTCTTCTTTTCAAGTTATATTTGACATAAGGTTCAGTAAAGAAATTTTCCTTAAACTGTACATCATTTCTTAATTTAGGCTTCTGTAGCATCTCTAATTTTCACTGTTCTTTATAAGTGTCAAATAATATTTGTCTGATGTTGGTGATCTTGCACTGTATACTATTAAAAAAAAATTGTTGTAAATTTACTACTGAGAAGATCTCAAGGACCTCCCTGGACCAAAGATGTCTGTGAGCTCTATCCCAGTTAAACACTTTTCGTGTGAGTCTTTCCTCTGGTAAACACAAGAGGCGGTTCCATAGCCTAAGGACTTCTGCTCTTTGTTTGACCACACAGGGCACCCAGCCCATGTCCCCCTCTATGGCCGCCCTAGTGGTAAACCTGTGTACTCCAAGAAAATATCTCATAGCTCTACTTTGTACCATATTACATTCTGGAGCATCTTTAAAGCCCCATACTCCAGCAGCAAAGAACAGCACAGATCTAACCATTGAATCGTACGGTTTAGTAAATGTGTCAACGCTCAGCTCAGGGCAGACCTTCATCTTATTAACCACAGCTCCAAGTGCCCTCCCAGCAGACTCTGATAACACTCGTCTGCCTTCTGAAAAATTCACATTTTCATGAAAAACAAAACCGAGATACTGATCCAAAACAGAATTCATAATCACTCTGATGTACAAAAGGCTTTCTAAAGTGAACTATTTGTGTTTTATCACGATTAATGGCAAGTCTCCATTTGTTACACCATTTCTACATAATATCCAGCATCTTCTGTAGTTTTGCCTCCTCGTCAGCAACCAAAACAATGTCATCAGCGTACAATAATATTTTGTCCTCTCGGCCTTACGCGCTCCACGGCCACCAGCTTTGGCACCGGGTCACAGCGCAGACCCTCGCGCAACAACTCTTTAACTTCGGCCACCACGTCTTCCCCTTCTGCTTGCGGCAGCCCGACAATAACCAATGAGACGTCTGGATCAAAGGGCTTGCCCCACACCTCCTTTGTGTTCATTTTAATTTCAATGCTTTCCATTCTGGAACTTAAAATACTGACTTCCAAATCCAAATTGTTGCGCATTTCGTTGACCGCCTTCTCCAGCTCACTTTTAAAAGCGGCTTGTCCATCGGAAATTTATTTCTCTAAACCTCCACGGAGTGTGTTTATTTTCACATCCATCTGTGTTTCAATTTTGACTTGCATGCTGTCCATTTTGGTCTGCATATTGTCTATTTTAACACTTAGTGCACACAATTCATTCATTAAAGAGGACTGTTCACCGTCGGCGTCCTTCTTGTTGCATTGACGCGTATTATCAGCCATAATGCAACTCCAAACGGTCCAAAATTCCCAAAAGTTCAAGACACAATCTTAAGTAGTCAATTAATTACTTTAGACAATATGAACACTTAGATATAGAGTTATTTGAGGATTTATACTGATCAAGAGAGGACAAAAGCATTCATGCGGCCATCTTCCCAGCATATACCTCCACTATTACTATTTAGAGTAAATAAACTATTAATAAGAATACTTTAGAGTAAATTTAAGTTAATATAAACTGTTAGGTTTTATTAATAAAATAATGCTCTTAATATTAACAATAATAATTAAAGTAAAATATAATTATTATTATTACTATTGTTATTCATTTTAAACATATTACCATTAAATGTCTAAATATGAAATATCAATAGTAGTGGTACTAATACTGTGACACGGAACGGCTTTTCTGAGGAGGACTAAATGTGACATTTTCACAAGCTGTTTTGTTGATACTTTTTTGCTGTTGAAACAACGGTTGGTAAGTTGTACTGTATGTGTATTGAATCATACTTTCGGATGTTCATTCATGTTTATTTTGGGTAACTAGTAAAGCGGAGGAGATGGTCGGATCACGAGCTTTACAGCGATCTGTCACGCCACAGAGCGCCAAGAAGATCGCGATTCACTCATCTCACGATTCACAATACTAGTTTCGTGATACGATTTTCTTTTTTCTTTTTTACAAAATGTGATTTAAATGAGAAAGTGTCTATTATTTCTCAAACAAAATGCAGCATATTTGTTTGTGAAACTGAAATATCTTTATAACAAAACTGTATCCCTAGCAGTCAATGAGATTACCGCTTGTTTCTTGTTTTTGTTTTACATTTTACAGACTTTGCTCTTGCCAGAACAATTATTAAGAGAGCGATCAGACCAACAGATCTTACCAGCTACTTACCAGATCAGGCAATCTCCCAGATGAACCCAAGAGGACTCTACGAGGAGGTGTATCAGCATGAACATGTTTTTGCTGAACACATTCAAAACTGTGTGCAAATGCTAATTTTTCCTGTATTTGGTGGATGTGCTCCAGATTGCATGCTCTGCCTGAAGAAGAGCAGACCAGGCCGGTTCTGGAGCTCTGAGGAGCTGAACAGGGTGTCCTGTGTCAGACTGTGACCTGTTTGAGTGGCACAGCTCCACACTGTCTGGGTAAACCAGGTATGAGAGCACACTTTACCTCTACATTATCTTTCATAGCTGTTTGTGTTTAAGCTCTTAACTAATGTATTTTAGTGTGTGTTCATTATTTAGACAGTCACTCTGGAGGAAGTCAGCGAAGGCGGCAGCTCCTGCGTTTGTTTTATTTAGGTTTTGTTGTTGTATATAGTTGGTTTTGTATGTGGTTTAATGTTTTCATGTTACTTCTATGTTGGTAATTTATTTGTTTAGTATTTTAATTATAGTTTAATTTGACGATTGGAGATTAAATGAATGCATTTTTCTATTGCTTTGGTTTTGTTGTTCTATATAGTTGGTTTCACGTTTTGCTTTCATGTAACTTTTAATTTTGTCAGTTTCTACAGTTTCCTAAGAGTTTTATTGTTGTTATTATTTAGTTGTTAATTAGTATTGATTGATTTGTGTGTTCTTGTTTGTTCAATGGTTTACATGTTCTGTTCTTTTTACCTGCTGTTTGAATTTCTCCTCTTACTCGTTCCTCTTCTTTCTTTATCAGTTTTGTTCTTTTTATATATTTCATGTTGACTTTCTTTTATTGTTCATAAACAATTGTTTTGTTATTATGTGCTTTGTATAGTTCTTTTTTAAAATAATAAATAACCTTAACCCATTGCTTAATTTCATTCCTTTCTTTTATCATAACAATACTATTTTATTCAGTATAAATATTAAAGAAAGCATTAAATATTGAGAAAGCAAGTTAAATCATGTTTATTTCACCTTTATGTTTTTAAGGTGAATTAATTATTTTCCCTGCATTTAGTTCCATATGATCCTCGTGTTTATTCTGTTTTGCTTTCAGCATTATTACTTTCTATACCGTTTTAGGCAACCAAATAAACCCTTAAACACGGTACAATGTTATATACCCACAATTCAAACAAACTGGAACTTCTTGACACAACGGAAATGCTCAAATAAAAATAAATCCGACATTTACACCCGACTCACATTCAATAACATTAAACAATACTCTTGTTAAAACTCTTTGAATTGTATTTTGATTATCGTCCAGAAAGTCCTGTAAGACGTCCAGTGGATGAGTTCAAAATCAGTTCAAAGAACGACAGAGAATATCCTCCCATATTTAAAGAGGGTTTTTTTCCCGGATAGCCCGCCATCTCAAATCCTTGAGAGATTTTCTCAACTCGATCAATAAACTCACCGAATCCCGAGTTTCTCAGTTTGATAAACACCCGCTTCAGATTAAGAGGATCACAATCCGCTATCATCCACGCTTAAATCAGCAATCATCATTCTAAAACCATTTATCATCATCAACCATAAAGTATTATAAAACTACTCATGCCTATATTAAATGAATTATAACAACATAAACCTTTTTAATCTCTTCTGTGTCGCTCGTGTTTAGCGCGTCTCTTGTGAGGCATCTGCTTACGTCATACAAACTCGTGTTCGTGTAATACATCACGTGTTCTGCGCTCAATTATAATACTAATTATTTTTATTTATACACAATTAATTTACGATGCAAATTAATAGAACGTTTAAACTTTTCAATTAAAAATCTAACTATTAGATTATACAATTATATTATTTATTTTCTTTAGGCTCCACATTACATATGTCATTTCAGATAATAAGAAAATAGTTATCAAACATCCAAACTTGAGTCTGAGGTCTTTCAAATAATGCATATTTGTAAAGAGTAATGTTGGTTTTAACTGCTTCTGCTTCAGCAATACAAGGGATTGTTTAAAGGATGAACGCACCTCAGACATCTCTTCTCTGTTCCTGTCACTGCCGGCATCATCTGGGTCACAGAGAAGATAGTGTCAGTGACTGAACACAGCAATATTACCTCCGGTTTCACAGACAATGCTTAAAGGTGTAACATGTAAGATTTTTGCAGTAAAATATCAAAAACCACTAGGCCAGTGTTATATATTTTGTTCACTTGAGTACTTACAATATCCCAAATGTTTCCAACTATTTGTAAATCGTGAGAAAATTGCAATTTTAACCAAGTTTAAAATTAATTGCATGCCATTTATCAACACAAGTCATCCAGCATTTATTAATATGATATTGTAAAATTGATCTGTCTTACAGCATTGTGTATCAGTGTCTCGCAGCAGCCACCGAGCGAACGCACAGAGTAACGTTATAACATCATTTTCAACACACTCAAATGTATCTAATATGATAAACAGAGCTGCGTTACCTCATACTCATGACTGGAAAAGCGGCAAATTATTACATATTGCACCTTTAAGCCTATCCTGACCTGGACTAAAATGGATGTTTGAGCCGTTTCAACTGAAAGAAACATGCTCTGATAAATGTTGAAATATGTCAGTGTCATTGTTTTGTCTCAAGATGCACACAAGTAATGTTTTTTCTAAGGCACTTTCAAAAAAGCTACTTATATGTCCAAACTGAGCTAAAGCCTAATCCTGGCTTAATTGAAACCCTGTATGTGAAACCGAAAGGGCTAGTTCACCCAAAAATGAAAATTATGTCATTAATGACTCACCCTCATGCCGATCCAAACCCGTAAGACCTCCTTTCATCTTCAGAACAGTTTAAGATATTTTAGATTTAGTCCGACAGCTTTCTGTCCCTCCATTGAAAATGTATGTACGGTAGACTGTGTGGAATTACAAATTTAAGAATCTGTTTAAGATCTGCGGATCCTACATCCTGACCATTTGGCAGGACAAGCTCAAGATACAGCAGTGCCTTTGTCTCTATGATAATGTAAAGGTATGGGCGATACTGTCAGACTGACTGGATTAGCACCTATGCATTTGAATGCTTTGATCTTCCTACTGGAAGTCAAACTATGTGTGAATGTTTACAAAGTCTTAGTTCTCGTGACCAGCTACTGTTTATACCATTTGGGGTACTATTATCTACACAGTCGGGGGTAATTTCCTGTATTGTCTTTAGATGCTTTTGTTTTAGTGGTCACTTCTAAGGCTGTGTGTAAGGGCAACACCTTTAAGGACTGCCCACTGAATGCCTATAAAACATCATGTATACACTGCATTAGTTAGATTTTGGATGACCACAGCGACGCACAGCGTGTTTCTCAATAAAGAGTAACTTCTGCTTCAAGAGATCCCAAAGTCTCCTGGTCTATGCTTCTGAGATTTCCAACAACTGTCCATGTCCAGAAAGGTCATAAAAACATCATCAAAGTAGTCCATGTGACATCAGTGGGTTAGTTAGAAGTTTTTGAAGCATCAAAAGTACATTTTGGTCCAAAAATAACAAAAACTACGACTTTATTCAGCATTGTCTTCTCTTCCGGGTCTGTGTATATCCACAGTGACGCTGCTTCTTCTTCTTCTTCTTCTACGGCGGTTGGCATCCAGCTTATTGGTGCATTACCGCCCCCTTCTGCTCCGGACAATGACACGATTAGGACATCCGCGACATGCACACCTACGCCCCATTTTAAAAAATATAGCAATACCAAAATACAAACAATGTAGAGTAGCTTGAATACAGCGTGCGTCTCCCTCAGACTGTAAACGAAGCTCGGGCGCACCAGATAACACGTCATCAGCGTCACTGTCCGGAAGTGCATAAACAAGGAACTTTTCATGTTACTGTGTGGCCAAAAAGCAGACTTTAGCACATTTGATCGTAACAGTTTCCTGGAAAATGACCTTGCAGAAAAGCTGGCAAAGGTAAGAAAAGTAATTTTACATGCCACATAATGTGTTCATTTAAGGAGAACAATGTATTCAGTTACTGTAATTTATATTTTTCACATGTTTTCTATGATTTTAGGTTGTAATATGCAGAACTGGAGAGCTGAAAAACTCACTGGAGGACTGGATTTGTGAGTGTGGGGTTCCCAACATTTTCACAGCCTCAGTTAATCATCTGCCCACAATTTATGGAGAGCTTGTAACCCACTACATCTACCACAGGTAAAGAAATAAATCACATTTATTGTAATGTTGGCCAGGATGATGGCAAGTATAAATGAAGACAGGCTTTATTAATCACAGTGGTAATGCAAAGGAGGATGTGCACCCTGAAGATGCAGCAGGATGAACACGGATCATGCATGTTCCCACACACTCTTTTTAACAGTCACTGATGAATATAATCTGAGCACAGTGCTAGAGACAGGAGACGAGGAGCTGGAGAATGGAGACTTGGAATAGGAGACAAACAGCAGGTCTTTAGGTGAGTAAATATTAAATATTATTAAAACAATTTGAACACAAGCATTTCCTCATCCTTATTTTGTACTATTAATCACTATTGAAGCTTGTTTTCACCATAACAATTTAAAATTATATTTTAACACTTTAAAAGACACTCAATGTTCAGTAATATTATCATTTGACTGCACTGACACTATAGTATGAGAACTAAACTAAACTATAATTACATAAACATATATTACATAAACGCTCATTATTAGTTTATTCTCTCCAGTATTTAAGAAATTAAATTAATTTAAATGTGATTAGTCAATTAATGGCTTAAATGAACAACTACTAGTTGAATAGAAAAACTTATTTCACATATTTTCGATCCACAAAGGGTATAGGCCTATTCTGGCTTGAGCTCGCGCTCAGCTCGCATGCTCACACACACACAGACAGAGCATCGTACATTATTATCAGTTTAAAATTATATTTGTGTATGACTAACCGCAGGCAGCACACACCAGATAAAAATCTTTGCAGGTCCTATGAGAGAGAGCTTACTCCGATGAAAACCGCTTCAGTGAGCTTAATTATAGTAACGCAGCATTTTTTGCCAGTAACGGTAACGGCGTTGTAACGGGAGAAAAAGTAATTCATTTGATTACTCGTTACTGAAAAAAGTAACGGCGTTAGTAACGCCGTTTATTTATAACGCCGTTATTCCCATCACTGCACACACACACACAACCGCTAGAAGAAGCACAATCACAGTCAAACAAGTGTCACAGCGCACACATAACTTCAGCACAAAAGAAAAGTTTCACAGCTGCAACACCTGTAAGATTAAGAGGAAACAAACAAGCTACATCACAAACATTCATCTTCACAACTGAACAACATGAGCTTTCACTAGCCATCCCAAACTCATCAAACATGACAAAGACATGACAAACCTGGATTGACAGGATAGAGAAGACTTTCTTCTGTGACAGTCAAACACGTGACTGAAATCACTACAGCGATCTCCATCAATGATGAGACACCTGACATTGCTCACTGATGAGGTCTCATCATATTCAAATTCAGTCCAAGAAACAAAGCCAGGTGAAAAAAGACACACAGAACGACACAAACATGACCATCTGAACATTCACAGGAACCATGACATGTCAAACATATTAAAGTTTGCTCATTTCTGATGCTGAAAATCACGCGTGTCAAATCTTGATGATCTGTTGTGTTCTTCAGAAGAAACACCTGCATGAATGTAGGATATCGTCTTAAAAGACCTCATTTCCAACCTTATCTCACGGCGAATTCGTACTAATTCGTACGAATTAACCAAGTGGCGAAATCGTACGATTTGTTCATTGCATTTAACCTGTTAACCAGCACTGGCACGCTGACGCACCGAAGCTTCTTTGTTTAAATTAGCTCAAATTTACTGTTAGATTTAATGTAATTACCCAGATAGCAAACTGACGTCGATTCAACGTTTATTTTTGGTTGTAAAGATCAGTATCAGTCGCCGATCAAATTTCAATGTTGATTCAACGTTCACTATTTGATCGGAACATCAGAACGTTATTACGTCGAAAATATAACATCGATTCAATGTCGAAATGAGGTTGTTTCATCAACTGATAGCTACGCCGACGCATATGATCGAAATCACAACGTCTAATATATGTTGAAACTTGGTTAGAGGAATCGGACATTGCGTGCACTATAAATCCCTTTTCGGACGGAATAGGACGTGCATGTCTTTTGTCTTATTTACTGATATAATTTTAATTCATTATAAAAACCCTATTTAAGTAAATTAAACAAGTTTATAGAAGTGGCTATTTATAATAAATCCACATAACTGAGCAGCGAAATCTAGCAGGCTCTTCTGACACTGATAAAATGAGCAGTCCTCAAAGTTTCCGTGATTTTTTTTTTTTTTTTTTTTGTCCGATGCCATCCATTTTAATATTAAATGAAAGCATAGCTACCGAAGATTGCTCAAACGGTATCACAGGCAGGTCATAAAACACACGAGAAGGAGCGTTAATGAAAACCATAAATGCAACATACTGTATGAGAAACATTGTTAATATTATGAAGACTTCAGATGCAAAAGCCTCTAAGTGCCGTCTGAAATTTTCTTCTAAAATGAGCATTTTTTATCAAGCTCGTAGGTTCAGTAATTTCACTTGAATGGCAATTAATAGGTCCTTTTCATTGCCATTAAAGTGAAATAACTGAACATAAACATATAAGCTTCATAAAAATTCTCATTTTATAAGAATTTCAGATGGCACTTAGAGGCTTTTGCATCTGAATTCTTCATATATATGTGTGTGTGTGTGTGTATTTATAAATTTATATATATATATATATATATATAAACAACGAATGTGAAATGACTATGAGTGTACACAAAGCAACACACACACACACGCACACACACACACACACACACACACACACACTGATGCCTGGATGCTGTATATGCACACAATCACATATTTATCAAAACCAGCAAGTACACACATAATTCACCCACTCGACCAACAAAAAGAATCAAAATGTTTTTTGAGACTCCATCCTATCTTACATTTTTTTCATTCTGATTGTCATTGCTCATTGTTTCAGTATGTGTTATAATCAAAATCTTCAACGCTAGTTCACATACTGTGTTTGAACTCTATCTCATAATACTGTATGGTTACAATTTTTTTGTTGTTGTTGCTTCCGTCCTGTGCTCATTGTAGTGGACATGAAAAAAATCTAATATATTGTATTATTTTATTTTTTTTATTTTTATTTATTTATTTATTTTTTACAGTTAAAGAGAATCTGAAAGCACAAAAAAAACTGGCTTTTTATATATATATATATATATATATATATATATATATATATAACAAAAGTAAAGTGTTGGTATAAAAATACTCCAAGCACGTTTTCAAAAAAATATAAAGAAGTTCTTTTAAAGTTTCACTTTATCATTTTGCACGAATGGGTCGATAGAACTACAAAATGCATTTTAAATTCATGATTTAATAATTATTTAATTATTTTAAATGATGTATTGTTTTAATTATAGATGTATTTATTTACATAATGTTATAATTCTACATGTTTATGTTTGTAAATGCTGCGTGACTGTGGCGTGTTTTAATGCGCGTGCGCGTTGAACGTTCGAATCGCTTTCAAACGCTGGAGCGGATCTGAGTTGCCATGGAAACGGGGAAACGTCAGGCAGCAAGACGTCAGGCAGCTGTTGTTTTCACTGATTTTAGGTAAGTTTAGTCCATAAAATCACACACATAGTATATAAAACTGTTCCTGACACTTTTCTTAAGTGTAATTGACACACTTCTGTTGAATATTTACTTAAAAGAAATGATTTAGTGTCTTTGAAAAAGTCCGTTAGCATCTCAACCGTTTTCAGAAGCGGTTGGCTAACGTTAACTATAGTTTGAGCACTTGTTTAATGAAAGTTTGAGCTTTTAATCGCATCTTTATGTGTAGATGAGATGTTTTGATAGTTTTGTAAAGGTTTTGCTGGCAAGTTATCAATGAATGATAGTAAACATATTTATTTATTTAAACTAAAAGTATGCGCTTGCTGTACCGTTAATCGGTGACGTCACTTACATGAGCGCGAAAATGAACTGAAACTATTTCAAACATGTTTTGATCTCTACTGTAATTTCAGGGGAGACAGAAAACCCCCTCTACAACAAAGAGGAAGCTGACAGAGGAGGAGGAAACACAGGTGAACTGAGAAAGCTCATTAAATAATTTAATATGCATTTATTTCACAATATATCTAACCTATATCACCATGCATCTGCAGTTTTCTTTTGCAAAATTATCATTATATTATATTTTTAATTTATTAAGAAGTCTTTGACATCCAAATATAAGTGACACTGTATGTACAATAGTGAATTCTAATACTAAAAATATAAATTCTGTTAACTTAAGAAATTATTTTTTAATATTATGTATATTATTCTTCCCACCTCTGCTCTAGCTTGGTTCCTTGTAATAAACCTGTAGTAAATATTGTTGGCTCTGAGACAAATTCCATGTTGTGTTCCTAGATCCTTCCATGCTGATGGCCTCCTGCACCCCAGCAGAGCTGAGCTACCTCCTGTCAAAGGCCAGAAACCAGATGAATATAGTAAGCAAAACCTCAATCATTCAGTACACTACTGTTGAAAAGTTGTGTGTCTGTAAGGTTTTTACCTGTTTTTGAAAGAAGTCTCACATTCCTTGAAAGGCCTGTAGGCTAAATAATCAGCTAAATGAGGTAACATAGGTGACAAGTATAATGTTATAATGCTTGTAGTTATAATCATTTATTTAACTATTATGATAACAGGATATCATGGTCGTTAATTTATTTTATTGTATTTCTCTAGGTCTGTTTTGAGTTATGTTTTCAAGTGAAGAGACGCCATACTGTTCCACTCAAAGGTATTTATTTATTTGTATACGTGCATGTATTTTTTACTGATATATTCTTAAATACTTTTTACTTATAAATGCTGATTGTGGTTCAGGGGTCGACAACTTTAGGCATGTAAGTTATTTTTCTCAGAAATTTGGCCAGCTTACTCATTGCTCATACTCTTAGCCTCTAATATGTTTGAATTTATATCATCAATGCAATATCAGGGGGTAAAGATATCATTAGAGTTCTTACAGTTATGGCTGTACTCTTGTTACCAGATGAGATGTAATCTCTAGCGTTTGGAGCTGTGATTCTTCAGGACAAGATGCCATTCACACTTGATACATGAAGATGGTGAGTTTCACAATAGCTGCACAGTCACAAATCAAGAGACTGACTCAAGCTTTCATCCTTATGAACTTACCCATATATAGGGATGGGTACCGAAATCTGGTATTAAACAGGCCCCGGGGCTAAATTATGAAAGACCAGAGTATCGATACGCTTGAACATTATTGGTTCTGCCGTCGGTACTGGAGAAATTACACGCACTATTCATTATTGCTATATAGATGTTAGGGCTGGGGGGAAAAAAAATCGATTCACCTAACTATAACAATTTGTTTACGATTTAAAAAAAAAACATTTTCCAGAATCGATATTAATTCATATGAAATTTCTCTATTTTAGTCCTTGCCTATAGACGAGGTGGACATAAGTTACCCACTCTTGTGTCGTTATCAATGCTTGTCACGTGACGTAAACCAGTCCTGCTGTTAATGAGCAGAATTACTGAAGGAAAGAAACAACAACAACAGAATAAGAGAAAAACTTCCAGCCACAGCCTTAGATGAAATCAACCAAAGATAAAAGAAGACCTTAAAGGGTTAGTTCACCCAAAAATGAAAATTATCCCATGATTTACTCACCCTCAAGCCATCAAGCCTAGGTGTAAATGACTTTCTTCTTTCTGATGAACACAATCGGAGATATATTTAAAAATGTCCTGCACTACAAAAAAAATGTTCTTACTTAGTATTTTTGTATTGTTTATATTCCAAATATCTAGAAATTGTTAAATCAAGATGCCTTTTCTAGATAATTAAAATTACATAAAATATTTCTTGTTTTCTGGGGAAAAAAATAAATAAAAAAAGACTTTTTGCTTAAAACAAGCAAAATTATCTGCCAATGGGGTAAGAAAAATCTTGTTTCTGTTTGAAATCCCAAGATGAAAAATCAAAAATCTAAAATCTGTTACAGTTGCCGATGGATATTGCCACGCCTATTGTGGGCAGCCTATAACACATCTCGATTGAGACAGACTGCCTCAAAGCTCATGTGTGCTGTGATGTACGGGATATCTGTGATCACATAAACAGTAACATCTCAGCATGTTTAATAATAGAACCCGTTATAATCTGTGATATTGTCTACACTGGATGAGGAGTGACGCAACACAACAAATTCCCGACAGTAAGCTGGTTCCCCATTCTATTTTTGACGTAGATCAAGTGCTTTGCAACAGTCGGGCAGCTTTTAGCTGTTGAGGCGCGACAAAAAAAAAGTGTTAGTTGTTGTTTAGAGTTGTTTAATCCTCCTCTGCTGAGATCTTGAGAGATTTAATGTCTTTTATCTTCAGTTGATTTCATCTATAAAGCAATGTTAATTATGTTCTTAATTTGTAATAAAAAGAACCGATAAGAATACAGTTGAAGTACCCGATCAATAAGTAACAGTAGCAATACCGTTAGAACTGTAAGATACTTATCCCTACCCATATGACATAACTGACATAACTTCTATGAGTCACATGAAATAACTTCTTAAGGCTGTCCTAACCTAATGTAGCTCTACCCAACCACTGCATGGAGGCTGAAAGATGGCTTCCTGAAGATGAAAGGACAATATGGACTTGAGGAGGGGAAATACTTTATATGATATGTGAGGATTAGGAGGGGTGTTTTATTCCAACTCTAGTCTTCATACAACATGTGTTTGTCAGGATGGTTGTTATTTTGTAAGATTAGGGAGAGACTATACCTCTCATTTGTGTGTCATGTGTACTATAATTTTAGAACAGGAGCTTGTACTCCTTTGATTTGATTGAAAAGTTTCAGATGGAGCTGTTTTTTACTTTCTGTTCTCATTATGTTCATGCAAACAGCTCATGGTGAAATTTTTCTAGCATTTATATATACTACTACTATTACTACTATTAATATTGTTCATATTATTAAACAAAATTAACAAGATCTTTTAAAAACATAATATAATGACTTTATTATAAAAGGACCCACTATGAAAATACAGTTTTACAGTGTTATCGGTGTCTTTCACCTTTATTTATTTATTTCCTTTTACTTTACAGCACATCACTGACAGGCTTTCCTGTGTAACACTGATTCAAGTTTTCCACCATTGTATTTATCCAAATGAGGTTTGTAAATACATGGATGTTTCATATTTTGCATTAATTATTTATCTTATATGAAAATTACAATGTAAAAGAAGACGTGACAAGGTCATTGGTCTTCTCACAAAATGCCACGTTAAAGGAATATTCAGAGGAGCGAGTTGAAATCATTTCTTTTGGGCATTATTATGCCACAAATTTTGTATATTGAGCTAAACAAACTAAACCTGGAATGATAATTTGTGTTACCAGATGAGATACTTTGTAATGGGTATGTATGATGTATGATTTTGATCTGTACTATTTCTATTGCAGGTTCTCAGGGATCCCCAGTTGAAGGCATCAGGACATCAGATGTTGGCCTGGACAGATGTACCAACAGTTCACCACAAAGACCTCTGCTTTTAAAAGGATGGCTGATTACTACCATGCTCTGTGAGGGTATTACTATAGCAAAACTGAGCACCTGTGATAGTGGGATTTTCTAAAGAATAGTCAAACATCAGTAAATTATTATTATTTATTTTTTTTATTAAAAAATTTGAAAGAATTTTTAAAAGTTGCAAACTTTTTTCTCCAGTTACAAAAACAGCTGTTACACCTTTTCAAATTCTTCATTGGGGGTGCACAAATCCTATTTCACAAATTAAGAAATTCATATGCTCACGTTTAAGCTGTGTTCTTCGGACACTGTAACAGTCCTGATATGTCACACTTTGCAGCATATTTTTTATTAACATGAATTCAAATTTTAACAAACAGTAATATATTCAAAATGTAAAGATATACAATCTGACAATCTGATCTTGTCATTATTAATCAATCAGTAATCAACACCGCACCACCCTGAAATTACATGCACTGTAGAAGTATGGTTTTGGCAAGAAATGAACAGTAGCTAAATATTTATTATAAATGCTACTATTTGACATTCAATATTTTAGTCTAAAAAAAATTGAGCCTATGAGTTTCTTAATTTGTGATTTGTATTTGCACTAAGTGACAATAGCACATTTTCTTACACTAGGTGAAAACAGTGATAGATTCTATTTACACCATGTAAAGTATCAGTTCTTTGCAATTTGAACCTGCATCAAAAGCCAGAACTCCCTACTCGCTACTGCTGTCACTAAAGACGTTGCCTTCTGTGCTTCTTTTTTAAAACTTGAGTGGCCCAAAAGCTAGTGTAAATAGCGTTTGCCAACAAGGGACGCTATTTGCACTTTATGTAAATAGACACTCCGAAATTTAAAAGGTGTAACTGTTGTGTTGTGTTTTTGAGAGAGAAAGTTTTCAACTCCTAAAACATTTTGATGACTTCACTGAAATATTGTCTACACCTTCCACTGTCGGGTGTTCAGTTTCACTACAATAATGCCAGATACAATACAGCATGTGCATAATTGAGTCGCTATTCTAACAGCTGGGGGCTATAGACTTATAATAAATGAGCAATATTATAATAAATATGCACATTGCTTTCTGTATTCAGAGTTTTGTTTTTACTCTGCTAGAGAACCACCTGTTTACATTTAGATAAAAATGAAATATTTTAATTTTGATATGTCAATAATAATTATAAAATAAATAAAATATTCATAAACTTTGAAATTAAAAAAGTAATTAAAAAAAATATATTTCATTGTCCATGGTATTGAAATTACGGGTTACATCTTTGTCACCATTTTCACCCCTGATGAGTTTACATCCCTGTTGTTACAAGAGCAAGGAACTTACATTTTAATTGCAAAGGAAAACCAATTCATCTGCTATATTCTTCTGTCCTCCATTGTCAAGGGTAAGATTTCTTTATAAATCATCTACTGACCCATATGTCTTTATTTTTGTTGAACACAAAAGGAGAGAGTCACATAGTCTCAGTCACCATTAGAAAAGAAGCAGTGATAGTGTATTCTGACTCAGGCTGTAAGTCTCTTGATGTTCTGCCTTACATCTCCTTTTGTGCTCCAATAAAAATAACACATTTGGTACAAAAGAACATGACCAGTTTTATACTTGAGTAAATATTGCTTTTAATTTGTAACTTATTATTTATAATAGCCTATAATTAACTTTTATACCTCTGTGTGTGTATTTGAGTGTAAACACCTTTTCTATGTTAGTCTTGTATAGAAGGTTTGTGCTCTAACGATGTAGGCTATTTGTAACTGTATTTTGTAAATATTAAAGCAATGTTAACTGATTGTGATGTGTGATTATTTTGTAAACAGGCTTATCGTTTAGTATTAAGTGTTTGAGATTTTTAAAATAAGTAGAAAATGTGTTAATTGTATAGAGTTATTTCACCCAAATGAAATCAACATTAACGTTGGGTATAAGCAAACCAGTTAGATCGATTTCATGTTGAATACGTGTTGATCTACAACGTCGTTTCACTCAACTGAAATCAACATCGTTTCGACGTTAGGTAAGCAAACCAATTAGATCGATTTTATGTTGAATATGTGTCGATTCTATAACGTCGTTTCAACCATCCGAAAATCAACATCGTTTCAACGTTCGGTAAACAAACCAATTGCGTCGATTTTCCGTTAGATTTGAATGGAGTGTCTGACGTTGATTCAACATTACCCCGATGAGCAAACTGATGCTGGATCAACGTCGGAGATCAACATCGTTTCGATGTCACGAGAAACGTCGTTTCTACGTTGATTCTATGTCAGTTTGCTATCTGGGCATTCTATTGACGCCAGAGGAACAGGCACTAGAGGGCGCTTTAGCGTCTGTGTGTATGACGCAAAACACTGAAATTAAATTTAGCATTTTTACATATTAAATAACAACTTTATCAACAACAATAATCATTAATGTTATTTTTAATAAAATATTAATCTTGCATAAAGAAAATTGGCTTGTATCTGCTAATTATATTCATCAATGTTAAAATAAAAAACAAAGAAACCGCATTTTCCATATTTCATTTCTGGTTTAAAAAAAGGAAAAACGAATGGACGCAAAAGTACACGGACCATTGAGTGAGAAACTTTTGAAATTGGATTGTATTGATCATAAGATTCGATTGTGGATCATTTTGAGTAGAAGAACAGGAGGATTAGTGCGAAGAAAAGCAACGTGAAGCAGCGTGTGTTTAATAGAAATAGCTCAATTTCTTTATATGGATTATTTTCTCCTTGGTGAGTAATATTTTCTTTATAATGTATGTTTGGGTTTTGAATGTGAGGACGTGTATTCGAGAAATGTATGTGTATATAGAAATGGTAATGTATTTGTTGTTCTATTGGATAACTCTGTTAATGTAATGTGAAGTTATGAGGAAAAAAAAAACGGTAAATGTGTAAAAAGTGTTTAATGTCGAAAAACGATATTTGTAAAGTTATATATATATATTTTTTCCTCTGTGAAGTTTATTACCACTAGGTGCTAGCTTTGCTAACCCTGTACATAGATTTGAGTGTTATCAAACGCACGTGAGTTGACTAGCATGTGTGTTCTCCGTGTATGAGGAGAGTAAAATTGATCAGACAGTTTTGGAATTTAAAAAAAAAAAAAGGTTTATTTGAAATTGAAATGAGATATAATGACAGTGTGGATATTTGACAAAATGTGATTAATGATTATTATTTCGGCTTTGTGTTTGCAAGGCCGGTTTTTTCCCCCCCTCTTTTCTTTCTGTACGTGTTAATGTTTCTTCTGCTGTCGACCCCGAGTTCCAGTGGTTGAGATTGTCGTCGAAGAATTGTCCTTGCCTGTTGCTGTGTGCACGTTGCTTGGACTGGCGAGCCATTTCCCATCTGATTCGTACCTGGTAACATTGTTTCAAGTGTGTGAAATACCGATTGGTAGGACAAACCATTTTTTTCTTCATTCTTTTCTTCTTCTTCTTATTGGACCCAACTATTTTTTTCTTTTTTTTTTTCATTATGGACCCGCTGGATTGAGAGACTGATTTTTCATGGACTAAGGGCACATTTTTTCCCCCGTGTGACCCTTCTTCATTATATTTTTTTTCTTTCTTGAATTTGAACTGAGACAGTGAATTTGAACTGAGACAGTGAATTTGAACTGACAAAAAATTCTGTGACATTGTCTTTGTTTATTTTTTCTTTTCATTTGATATTTCAATTGAATAAGACATACTGTTGTATATATGTTATTTTCTTTTTCCATTTCAAGAGTTAAGAAAAAAAACTAAATCTTAACTAATACTTACCTTTGAGTGGTTTTTCCCTTCTTTTTTCCTCCAGTCGTATTTAGTCTTCTGTAACTGGTCCAAAATTAATTTAAAATGGTCTTAAACCTGACATTTTATAAGTGTGCATATTAGGAAGTAGAACCAGTGTGACATTAGTTACACTAAGGATGCCTTTCCTTGAGTCCAGACATATATGGGCCATTTGTTAGCTTCAAGACCTAACTAAATTCTGGCTATTGATTTTATATTGATTGAGCCATTGAGCAGCGGAATGGAATGGAGAATGTTTTTGTCCTGACTGATGTGTTTTCCAAATACACCCAGGTGGTGCCAACTCGTGACCAGAGAGCATCTAAAGTGGCGAAGGTGTTGGTTAATGAGTGGTTATACAAGTTTGGTGTTCCAAGTCGCATCCACTCAGACCAGGGAAGGAACTTTGAAAGTATCCTTTTTCGTCAATTGTGTGAGTTGTATGGCATTGAACGGAGCCGAACCACTCCAGCCCATCCTACTGAAAATGGTCAATGCGAGTAATTTAATCGCACCCTGCACAATTTACTGCGCACTCTACCCTCTTGTAAGAAGAAACACTGGGCTGTATATCTCCCTCAAGTGGTTTTCTCCTATAATACTACCCCACACCAGTCTACAAACCAATCTCCATATTTCTTAATGTTTGGGCAAGACCCACAATTGCCTGTTGACTTTCTCTTGGGTAGGATTGAGGCTCCCACTCAAGGTAGTGTTCATGACTGGATTTATGACCATCAGGCTATACTTCAAGTGGCCTTTGATGGGGCTAGAAGTCACATGAAGACTGCTGCAGACCGTAGAAAAGAGCGACATGACCGGAGAGTACAGGATGAACCTCTATGTCAAGGTCAGTTGGTGTATTTGCGGGACCTTTGTGTGCAAGGCTGGGCAAAGATTCAAGATTGCTGGAGTTCTGTGGTTTACAAAGTGCTGCGAGCCCCCCTACTGGTCGGTCTGTGTACACCATTGCCCCTGTTGATGATTTGGAAAAAGTTAGACATGTGCATCATACCCGGTTGAGCTCAACCATCTGGGCAGAATTTAGCAGAGCCTTCTAACTCCGTTTCAGAGTCTGATCAAGCATCAATGGAATCTGGAGACCTATCAGATGACGATATGTGTTTGCTGGTGTCTTCAGAGCAAGAAATTTCCCTTCCTATTATAGTACCAAGTGTTCGTCCACTTCTGCCACCTCCTACTCCTGCTCCATCTTTGCTCCGAGGCCCTGAACATATGTCCATGTCATCTAGTAGTGTCCCTGATCTTGAGCCTACTCTAGTAACTAGGCGAGGAATCATGGACTCTTCAGTGGCATCAGAGGGCATAGTTCCTACTGTAAGAGGACATTTACATCGGACTACATGAACAACTGCAGGCTACCATTCCAATGTCCATCACTTGCCAGAGACAATGGGGGATAGAGGGGGTATTGTGAACTCTCAGATAACTAACTAAAAATGTTTCCGCTCTCTTTAGGTCTTGGAGTTTATATCGTCGGGTCGACCAGGGGGTAGAATGTGACAGGTTAAAGGTGCCCAAAAATGCTTTTTCACAAGATGTAATATAGGTCTAAGGTGTCTCCTGAATGTGTCTGTGAAGTTTCAGCTCAAAATACCCCATAGTTTTTTTTTTATTAATTTTTTTAACTGCCTATTTTGGGGCATCATTAACAATGCACTGATGGGGGGCGCACGTGCGCATATCATGGAGTAGTCGCCTTTTTCTGAGCTCTTCTCCGTTGACATTACATTTTGAATATTTTTTAAATTAAAGTACCGTCAATCCACTTCACAGTCGATATTGACTTACTGAGAGTCAACTTTAGTAAGTTGTCTTGAATATTTAGTGAATTTTAAGTGCGTTCAGGGTGATTTTCTTTACTTCGCTGACTCATTCTGTCAGGAAAATGGCGTCTAAGAAATCCTCAAAAACGGTTGCAACTAAGGAGGACGCCAACTCAGGTGATCCTATTTCACAGGGAAATGTGAATGCAATACTTGCCGCAATCGGTGCCCAAGGGGATGATTTAAAAAAGTTGATAGAGGATAAGATGACAGCATTAAGTGCTCGCTTGGATACGTTGGATGCTACGCTGGTCAACATGCAGTCAGAACAGGCTGACGTTAAACAAAAAATGGTGGAGATAGAAGGTGCCCTGAACGGTATTGATTTACGCCTTGGAGAGGTCGAAAAGGTGTGTGAAGACTTGCGTGTGGAAAACAAATCTCTCTGGGCTAAACTGAACGATTTGGAAGGACGTTCTCGAAGGCTGAATCTCAAATTTGTGGGAATAAGTGAAGGTGAGGAGCGGGGGCGCCCATCAGTGTTCATTTCGGACTTGATTACCGAACTTTTCGGTGGAGACAACTTCCCCAAACCCGTGAAGATTGACCGAGCTCATCGGGCGCTGTTACCCAAGCCGTCTGAAGGCCAGAGACCTCGCACCATTATCGCACGGATCCACAATTATCGGGATAAAGACTTGATCCTCCGTTTGAGCCGGGATAAGTTTCCTCTGGAATATAAAGAAAAGCGGATTCATATCTTCCCTGATTATACACCGGAGGTGACAGCGCGGCGACGTGCTTTTAGCTCGGTAACGAAAGCTCTGCGGGAGGCTGGGTTGAAATGGTCCCTGCGTTTTCCAGCTAAACTGATGCTGCACTACAACGGTCGCGAGCTCTCTTTCGAATCTCCGGGAGAGGCCAAGAAGTTTGTGGATAACTTGTCAAATGACTCAGCGTAGCCTCTAAGTATGCTTTTACTCAACTTGGTCTGAGTATAGACTTTGACTAATGGAAGTGGACTATTTTTTAAACATTTTGTTAACTTTCACTGTGGTACGTGATTCTGATTACTGATTATTTGTGCGACGGAGAATTCCTTGTGTACTCCGGAGTAGCTACTCCTTGTGTGTTTTTCATAATTCCTGCTCTTCTTTGTGGCTAAGGTAAGCTAAGTTAGTCTTGCACTCTTGTTGTCTCCGAGATGATGGGGAATACTTGGTTCATGGAGCAGCGTTGGGGAGTTTGTGAGTTCTTTTTTATGTTTTCTGTTGCACCAGATAATGTTTATTCTTGCTACGTTTACTACTGATTTTACGTTTGCTATGTTTTTGAAGATGATGTATGACTGGCACTATTACTAATAATATTAGCAATGCTGGAGTGAATATTACATTTGTTAGTTGGAATGTAAGAGGAATGGGGCACCCGATTAAGAGGGGGAAAGACTCTTGTTTGTGGGAAACCTGTAAAGTTGTGTTAAGAGGTCATATTATTGCATATGAATCTTCATTGAGGAGGGAAAAGCGTAGGCGTCTGTCTGAGATAGAATCCATACTTCCATCTTTAGAACAAACTTTTCGTTCATCTAAAGCTCAGAGTGACCTTAACGCTATTCTTAAGCTGAAATATGAATATAACTCTATTTTGAGCGATCAGGTTTCTAATTTGTTAATTAAACTTAAACAGAAACGGTTTGAATTGGGAGACAAGGCAGATAAGCTTCTTGTCACGCAATTGAGGGGTGCGCAGGCCAGTAGGGCCATTCTTCAAATAAAATCTCGGAATGGTACTTTATTAACACATCCTAAAGAAATTAATTATCGTTTTGTTGAATTTTATAAGCACCTTTACTCTTCCAGCTGCTCTGAGCTGAGCAATACAGGGCATCAATTTCTTGATTCGGTAGACTTTCCAAAACTTAATGAAAGTGCCAAAAAGGAATTAGAGGAACCGTTTACTCTCTGTGAAATTTTGGAGGCAATTAACTCCTTCTCTAACGGGTGTCACGGTTCCCTTGTTCCCCTGGACTCCATTTCCCATCATCCTCCTGTTTCATCACCTGCACTCACTTCCCTCGTCAGCGCCTCCTCATTACGGATCACCTGCACCTGGACTCTATCATCTGCACTCCCTTTATAATGCACTCACTCCCTGCACTCCTTGTCCGTTCTCTGTTTATGTTAGATGCTTGTTTGGTGTACTCTGCCTTTGGTTATATTAAAGTCTTATATGTTTGTGGAAATCCGTTATCTGCCTCATCTCTACACCACCAGCCGTAACAGAAGAACGGACCTTTAAACTGCCGGATTTTCCACAAGAGAAAAAAAAGAAAAGGATGGAGATCTTCCCCAGCTCACTGGCTCCAACTTACCCCATGCCTCTCTCTTCCCTGTCAGCTGGCGAGCGGCTCATCGGGCTTCTGCAGGTAGGTCGTTCGCTGGAGAGGTATGTGGAGGAGTTCGTTGAGCTCGCTTGTTTGTCCGACTGGCCTGAAGCACGTTTGATCTCCCTGTTTCTGGATGGACTAGATGATGACACCATCCGTTTTGGTGAACCCGATTATCGTTTCTCCTTAAGCGAAACCATAAATTCCATTTTGTGGTTAAATGATTCCAAATTTGTCGTTGATTGGGTTCAGGATGGGTGTCTGTCTCTAGTCCATCCAGAAACATGGTTGGCCGGGCCAGTCAGTCAGCCTCCGTCTTCCTCCGCATACCCCTCCAGCAAACTCCCTGCCTGCCCCACACGGAACCCACACTCCTCAACTGGGTCCCGAAAGCGGAGGAGGAGGAAACAAGCCGCTCCAGTGTCTCCAGAGCCCGCTCCAGTGTCTCCAGAGCCCGCTCCAGTGTCTCCAAAGCCCGCTCTAGTGTCTCCAGAGCCCGCTCCAGTGTCTCCAGAGCCCGTTCCAGTCTCTCCAGAATCCGCTCCAGTCTCTCCAGAGCCCGCTCCAGTCTCTCCAGAGCCCGCTCTAGTCTCTCCAGAGCCCGCTCCAGTATCTCCAGAGCCCGCTCCAGTCTCTCCAGAGCCCGCTCCAGTCTCTCCAGAGCCCGCTCCAGTATCTCCAGAGCCCGCTCCTGTATCTCCAGAGCCCGCTCCTGTATCTCCAGAGCCCGCTCCAACCCTGTGCGAGCCGCCAGATGTGGACTGGCTTATTGACTTTTTTACCGAGCCCTCAGCTCCAGCCGCCGCCTACGAGCCCTCTGCTCCAGCCGCCGCCTACGAGCCCTCAGCTCCAGCCGCCGCCGAGCCCTCAGCTCCAGCCGCCGCCGCCGAGCCCTCAGCTCCAGCCGCCGCCGCCGAGCCCTCAGCTCCAGCCGCCGCCTACGAGCCCTCTGCTCCAGCCGCCGCCGCCGAGCCTGCCGCTCCAGCCGCCGCCGCCGAGCCTGCCGCTCCAGCCGCCGCCGCCGAGCCTGCCGCTCCAGCCGCCGCCGCCGCTCCAGCCGCCGCCGCCGAGCCTGCCGCTCCAGCCGCCGCCGCCGAGCCTGCCGCTCCAGCCGCCGCCGCCGAGCCTGCCGCTCCAGCCGCCGCCGCCGAGCCTGCCGCTCCAGTCGCCGCCGAGCCCTTTATTATGATGAACTTTGCTCTAAAAGTCTCTAATTCAAAGACTGTTTTCCCTCCCTGCCTCCCTCTCCCGCCTCCTCCCACTAATGTACTCACTGCACCTCCACCTCAAGCCCCCTCGCCCAGATCTCCACCTCAGACCTCTGGGCGATTACCTTCACCCCGGCTCCAACCTCCCTCTGCTCCACCGTTGCCCATCAGTCCACCAGCTTCACCAGTATCCATCCTGCCTCCACTCACACCTTGTTCACTCGTCAGCCTGCCCTCCCCTCTGGACTACACTCCTCCGTCTCCGCTCCGTCACTCCGTCCCTCAGTTCCAGTTGGCCTCCTCACTCCCCCCGGTGTTCGTTTTGTGGACTGTCTTACTGCTTCCACTGCGGCCTTCTGGAGCCCCGGCTGCGCTTCGGTCGGCGGAGCCTACAGTTTCGCCATCTCCCGCCGGTCCTTCACCGCCGCCTGGGCTCAACGGCCCTAAGCCTTCGGTCCCGGACCAACCATGGCTACCTTCGGCCCCTGACCCGCCATGGCCGCCTTCGGCTCCTGACCCGCCATGGCCGCCTTCGGCTCCTGACCCGCCATGGCCGCCTTCAGCTCCTGACCCGCCATGGCCGCCTTCGGCTCCTGACCCGCCATGGCCGCCTTCGGCTCCTGACCCGCCATGGCCGCCTACGGTTCCTGACCCGCCATGGCCGCCTACGGCTCCGGACCCGCCATGGCTTTTGAGCCTGCCCTGGAGACCTCCACTCCAGTCTACTCCTCCCCCTGCACCGGCATGAGGTCTCCAGGGCGCCCGCCCCCCTCCCGGTTGTTACATCTACGGCGCGAGGACGCGCCTACCGGGAGGGGGAGGTACTGTCACGGTTCCCTTGTTCCCCTGGACTCCATTTCCCATCATCCTCCTGTTTCATCACC
Source organism: Ancherythroculter nigrocauda (assembly GCA_036281575.1). Classification (NCBI taxonomy): domain Eukaryota; kingdom Metazoa; phylum Chordata; class Actinopteri; order Cypriniformes; family Xenocyprididae; genus Ancherythroculter; species Ancherythroculter nigrocauda. The sequence continues at coordinate 12,022,176 of VTFQ01000001.1, forward strand.
TGCACTCACTTCCCTCGTCAGCGCCTCCTCATTACGGATCACCTGCACCTGGACTCTATCATCTGCACTCCCTTTATAATGCACTCACTCCCTGCACTCCTTGTCCGTTCTCTGTTTATGTTAGATGCTTGTTTGGTGTACTCTGCCTTTGGTTATATTAAAGTCTTATATGTTTGTGGAAATCCGTTATCTGCCTCATCTCTACACCACCAGCTGTAACAACGGGAAAGCCTCAGGCCCTGATGGGTTTGGTGTGGAATTCTATAAGGCTAACTCAAATGCAATTGGTCCTTTGATGCTTAGAATGGTAAATCATTAGATTGCAAAGAAAATATTTCCAGATTCTTTTTATGAGGCACATATATGCCTTTTAAAGAAAAAAGACAGAGATGTTACAGAGCCCTCTAGTTACAGGCCAATAAGTCTCCTCAACTGTGATCAAAAAGTGATTGCCAAGATTTTGGCAACACGTTTTAATAAACATGTGGCCTCGTTAATTCACACAGATCAAACTGGCTTTGTCCCAGGAAGATTTTCTTTTTTTAATTCACGTCGCCTGCTAAATATTTTGTATAGTAATCAGAGTAAGAGTTCCAAGGCAGCTGTTCTTTTGTTAGACGCCGAAAAGGCTTTCGATCGTATTGAATGGAGCTATATGTTTTCTGTTTAGGATCGGTTTGGCTTTAGTGAGAATTTTAAACTATTGATAAAAATGCTTTATTCTTCCCCCAAATCTGCAATACTTACTAATTCGGATAGGTCTTCTTTTTTTCCTCTTCAATGTGGTACAGGACAGGGCTGTTGTTTAAGCCCACTGCTATTTGATTTAGCTTTAGAACCCCTGGCCATCCATCTTCGTAATCATCCTGGGATCAGGGGTATATCATACGGTCATACTGAGGTTAAGCTGTCCTTATATGCAGACGATCTGCTTTTATATTTGAGTGATCCTTCTTTTGCTTTGCCACTTTTAATGGAATCACTTGAGGCCTTTGGCTCTTTTTCTGGTTATTCTGTTAACTGGGAGAAGAGTGTATTCATGCCCTTGGGTGAAGGGCTGGATGCACACTTTCTGAGGTCATTACCCTTTAGAATAACAGAGGATCACTTTACTTATTTAGGGTTAGTTATTCCCAAAGAATTGAAACATATTTTCAGTTTGAATTTCACGGAAGCTATAAATAAGTTAAAAATCTCTATAGATAAATGGAGGGTCCTTCCGTTATCTTTAATTAGTCGGGTTAATGCCATTAAAATGGTCTCTCTGCCTCGATTTATCTATCTTTTTCAAAACCTGCCTATATATTTGCCACATTCTTTTTTTAAACAATTAGATTCTGTCATTTTGCCATTCATTTGGGGTTTTAAATCCCATAGAATTTCTAAGGCCCATTTACAGAAGCCGAAAGAGTTAGGTGGTTTAGCACTCCCTGATTTCCGTCATTATTATTGGGCTGCTAATGCAAGAGCTATGATGTTCTGGCGGATTAGCAATCAAGCTGCCGATAATTTGATGGATACAGACCCAAAGTGGCTGTATATTGAGGCTAGGTCAGTTGTTGGATGCTCCCTTGCTGCCATTATTTTTTCTAATCCTGTATCTTTAAAGAAATTAAAATGTAAGAATTCTGTTGTGCTCAATTCCATCAGAATTTTAAAACAAATGAAGACCGCGTTGAATATTAGGTGTCATTCTGTGCGCCTGCCCATTTGCATTAATTCAAATTTTTTGCCCGGCCTGTCGGATAAGGTATTTTCACTGTGGAGAAGCAAAGGACTAACCACTGTCAAGGACTTTTATATAGGTGATAAATTTGCCACCTTTGAACACTTGTATAAAACCTTTGATCTTTCCCAATCACATTTTTTTCGATATTTACAAGTGCGCCACTACATAAAACATTCTTTTACTGAATTTCAGGATTTGCCTCAGGATCATTATATGTACGATCTTTTGGGCCACCCTCCTGTGGGCAAACCTTTGGTTACACAATTTGTTTCTTTGTTTGTTTCTCATTCTGCAGTGTCTTCTGATCACCTCAAAGTAGCATGGGAAAATGATATCGGAATTAATATCTCAAGTGAGACTTGGGAAGAGGGACTGAAACGAATTCATACCTGCTCTATCAATGCCAGATTACAACTTATACAATTTAAAGTATTGCATAGGTTACACTATACCAAAACTAAACTCAATAAAATTTACCCTTCAGTTTCCCCATTATGTGACAGATGTAAGAGCTCAGATGGCACGCATGCTCATACTTTTTGGTTTTGCCCTGAGATTTCTGAGTTTTGGAAGAATATTTTTCAGTGGTATTCAAATGTTTTTGGAGAAAATATCAGTCCAGACTTTGAATTAGCTTTGCTTGGGTGTTCTGATCCTATACTAGCATTAACACATTCCCAGCAATTGTCTCTTATGTTTGGTATGGTGGTAGCTAAAAGGGTGATTTTGATGGAGTGGAAGTCCACGTTACCACCCAGTTTTCATAAATGGTTGGCGGAGATGGTAGCTGCCCTCAAGCTCGAAAAGATTCGCTTTTCCAGGATTGATGCTTCTAAAAAATTCGATAAAATCTGGGGCCCCTTCCTTAGGTATCTGTTTAAGAGTTGAATTTGCCTGTGCATTCATGTAAATGGATAGCTTCACTGATGTATTTCTTCACTCCATGTTTTGTTTGTTTTATGTATGGTTTTGTCTAAGATGTTTATTTTTCATTGTATCTGGTGCCTGTTTATGGGGGATGGGGGGTGGGGGGTGGTTCTCTTTTGTTTGTTTCCTTTTTTGTGTGTATAATATATTTATGTAAACATTGAGATTTTCATCTGTTTTATGTTTATATAAAAACTGTTATAAATAAAATTATAAAAAAAAACAAAAAAAACAATGCACTGATTTACACTCGGCGCCGCCCCTTTAAATCGCATGTTCCCTGCCACACCAGCTCTCGACTATATTACAGCGCATTTACAAAGTTCACACAGCTAATATAACCCTCAAATGGATCTTTACAAGATGTTCGTCATGCATGCTGTATGCATGCTTCGAATTATGTGAGTAAAGTATTTATTTGGATGTTAATGTTTGATTCTGCATGAGTTTGAGGCTGTGCTCCGTGGCTAACGGAAATAGACGCGCGCAGTGGCGCCCCCAAGGGGTGGCCAGGGGTGGCCATGGCCACCCCTGCATAAACTCTGGCCACCCCTGTGGCCACCCCAGTATGATTTTGCATTGGGTACTATTAATTTAAATGCATAATGTAAATTCACAAGTTCATGAAGTGAAAGAAAATAAAATGCCACCAAAAAAGATAGATTGACTGACGCCACCAGAGTAGCTGTTTTACTGCCACCAAGAGTCTAAATAGTAATGTCTACAGACCTGAATTTCAAATGTTATTTATACTGTGAAGAGGGTAGGGTAGGGGTGTGCGATATAGATTATTCTACAATTTTATCATAATTGTTGTTTTAACGATGCACAATCGATCTGACATCCCTGTATGTGATGTTGTCTTGTAGATTAGACTAGTGTCGGTGCGCATTTAGAGTGCACGCTTTCACTGTGTTAATAAATATCACATGAAGAGTGCGTTTTTCTCCAGATATCAGCATAACAAATGTTATATAAATTTTATTCATGTTTACATTTTAGACATCATTGCCTGTTTCTGCACAATTTCGCCAACGAATATAGTTCAGATCAAATTCAGAGCATTGTATTGCGTCCCTGAGCAACAAATGGTGCTGTTTCTTTACTGAATGAATCAGCTTTTTGAACGAATAAGTTGAATCAATGAAAAATGGAAAAGATAGGCTACAAGTGACGACGAGGGAGCTTCAGTTGAACAACAGTGAACTGCGGTCAGATGAGATGTTGTCAGACTATGTCAGTAAAATTCAGAAAAATTAACAGGTCCAATCAGCTGTTATTCTGTGCTCGCGGCGCGCACTCAAGTATTGCATGCGCAAATGCGCTGGCGCGCGCTGCATAATTTATTACAGTGGCATGAAAAAGTATGTGAACCGCTTGCAGAATCTGTGAAAATGAGAATTATTTTAATAAAATAAGAGGGATAATAAAAAATGCATGTTATTTTTTATTTAGTACTGTCCTGAGTAAGATATTTTACATAAAAGATGTTTGCATTTAGTTCACAAGACAAAACAATAACTGAATTTATTAAAATAACCCCATTCATAAATATGTGAACCATTGATTCTCAATACTGTGTGTGGTTACCTGATGATCTATGACTGTTTTTATGTTTTGTGATGGTTGTTCATGAGTCTCTTGTTTGTCCTGAGCAGTTAAACTGAGCTCTGTTCTTCAGGAAAATCCTCCAGGTCCTGCAGATTCATCAGTTTTCAAGCATTTTTGCATATTTGAACCCTTTCCAGCAGTGACTGAATGATTTTGAGATCCGTCTTTTCACACTGAGGACAACTGAGGGACTCAAACACAACTATTAAAAAAGGTTCAAACATTCACTGATGCTCCAGAAGGAAACATGATGCGATGCATTAAGAGCCGAGGGGTGAAAACTTTTGAATTCAAATGTCAAGGTAACTTGTACTTAATTGTACTTAATTTTTCTGCCGGGAAACATGCAAGTATCTTCTGTTGGTTCCGAAGGGCAGTACTAAATGAAAAACAATGATATTTAAACAAAATAAGAAAAATTGTGACATCTTCATCCTGTTCAAAAGTTTTCACCCCTCGGCTCTTAATGCATCGTGTTTCCTTCTGGAGCATCAGTGATTGTTTGAACCTTTTTTAATAGTTGAGTTTGAGTCCCTCAGTTGTCCTCAGTATGAAAACACAGATCTCAAAATCCTACAGTCACTGCTGGAAAGGGTTAAAATATGCAAAAATGCTTGAAAACTGATGAATCTGCAGGACCTGGAGGATTTTCCTGAAGAAAAGAGCTCAGTTTAACTGCTCAGGACAAACAAGAGACTCATGAACAACCATCACAAAACAAACAAACAGTCGTGGATCATCAGGTAACCACACACAGTATTGAGAATCAATGGTTCACATACTTATGAATGGGGTTATTTTAATAAATTCAGCTATTGTTTTGTCTTGTGAACTAAATGCAAACATCTTATATGTAAAATATCTTACTCAGGACAACAAACAAAAAATAACATGCATTTTTTATTATCCCTCTTATTTTATTAAAATAATTCTCATTTTCACAGATTCTGCAAGGGGTTCACATACTTTGTCATGCCACTGTATAGCTTAAATAAAGCCCAAAAGAATACGAGCAATGACCGTCATTGCTCTGTTGTAAGTTAAGTCATGAAATTACCACACATGCGATTAAAGCTGCCTCAAAACTGTGAATGCATGTATTTGTTAACATGGCTTTAAAGCTATTGTTATCCAATTTGTTGGCCTTAAAACGTCTTAAAAATGCACATATGTACACCAGAGAAATCTAAATTTTCTCAGGGGAGCATGCCCCCGAACCCCCCTAGCAAACTAGTTTCTTTTTTTTTTTTTTTTTTTTTTTTTTTTGTATTTGCTCTGGAGAGCAGAACAGCGACATAGGGGTCAGCGTCGCCGTACTTGGATCCACCAGACCCTCCGGAGGCGTGCCCAGTTTGGCGAGTATCATCATTTGCTCCAGGAGCTGCGCCTGGATGACGGCCGCTTTCAGCGGTACTTCCGCCTCTCTCGCGCCCAATTTGATGACCTGTTGTCCCGCGTCGGAGCGAGGATCACCCTCCAGGACACCAACTACAGGCACTCTATCCCAGCTGCGGAGTGCCTGTCCATCTGTCTTCGGTTAGTAAATGTGTATGTATTTTAAATGCAGTATATTATATATATATTAAATACAGTATGCTAAAACACGCTATGCTATCAATGTTTCTCAAACTACGGATACCACTGTTGGTGCTCTTTCTAGTGATACTCAGTAGGTCTTTGTATTTTAAGTCCTGATTTAATTTTATTTAGACCTGATTTTGTTCTGGTATAATCGTGGTTTAGACCTGATTGAGTCCTACTTTTGTCCTGGTTTAGACCTGGTTTTTCAGTCACAGTTTAATCCTTGTTAATTTGTGATTTAGGCTTCCTTTAAATTCATTAAAGTGGTACTATTGCAGTGTACTTATAATAATATTCTAATATTCTAATAATAATATATTATTATAATAATATTTATAACAATGTTTTCTAGGTTTCTTGCCACTGGGGACTCATTCAGGACCATAGCGTCCAGCTACAGGGTTGGTGTCTCCACGGTGTGCCAGATCGTCCCTCAGGTAGTGACTGCCATCTGGGACTGCCTTGTGGAGGACTACATGGCTGTGCCCACCATTGATGACTGGAGGTCCATCTCAGAGGGATTCCAGGAGCGGTGGAACTTCCCTCTGTGCTGTGGAGCGGTGGATGGGAAGCATGTGGTGATGAAGGCACCCCCCAACTCAGGATCCCAGTTCCACAATTACAAGGGAACCTTCTCCATCGTTCTCCTAGCAGTTGTGGATGCGAAGTATCGCTTACGGGTGATCGATGTTGGGGGGTACGACAGGACCAGTGACGGTGGGATTCTGCTGAACTCCGCCTTTGGACAGGCTCTCCGGGCTGGCACACTTCATCTGCCTCCTGCCCAGCCTCTACCTGGTGCTGAAGAAAGAGGACCCCAGCCCCATGTCTTCGTCGCTGATGAGGCGTATTATATATATATATATATATATATATATATATATATATATAATATATAATTTTTTTTTAAAGGTCCCCTAGAACATGTTTTTAAAATATGTAATATAAGTCTAAAGTGTCTCCTGAATGTGTCTGTGAAGTTTCAGCTCAAAATACCCCATAGTTTTTTTTTTATTAATTTTTTTAACTGCCTATTTTGGGGCATCATTAACAATGCACTGATTTACACTCGACGCCGCCCCCTGCCAATCGCGTCTTCCCTGCCACACGAGCTCTCGACTATATTACAGCGCATTTACAAAGTTCACACAGCTAATATAACCCTCAAATGGATCTTTACAAGATGATCGTCATGCATGCTGTATGCATGCTTCGAATTATGTGAGTAAATGATTTATTTTGGATGTTACGGTTGTTTCTCTATGAGTTTGAGGCTGTGCTCCGTGGCTAACGGCTAATGCTACACTGTTGGAGAGATTTATAAAGAATGAAGATGTTTATGAATTATACAGACTGCAAGTGTTTAAAAATGAAAATAGTGACGGCTCTTGTCTCCGTGAATACAGTTAGAAATGATGGTAACTTTAACCACATTTAACAGTACATTAGCAACATGCTAACAAAACATTTAGAAAGACAATTTACAAATATCACTAAAAATATCATGATATCATGGATCATGTCAGTTATTATTGCTCCATCTGCCCTTTTTTGCTATTGTCCTTGCTTGCTTACCTAGTTTGTTTATTCTGCTGTTCACATCCAGACGTTCTGCCCTCTCTAATGACTAATGGCTTGAATATGAGCTGGCAATGGCATATGCAAATATTGGGGGCGTATACCCCGACTGTTACGTAACAGTCGGTGTTATGTTGAGATTCGCCTGTTCTTCGGAGGTCGTTTAAACAAATGAGATTTATATAAGGAGGAAACAATGGAGTTTGAGACTCACTGTATGTCTTTTCCATGTACTGAACTCTTGTTATTCAACTATGCCGAGGTAAATTCAATTTTTGAATCAAGGGCACCTTTAAGATTAAATGCAATATGTTCTATGTAAGATTATTGGTTTGTATGTTGTTTTGTTCTGCCTCCTCTCTGTTTGCAGGTCATGGCTGCACTGTGTCTGGTCTATCTGTCTGCTCTACTCCTGCTGGCCCAGTTCCAGGCTGTCAGGTCCACCACAACAATGCACATTTAATAATTTTAGACCCTGAGTCATTAACTTTTTCAAATGGTAGGTTTTCCACGTTAGTATATAAGGTAAAATGATAAAAGCAAGTAAAATGATAAAAACATTAATAGTTACCATAGCTGAACAAGGTCATTCCTCATTTGATGTATAATAATTCTATAGGTCTGTGTCGTTTCTTTGTTCAGGTTATTACTGTAAAATAATCTGTCATTTTTTTTGTTTTGATGATAAATGGAGCCAACCTCCAAAAGTAATTAACCTGTCCCGTGATTTCTTTGTTTTCCTCACACAACACTGTCCAGACACACTAAAGTATGTTGGTTGTCTTTACATTAAAATACATGTTTCATATAATCAAGATTTAGATATGGAATAAATAGCATTCAATACAAAATGAATATGTGTCATATATTGAAATCAAGTTTTTATGTGATAAAACACTTGCTTTGTTGTGCATTAGAACCACACCAGGCATTTAGTCATATTTCAAAATAATTTATTCAGGCCAAACATAAAATAATTTGAATATAAACTTAAAAAAGTACAACATGTACAAACTATTTACATACAGAGACAGAAATAAAAAGGACCTCGCTTGGAACGTGGAAGAGCCTCAGGGAACAAAATGTAGGAGAAGAGGAAGGAGGGCGTTCTGCGTTTCCTGCAGAGCCTGCTGCCTCATTTTTTTTAAAGCCTACTGTGGGCTGTGGGGGTCCAGTTGTTCCAAATTTAGCACAACGGTGCTGTTTTCCATCGCCAATTTGTACATTTGAAATTTTATAATTTCTTTAGTGTGAGGCGGCATGCTCTGCAGAAAAGGCAGAAGGCTGAGGAGGAAGTGTTCGTCGGCAGACTGTGGTGGTCGTGGTGGTGGTGGAGGTGGAGGACGCATCAGGAGCTCAAGCAGCGTCTGCTCCACCTCCAACGGACCATCACGGGGACGCCGGGTGCCTCTCCTCCTCTGTTGGCCTGTGAAATCAAAAATACAACACACAGTGCAATGAGAAGACAGAAAGATGATAATTGAAATAACAAAATTGTCTAGATATTGGGAGTGAGTGACATACATAGCCAGTGCTTAAATACAAGTGTGAAATTGTTTTGAACTTGCTTTAATATATTTTACATAATTAAAGTTATACTTCAGACATATAAACATTAGGAAGATAAACATGTAAAGGAACAGTAGTTAAAAAGTATGTATGCAGATGATTGGTGGCATACATTGCAATAGAATTGATTATTAGTAAAGGGACTAATTCACAAATTGTTTGGACTTTATGTGAATGTTAGAGCTATGAGTGGATACTGTACTGGTGTTTTCTGCACGTAACATGTTCAGATATTGTTTGTACTATTGCCTTCACACACCTGTGGGTGCAGCAGCAGGGGGTGAAGGACCAGGGACTGGGGAGACAGGAGAAGCGGCAGGGGATCTAGGGTCAGCCTCTTCATTATCTGTAGGCTCTGTCAAGACAATGCTATATGTTAAAACAACACGTTGGTAACAATAGTCATAGAGAGAATACATTATACTCTTCATCTGTACACAATGACAGCATATATGCCTTGTAAATTGGCTTAATTGGAAAACTCACCTGTTTCCGTATCCCCTGCTTCCACCTCTCCCTCTCCCTGGTCCCTGGGGTGGTTGTACTCTATGATCTGGGCCTCGACCCCCACCATGTTACTGGTGGTCTCCCGTGGGGTGACGAAGGGCTCGAGAAATCCCAGGATCTGTGAGTACTTCCACTTCTTCACTGACCCTGCTGCTGACCCACTCCTCTTCTCCTTCAGGTACGCGTCCCTGAGGCTTTTCCATTTTTTACTGCACACGTTCTCTGAATAAATACATTATCTTGTTAGCGAAAAGTAGCCGTAGGGGGGGAATAGTTGTAAAAAACGGCGGGAAGGCCGCGGGTCGATAAACGTGTAGGTGACTCAAAAGTGAACTGTGTATTTACAACTTACCAGGTTGCCCAATCGCCTGCACCGACACTCTTCCAAGCGAGGTCCTTTTTATTCCTGTCTCTATAGAAGTATGAACTTGTGTCATAAATCTCTGGGTGACTGCTCACCTATTAATATCAGTCATTCCTCCATTTTGAATGAGTGACTCCGGGCGGGCCTGCCGCCACAGCAGCAAGCAGGCTCCTGATTGGTTAACATGGCACGAATTTATGCCAAAGTTAAAATTTTTCAACTCGGGCGTCAGATGCGAATTCGTGTCAAACGCGTAAATGCACAAAAAGCACCATTGGGCACCATGAGGCGAATTCACGTCTTCCGCGCCACGCTAAACGCCTCATTCGCGCCGCGAGACCTCCAGACGCGCGTAAACGCGTCTTTACATTGACTTAACATTGAAATCATTCGCGCCAGACGCTCTATTCGCGTTTGGTGTGAATACAGCATAAGACAGTGTAATCTTTGGAAAACAATGTGAGCTTTTCTTGTGCTCACAGCTATCACCAGCAGGTGGAGCTAATTATGCACTCATCAGACAAACATGCAGGCGATATTACCAATAAATGAATTTAAAGTCGTAAAGTACTTAAAAATGACATTTAAATATTTAAGACTTTCAGGTCATGTATAAGAACTTTCCTGACAGCAGCAGAAGTAGTCTACCCCCACCACATTTAAAGACCCATTTTTTTCTCTTTTGTAATTTTCTTCCTTTTCTTGTGTAGTCCAAAGAAAATATCATTATAAAAAGGGGCATTGTAAAAAAAAGCCCTGTAGCTGAACGCTATGGTCCTGAATGAGTCCCCAGTGGCAAGAAACTTAGAAAACATTGTTATAAATATTATTATAATGTTATTATAATAATATATTATTATTATTATTATAATATTAGAATATAGTTTTATGAAAAATATTTTTATCAAGATAAGATTGCCCCTTTTTGCACATTAGTTTTCTAACATTAAAAACATTTGATTAGGGAACAGGATACAGGGTACAGATGTGCTTCTTGATCAATGCAAATTTAAAAATTTAATCTGTTTTTGATTAACAACATGATGCTTCACAGGGATTAAATTACAGAAATGTCCTATCTTAAAGAGATAAAAAAAAAAATTAAATTGCACACAATTTAATAATTCATTCTCTTGATTTACTAAAACGTGAGCACAAGTTACCAACTTGTTACAGTTAGGGTTACGAAATAGTAAACCGTGTGCACATATTAGTAAATCGAAGGAACAAATTAGTAAATTGTGCGCACAATTTAGCATACTATTTTTTTCCTGCATGTCATGTCCGGTGCACCGTACATATATTATGTAAACACAGACTTCTTATTTTGGACATGATAAATCATTGAACAGCTCTATCACAATAGAACCAAATCAACAGGAAGCTACTGATGCAGAATATTAATTATGGTTTGCTGTGCATCAATAGCTGGACTACCAACAGGTCCTGCAAGAATGTCCACATCCTGCAGTTGTTTCATCTGTGTCTGAGTTGGACTGAATTGGTAAGCAGGAACTGTAACAACTTCCTGCCAATCCACGGCAGGAATTGCACCATCTTGCGCAGGTGTGTCCCCAAAAATCTCTGTCATGGCAGTGAGTGATGGTGTTTGACTCTGAAGACATCCTCTGACAAACATCTGATATGGTGTGTGGTGACCAGCAGTGCGCAATCCATGATTGTTCCACTGTTCCCTGAAAACCTCCAAGTCCCGGTTAATCCGGGGAATGTACACATGATGCAGTGCCCACATGTGTAGCTCGTTGGTACAGTCAATGACTCCATCACTCTAGAGAACGGAGAAAAGCTGGTGGTACACATTAGTCATGCCCCGCCAAAGATCTCCCCAAAGTCTCTCGATTCTCTGGTTGTGCACACTTCTACCACGGATGGCACTTCCTCTCTCAGATCCATATCTCAGATCGATAGATGTTCATAAACAAACTGTATTGTTTTCTCCTCTGTGGTCACATCTAACTCGAGATGGAACCCCATACCTAGCTGTGGCTTGAACAAACTGGTCAAACACTGTGCCGGCCCTGTTGTTGTCAGAAGCTTTCAAAAATACAACCAGTCTGAAAAAATCCCATACTGTCACACCCCAACTCTCCTGTCATTTAAGTTTAAAAATGAATCACTAGTATTCGCTGGGTCACATGACCATAAATGATAAGATTACTTCCTCTCAGTGACCATTGCATGTACCCTTCACTAATAGGCCCTTAGTAAAGGGATTCTAATACTAATGGTGTCCTTTTCTCAAAGTGCCCTTCAAGGGCTCAAAAATGCCGTTTGGAATTTGACCTTGAATATGCGGCTAATAGTGATGTAATGATTTTTACTTTGTCCATCAAAGGACACGAAGTAAAGTAGGGATTGGTACTCACATCACCGCTGACGTTGTGATTTTAGGACCACACGTCACTTAAGGGGTGATTATGAGTACATCAGATGACCACTTCCCCTTTTTACCTAGTTCAGGGCACCAGTCAAGGTGTTTTACCGTGGCAGTATGATAACACTCTCAACAGGGGCTTTTCATTCATTTAGAATTAATGTAAAGTGGTCAGCTGATTTATCTGAAAGATTGGTGATATTGCTAACTTGTAGAACCTCTTCTGTATTATCAGCACAAGGAAGACACAAGTGTAATAAAAATAAATTTTATTAACAAAAAGATAAACAAGAATAACTAACACAACTACTAAATGAATACTATGAATGATAAAGGAATAAAGTGCATAAGATACATAGAATACAAGTGATTAAGTTGGGTGTGGCTATGGAAGAGTTACGCTATCTTATGGAAAGATAAACTGTTTCTCTGAAAATAATAAGGTGGAGAGCCTTATTATACACTAAACAAATAAATGAAAGATTATTTGTTATTAACTAACATCAGCTATATTACATCTAATGTGAATTAGGAAATTATATACTGATAAAATACAACAATGCCAAGGTCTCTGGAAAGAGGTTTGGTTAAGTGATATTTACGTTCCACTTGGTTGAGTCCGATGATGGTGACGTCTTCCACTGGTTGTGCTGGGTGACAGTGCAGTGGGGAGAGGAGCCAGAATCTGTTTCAACAGTCTTGAACATGAAGCTCTGTGGGATGCTGATCTCCTGGAGCACCAAAGGGTCCTAAAATCTGGAACACGCAGATGAGGCCCTGGTGTAGGTGCAGAAGGTCCTTAACAATCTGGAACACACAGATGAAGGTACCTTGGGGTGAAGGTTTGCTCTCCTGAGCTTAACCTTGTTGCAGATGTCTTCACTGTCTTGCTGGACAGAAACTCTGGACATAGTGTTTGTTGATGTCTCTTTCCTCGCAGGCTAGAGGCTCAGAACGTTTGAACTAATTGTTATATACTATTGAACTAGCATATTGCATATAAAAATTAGTTCAAACTTTGACCTGTGGAGGGCAGTAATACACTTAGCAGCATCTACACTGCTGGAATTCTAATAGAGGAGAAGAAGAAGAAGAGAGCTAGTTCAAGATGAGCATTTAAGATTAAAACTTATATAATTTTCAATTTTTTTTTTAGAAAATGAGTGACTGTTTCACTAGATAAGACCCTTATTTCTCATCTGGGATCGTGCAGAACAGTTTGAAGCTGCAGTGAAACTAATTTTGATCTTCAATCGTTTGGTGCCCATTCAAGTCCACTATAAGGAGAAAAATCCTGGAATGTTTTCATCAAAAACTTTAATTTCTTTTCGACTGAAGAAAGAAAGACATGGACATCTTGGATGACATGGGGTAAATTATGAGTAAATTATCAGGAAATGTTAATTTAAAAGTGAACTAATCCTTTAACTTTAATGTGCATGGTATAGGCCTACTTATTAATGTCATTGTAGGTCACTTTGGACAAAAGTGTCACTAAATACCATAAACATCAGTCAAGTTATTATACTGCTGAGCTCTAGCATCCATTTCATTATCAAGTGTAACCTAAACAATCATGTCTATTTAACTTCACCTGCTGGCCCAACAATCACTGATTCTGTCTGTTTCTCGCTGTAACAGACTCTGCCTGCTCACGGGCTTGCTGCTCTGCCTCATTTTGGACATTATCTTCAAGTGTATTCTCACCTTCCTCAGACCTACACTCCCCTGTGCTACATTTCTTCTTAAAAAAATTAGAGATGCTTGTTGATTTTATCTTCATCCTGTGCAAATTGACATAGTACAGTGTGACTAGCCATAGCTAGTAAAATAAATTTGCAGCTTATTAGCACCTTATTAGCTAATGTTAATTCAACACTGTAAAAACTTTACTGAGGAACATTTAGTTGGCAAAAAAAGTTAACTTTAGAAGCAGTGGTGTAGTGTAGTTTTTTGTACTGAGTATTCTGTGAAGTCCCGTTTGGATTTTATTTTGCACCATTTCCTGCTAATCTGTCATCATAGTTATGCATTTGAATTCACTAACTTGAAATTCGATTCAATATCAATAATAATGATTCAATAATAATGTTATTTTGGATATACTGTATATCAGGTACAGTAGATGGCAAATTTTCTCAAGAAAAAAATATCTCTCAACTAATGAGTCATTCTATGAAACGGGTGCCATTTCCACTTTGCATTTTTCAAAATTTTCATTATGAACAAACTTTTTTTTAAACAAACCTACAAATTGAAAGATATGTTAATCCTCCAAAAAACATATTTTCCCACCTCAAGCACAAAATCTTTATTAATATTATCCTTTTTATTCAGGCAAGGAAGCCATTCTTGTACCACCCCGTCATGGACAATGTGTACGCCATTGGAGTAGTAAAACAAGAAATAGATTTTTAAAATCTAATGTTTTTCTAATAGTAAAATGTCCCTTTTTTGGAAACCATCAATAGAAAGTCTGTAATTTAATATTTTTTTTTTATTTTTAGATTTTTATTCATGAAACATGAATTTGACCTTTCAATGGCCTCATTGTTTGTACTGAAAAATTGAATTTAAAAAATACAAATAAAGTTACATTTGTCTGATCAGTCCACACAACAAGAACATCATTCAACATTAATTTATGTAATATTTATTTTTCTTTAACATGAACCTTTAACAAAATGACCCTGTGACGGGGTGGTAACTGATGTGACGGGGTGGCATGGACAAAGTGTTTCTCTATATGATCTGCTGGTTTTAAACTTTAAAAACTGGGGGAGGGAGACATTCAAACTGAGTATAAAGTGTGTGAGTGATATAGTGAGTGAATTAATGAACCAAACAGTGTTGCCAAGTCTGTGTTTTTCCTGTGAAATTGGGCTAGGCTACTTTTACACTGTTGCCGCGGGTTGTTTTTCATGTCCACGGGTTGAAGCGAGCACAAATAACATGATATTTAGCCCTTGGAATGCACATTTTACCAAGGGAACCCTTAAAAAAGTTTTACCCCCCAGAATATGATTTTTATCAGGGGACATTTTGGGATGAAATTTACCACTCCGTCATGTTTTTGTGATGGGGTGGTATGTGACGGGGTGGTAAATTTCATCCCAAAATGTCCGCAAATCTCCCATGTGGTCAAGTTTCTCACCTAGCATACATGCATTCAATCTGAATTATAATTATCTTTGTATTAATAATGTAAAAAAATAATAAAAAACAGTTTTCCCTATCTATTGTGCGTGACGGGGTGGTAAGGTTAAGCTTGACGGGCCCTGCCTAACATGAAAAAGCAACAAATAAACAATGCAAAAAAATATTCATAGTTGCCTTCTTTTTTTCCCGGTGGCTATAAGGCTCAAATGATGTCACTTTATTTATAGATAAAAAAAGTTAGTGTGACGGGGTGGTAAGTCAAACTGAGGGACGTGCACAAATCATAAAATATTTACAAAAAAATAAGGTTTATTGTGAATAAATATATTTTGTTTAAACAGGGACACACATATAATCCTGAAAATAGTATATGTTTGAAAAAAATATATAACTTATTTGGTGATATTTTAGATGCAAATGTCATGTTGGTTAACACAGACATGTGAAATTGGCTATGTAATAATGAAAAATAATTAAAAATAGTATGCTAATCTTCAAAAAAACCATTTGATCATATATTATGTCAAAACGAACATCTGACCAAATGTTGCGGACCCAAATGGCACCCGTTTTGTAGAATGACCCTAATGCTGTAGGGTCATTCTACAGAAACGTCCACTTTTGGTATGACAAAATGTCTTAAAATGTATTTCTTTTTTTAACATTTAAACTTAGACAACATTATTATATTACACTTAGACTTTATGAATACACATAAATGACAGCTTAACGATTTTTTATTTTTTTTGTACATTTATTTAAAGACTGCATGTCCCCTTTTTTTGTCACTGGTGTTACCTTACTTCTCTGGCATTTTCAAATGTTTTTATGAAATCTTATTTTTCAATTTTTTCAGAACATGCAGTCAGAGTTACAGAATAATAATGATAATGCAAAAAATAAGGAGATTATGTGTTATTTATTTTACTCAGGTTAGTTAAAAGTGTGATTGAATGATGATAATTCAATTGCGCAACCATGTGTTTGCTATAACAATGAAAATATTTGAAAAACAGTTATAAAAAAGTAATGATGCAATCCTTTAAATCTTAATTCTTGAGTGTAGCAGAATTCATTGGATGTAAAATTATTATGTCACATATGACACATTTTATTTAATGTGACAGACAAAAAACAGTAACACCAGTGACACAATGAATCTCCAGTGACGTATACATAAGACCAATGATCCTTAATTTTTCAACTATAATTAAGTAGATTGGACTAAATTTTTACATTTGGTGTACAATAAAAGACTATCATTGACACTTAGTGAAAGCAGTCAGTAAAAGATCATAAAAAAAAAACATTTTAAAACTGTCTGTAAAATATGCTGTCCGTAAAGGCGCTGCACTGAATTTAGCCAAATACCCTTAATTTAGATATATCTGCCCAAAGGAGGATTAACAATGAGAAAGAAAAGTTATAATCATGTAATCTTAGTGCTATTTTATGCAAAAGAACTAAATGAATAGCTTTAAATAAAGTTTATCTATAAATGGGTAACACCAGTGACGGTAACACCAGTGACATTTTCATAAAAAGGTAACACCAGTGACAGTAACACCAGTGACAATTTTTATGAAAAATGCATTTTACAAAATGGCTGCTGCAAGGTATCAATCCACATGTTGTCAATCATGATATATTCACTAAATCAAGTAATTTAATCCATTTGTACTCTAGTTTTTTTCAATTACCTAGCAATAAAGTAGGTCACACCAGTGACTTCAACTGAAAGCTTCATATGAAATTATGATTTTCTAATTAAAATTTCTGATAACTGAAAAGAGAGAGTGGACTTTCCATTGGCCTTTCTTCATGGATCTTCAGGAAATAGGAAGAAGGAAGTCAAGTGATGTCATCAGTGTGATTATTTATTTCAAAATAAGAGATTTTTGTTAAAGGTAACACCAGTGACACAACACCAGGGGACCACTACATTCATTATATATTTTATAATATTTATTTGGCATTTGTTTTTTTTATGTCATTTACATGATATATTTGATAGTTATGTATACATTATTGTATTTGAAATGGTAGAAAAACCTGTTTCTGAGCTCAAAATAAAGCACTTTCTCTCTGTACATGACTGTGGGGACGAGCACTTCTGTGGCGCTTGGAATTTTTATAATTAATTAAAAAACAAATATTGCCACATTGATGGCTCAAGAAGGTTTAATTGTTCAAATATCATATTGTTTCATATTAAAATATAAAAAAATTGTAATCCTAAAGTGTTTTTCAAGTGTAATATTTCTGTAAAGTCTAGGGACAGAAAAGTGGACGTTTCTGATTTGTATACAAACTGATTTGTATACAAACTTAAACTACACTTAATGTGTTTCAATTCGGACACATGAATGAACTCTGCTTTATGAACTCATACAACCTTTTTTTACCATGATTGTTTGTATCATGTTTCTCACTGTTTTAATTTTAATACAAAGATTAACTGGTAAAACCGTCAATGCACTTCTGTGATTGTAAACAATGCAGCGTGTGAACAGGACTTTTATTTTGGAGTGACGACATGACGTCATAAGACTGCGCCGAACTCCTGCATCTGCTGAAGAAAGGTTTGTTTTAAGAATTTAATCTGTTTAAATCTATAGAAACAGTTAAAGGTTTTAATATTTTTACAAACGATGTGAAATTAGTTTATTTACTATTTAATGTAACATTGTGATTCTTTATCTAAGTGTAATGAAGGATAATTGTGTGAGTAAAACTCATATCCACTGATGAGAAACAGTAAACCTGCGTCTCATTTCTCTCTCTATATATATATATCATAAATCAGTTTATCCTGAACACTACACGAGTTCAGTCTCTGGAGAGTAATGATGGAGAAACTGAACTTTTCAACTCCGAGTCAATTGAATCAAACACTTTGAGAAATGATTCAGTGAATCACGACTCGTGCTGCTCAAACAGTGAACATGAACGAGAACAACAAACACTAACAAACTAACTAATCATGTTTCATCAGTTATAAATGCCTAAATATGAAGTTTATTCATTTGCAGTGTTAGTTTTTTAGAGAATATTTGTCTAACCGGGTCATTAGACCAATAACTCTGTTAAATTATTCTCTTCTTAAAGATGGCGTTTAAAAAAAGAGGAGACTGAAGACATGAAGATGGAGTTTATTAAAGAGGAAGAGAATGAAGATATAAAGATGGTGTTTATTAAAGAGGAGACTGAAGACATGAAGATTGAGTTTAATAAAGAGGAGTTTGAAGACATGACGATTGAAGAAACATTCAGTGTGAAACATGAAGATACTGAGGAACAAACAGGTTGGTTTTATTCTCACAGCTGAACTCAGTTATTTGATCATTATTAAAATGTCCAGCTCTACAGAAATAGAGAATATACAGAAGTATGATTTTACAGAAAAGTGTCCTAATTCACTTGGTCGGTTCATTCACTCCTTTAAGTGCACTTACTATAGAGCTAGAGTTAGGGTTTGGTTACTTGTAATTAAGCATTATTAACTCATTACTATAGTGAGTAAATGTAGTAATATGTATGTCACTTTAAAATTCAGTGTTTCCATTAGTCACACGGGTATATTTGTAGATATGGGGGGCACCACTACTATTTTAATTATGAAAAAAATAAATAAATAAACGTTAAGCCAAAACGAATTAATTTAAAGCTCAACTGAAACAGAAACTGGCGTTATAACCTATAATTTGGCACAAATCCAAATGTTTACATAGTTACGATTTGGAGGCTAAACTATATTATTTAAACACTTTTATTGTACACATACTACTATAACTTTTTACATATTTGGTTGAATGTATGTTATTTTTACAATTAACACGCTGCAATGTCAAGTTGCTAAAACTGATATATGTTGTGCGTACGTGAGGCGCCGGCGCGATCACTTGAATTTACTTATTAAAGTTTCCACTTTGTCTTTTGCTATGCCTACTCGGACATTTATGGCCACATAGATGTAACACCATTCAAATCTGTGAAGGGTTAAAGGTTAAAGGGTTAAAAGAATTTTGCAGTTAAATATCCAAAAACCACTAGGCCAGTGTTATATATTTTGTTCACTTGAGTACTTACAATATCCCAAATGTTTCCAACTATTTGGAAATCGTGAGAAAATTGCAATTTTAACCAAGGGTCCGGGACGTGTGAGGAGTCGCCTGTCTATGATGTCATACCCGCGTTCCCCTCGGTTTAATCGATTGTATGGTTTGTCATGCTTAATATGTGTTTATAATCATTAAATACTATAAAAAACTGCAAACAAAAATAAACATACAATATTTCATATATTTATTAGTTTATTTTTACTAAGTTGTTTTTAGTTTGTTAGAATCTCATGCTCACAGATGACGTGGTCGTTGAGTGCCTCAGGCAACTGTTATGATTGCATTTGAATGAATAAGCTACCTAGAGATGATTAACAAATATTTTTAAGTCAAGTTGCTGTTTTCATACTTCTGTAATATTTTTCAGTCAATATTAAATTACATAAAGAACTATGAGTTTCAGTTTGTGGTGTATTTTTGTAGGTTTCAAAGTAACTTGAATGCAAAGTAATTAGTAATTACGTAATCTGATTACTTTTTACATTCAGTAATCATGAATGTAATCAAATTACAATTTTAATGTAGTAATTTGTAGTGGATTACTTTTTTTGAGTAACTTACCCAACACTGCCTATAACAATGTCTGACGTTTATGTTTGACGAGGCGTGAGCAAGTCAAATAAACCACGCAAAATGATCAGAGCGCTCAGACTGAAGCCTAGTTTTACATGAGGAGGTGGGGTAAAGTAATTATTACCAGAGCTTTTCAGTGATTTTAGTCCCGTCCGAATGTGCCATCTCAGTAATCATTACGGGCAATGTCAATTTACTTCATATTTGTGCAGTTTTTATTTTTATACAAAAACAGCATTTTATGTAAAATTAACTTTATAAAAGACCCGCATTTCTAACTTTCATTCATGAGGATAACATGGATAATTTGACATGGTTTAAGCCACGCACACACTTAACAATTGTAAGGCCGATTATGAATGTAAATCGACACTTATGACTGATCGCGCTCAAACGCGTCCAGTCAGAGCCAGTTGCGTTCAGTCTGCGATTACAGTCGGCATTTAAATTCCATGTATAAGTATTTAAATCGGCTTCAGCCGCAGGAAACAATCACTGTATGTTGAGCTCAGTCTTAGAATGTTTTAGATAGTCGTTAAAGCCGGGGACACACCTAACGATTAGCTGAAACATTCTAAGATTTAACTGAACACACATACCAATTGTTTCCTGCGACTGAAGCAGATTTATATACTTACACATGGAATTTGAACACCGACTGTAATCGCAGACTGAACGCGACTGGACGCGTTAGAGCGCGATCATTCATAAGTATCAATTTACATTCATAATCGGCCTCACAATCGTTAAGTGTGTGCGCAGCTTAAATGTGTGCCCGGCTTTAGTGTAAGATTTTTGCCCATCTTTTGGAAAATGCAGTTTTAAAAGTAAACTATCACTTTTACCAGTAGATGGCTGCAGAGCTCCACTATCCTCCAAAAACTATCCTCCAAATGTTGAGTAAAAAAAAAAAAAAAAATAGAGTAAAATTACATTTATTATTATTATTTTTTTTTTTAAAACAAAACAATTATTTTGTTACAAAATTAAATTTTGTTGCCTGGGGTCTGTGGAGAACCCAAAGACCCTGAAGGGGCTCGCACACTGGACGTGAAGCTCAGCGCAGCACGACTTTAAAATTCGAACGCATTGTTTTCTATGAGTGTACGCACACCGGCGGTGACATTCGGCACCTGTCTGCAGTGCCCAGCTATGACTCAGAAAACAATGCGTTCAAATTTTAAAGACGTGTCCGGTGTGCAAGCCCCTTGAGTGTACTGCACAAGGGTTAAAGTAGCTAGACAGATTCTGCCAGTGTTGGTTCAGAGTAAACAATGATGTACTTCTGAGTCCTTAAGATGGAGGGAAGTTAGCAAGGCAAGGGCATAAAAATCTGAACTTGATTGCAGCCCTGGAGTACCTCAACAGGACACTTTGTAGATTTATTTGAAATATACATCAGTCTCAGATCAGAGTATCAGAGCTGATGAGTTGAACCTAGAGCAGGAATGACCAAACCTGTTCCTGGAGACGCTCCCCCCCCCCATTTTTGAAGAGGTGCACGTCAGGCTACATCCTAGGTTACGTGTGGCACTCACAGCCTACGGCGTACCTACGGGGTACACACGACGCAGAAGTATAAATCAGCCTTAAATCTTCAGGAATGCTTGAAAATTACAGGCAGGTGTATTTGATTAGGGATGAAACTTAACTCTGCAAAAGAGTGGCCCTCCAGTACCAAAGCTGCCCATCCCTGATCCATAGGATAGGATAGTGTATAGATCATAAATGTTGTTAATTTTAATGCTTTAAATCTCTAAATTGTTTTTTTGTCTATTTTTGCCCTAGATCTGATGGCACCGAGAGAGGCAAGTCATGAACGTAATGAAAGGGATGAAGAGAAAAAACATCATTCAATGAGTGAAAAAAAATCAACAAAATTTTCCTTACAAAAAGGAGCTCAAAAGACTGGAACTAAAAGTTATTTCACCTGCCAACAGTGTGGAAAGACTTTTGATCAACATAGAAACCTTCAAGTCCACTTGAGAGTTCACACTAGAGAGAGATCCTTCACTTGCCAACAGTGTGGAAAGAGTTTCACACGTAAAGACATGCTTAAAGTCCACATGAAAATTCACACTGGAGAGAAACCTTTCACTTGCCAACAATGTGGACAGAGTTTCAGACATAAAGGAAGCCTTAAAGACCACATGAGAACTCATACTGGAGAAAAGCCTTACACCTGCCAACAATGTGGAAAGAGTTTCAGTCATAAAAGTAGCCTTAAAGACCACATGAGAACTCACACTGGAGAAAAGCCTTTCACCTGCCAACAGTGTGGAAAGAGTTTTGTTAGAAATGAAAACCTTAAAGTCCACATGAGAATTCACACTGGAGAAAAGCCTTACACCTGTCAACAGTGTGGAAAGAGTTTCATTCATAAAGGACACCTTATAGACCACATGAGAATTCACACTGGAGAAAAGCCTTACACCTGCCAACAGTGTGGAAAGAGTTTCAGTCGAAAAGGACACCTTATAGACCACATGAGAACTCACACTGGAGAAAAGCCTTAAGCTTTGATTGTTTATTTTCTAAAATCAAATTAAAACAGCTCTATATTGCAATAAATCAAGGTTGACACAACAGCCTCTTAAATGTTAAAAGTGTGAAACTCACAGTTCACAAAGCTTACGCTACATCCTATGCCTTCTCTATAGGTTGTTTGCACATGATGTCAGTGCTGCACGCGAAATGTGGCAGGAGGGGAAGGAGTGATTGATAAGAATATATTCTATCCCATTGAATGATAAGTTGGTGTTTTCACTTCAGTTTTGTAGAATTCGGTTTACAATGTTGATCATGAGAACTGTGTCACATGTTGCTGCTTCAGCCATCATATGGTAGAAAATGTCAGAATAACTAAATGTGTTCAACAAGCTGACAGAAGTTGATCCATTTCTTTGTGGGTAGAGTGTAAATGTAACGTACTACTAACTAACGTAACCTTGGTTCCCTGAGATATGGAACGAGTACTGCGTATGGGGAAAGGTCTCCTTTTTCCCCATTACTGAAGCCTTTTTCAATAACGCAGTGTAACTGCATCGTCACTGGTTCACTCATAGACAAGTTGTTGAACCAATGACGGCATGGCATAGCTGCGCGGCCTATGGCGACAAAGCGCGCAAATAAGCCAGTCTAAATGGGCAGGGCTACAGCTATAAGCAGGCATTACGCCATAGCATTTCAGGTCATTCGACTGAAGCGACGACACTGAAGCCGCAGCCTTGTGGCACGGCATGTATCACAGTACTCGTTCCGTATCTCAGAGAACCGAGGTTACACTAGTAACCGAGTACGTTCCCTTTCGATACTTCACTTGTACTGCGTATGGGGAAGGAATTCAACCGCGCCGTGCCACAGCAGGGAATGACTGGACTTGTCTTGGATACCGCGAGGGAACCAGTGGACAAGTGAGAAGGCCGGAGCCGTCGAACCCATAGTTAATCTCGCAAACGGAAGTTAACTCCCGGAGTGGCATGAAGCGGAGCTTGATAGAGGCCACTGTATCATACCAAGAGGGCCCGAGCTAGTAAAGTCGGGACATCCAAATTATAAAATCTGACAATGGTGGACGGCGAGGACCAGCCGGCCGCCTCACAGATGTCTTAATAGAAACTCCACTGGACCAGGCCAAAGAGGAAGCCATTCCTCTAGTGGAGTGGGCTCTGACTCCTATGGGGTAGTTCTGGCCCATAGAGGAGTAACAAAGAGCAATAGCGTCGACTGTCCAACGCAAGAGACGTTGCTTTGAGACCGAAGACCCTTTGGTGCGGCCGACAAAGCAGATAAGGCCTGAGGTCAGCTGAACGCAGTGGCTCAAAGGGAGGCCATTTGAGAGCTCTGAGGACCAGAGCAGGGGCGTCGGACTGGGGGGGTAAAGGGTACCGAGTATCCAGGGCCCGAGGCAGGGGGGGGCCCTTAGAAGTCAGTTTTCTATACATATATATACATGCACTGACATTTGTATAGCATTTATGAACAAATAAAAAAGTTACTGTGCAAAACTAAACTTGTAGTTAGGCACTGGTTTGGTATAAAAAAAGTCATTTTCATGTTGTGCAGCGCCCCACCACCCCTCTCGAATCAATGTAAATGGTACGACCCGCAGGTCAGGTGCTTCTGTGGTGAATAAGTTAATTAGACAGGAGCTGGAGTTAGCCGTGATATGAACTAGGAAGACAGGGGAAGAATCATGTCTTTCCATAAGAAAGGAAAATCAGGGGCTCAAAAACGAATAGAAAAGAAGATTAAAGAGAGAAAGGCAAATGAGGGCAAGCAGTTGCTCACTCAGGTTTTTGAAAAGAAAGGTGAGCTCCAAATGCATCATCGAGCATTGACATTATTTTAACATAAATATCTACTCCAGGTAGAATAGCATACATTTATGTTCATACTCTATTTGAATAATATACCAATACTTTATAGTATCACACCCTACATAGCGAGCAAACAATATTTCTGGGTAAATAACGGAGTGAGAAGCAGACGGAGGCGGAGCCTGCGCAGCTCGTCTCCTCTTCTGCTGCAGTTCTCCCGTTCTTCCCAGAGTCAGAAGTTTACATGAAAACACTGTATATTTTCCTCCATTATCAAAATCTAACACCCGCGAAAACACAGATCGTTAGCGCCTATTTTACCGCATTGTTATGCAAATCAGCTTGCGCACACTCTTACATCAAGTACAGGATTGTTCTCAGTTTAATGCACATCTTAATGATTGAAAATGACTTATTTTAAAACGTAATTCAAAGACTGAATGTCTAGTTTGGCGGTTAGTGTACCCTGTGATTCTATAGTCTGCATTTATTTTAAACAGACAAATAATCAGCAATTAACTTGTACTTAGCCTACACTTTAAAAAAGGTATTGTGACAATAAAGGATATTTTAGCAAGTTAGTAGTACTTTTGACAATAAAACAAAAATATATTAATCAGAGTGTGGCTTATTTTGTTTACATTTTAAGTGTTTTTATAAAAATGCAATACCCCACCCACTGGTATCACTATGGTATTTGGTACAGGGGCCCAGCAAGATGGTTTGTACCCAGGGCCCAAAATTTGGTGCTACGCCCCTGGACCAGAGAGAGGTCTCAGGTGGGAATGTTGAGACAACGAGGTGGATTCAATCGCCTAGAACCTCTCAAGAAACGCACCACAAGGCTGTTTCGTCCCACTGACTGGCCAGCGGTAGGAGAATGAAACACTACGATGGCTCCTACATAAGCAGAGAGTTGAAGGGGTGCGACCCCTATCTAAACGCTCCTGGAGGAAAGACCATATCGGAGATACATCACACTCCACTGGGTCTATGTTGCGTGCAGAGCACCAGTCAACAAAGACCGACCATTTCTGGGCATAGAGGCATCTCGTGGACAGAGCTCTCGCCTGAGAGATGGTATTTAGTACGTCCCCTGGGAGGTTTGCAGGCTCCCATCGAGGGACCAGAGGTGCTGAGCTCAGAGTTCTGTCTGGGAACGCCAGAACGTCCTTTTCGTCTGAGAGAGGAGGTCCCGTCTCAGGGGGATCGGCCACGGGGCTTTCGGGCCTGAACAGCTCTGAGGACCAGACTTGGCTCCTCCAGAGCAGGGCCACTAGGAGGACTCTGTGCTTGTCTTCCCTGATTCGTCTGATGACCTGAGAGATCAGAGCGATCGGGGGAAATGCGTAAAGGAGGGTGCTGGGCCAGACGTGGGTCAGCGCAAATTTCTCCTTTGAAAAATAAATTGGGCAGTGAGAGTTGTCTTCTGAGGCGAAGAGGTCTACCTCTGCCTTCCTGAAGAACTCCTAGATTGTGAGAACTGTCTGAGGGTGGAGCATCCACTCGCCTGAGGGGATGTTGCTCCGAAATAGCATATCTGCTCCCAAATTCGTTCTCCCAGGTATGCAAGTCGCTTTGAGCGACCGGAACCTTGGTAATGCCCATTCCAGAAGACGCTTCACCAGAGCGCAGAAGCGGCTGGACGAAAGACCACCCTGGTGATTTATGTAAGACACCACTGTCATGCTGTCTGACTGGACTAAGATGTGGCGTCCTGTCAGGTGAGCCTGAAACGCGTGGAGGGCTCGGATCACTGCCAGCATCTCTAGGCAGTTGATATGCAGATGGCTTTCCTCGTGAGACCACGAGCCAAAGGCCAGTCTGCCCTCGGAAAGAGCGTCCCAACCCGTGTTGGACACATTTGTCAAGAGCACTGTCCTTCTGGACACCGCCATACAGGGTTCGTCCAGGGTTTCAGAGCTGTCAAACAGGCCCGATTGATGCAGGTGGCCGCACCGCCAGACGTGAAGAGGGACCCAAAACTTCAACCAGTATTGCAGAGGCCGTATCCGAGAAAGGCGAGCTGCAGAACCAGGAAGGCGGAAGCCATCAGCCCTAGCATCCTCTGAAAGAACTTCAGAGGGCTCTGTTCCTGACTGATGCCGCGAGCTGCTGAATGGCCAGAGCGCACTCTGGTCGTGTCGAGTCGAGAACTGAACCAAGGGACGTAATACGCTGGCTGGGGAGCAGTGAGCTCTTGGCAAATTTGACCCTGAGTCTAAGGCACTCATGTGCTGTGATGGGCGGCTATCTGGATGTGAAAGCAAGCATCTTGCATCTGAGCAGAACCAGTCCTCGAGGCAAACCTGCACAAGTATCTGCTTCAGCGATAACGTTTTGAACTTCCATCTCATGAGAGAGAGGTTCAGGAGTCTTAGGTCAAAGATGGGTCTGAGACCACCATATTTCTTGGGGATGAGAAGTAACGGCTGTAGAACCCTGATTTGCTGGGGGAATACTATTTCTATAGTTCCCTACCTCAGAGACATTACTTTGGCTCGGAGGACATGAGCGTCATCCGAGATCACCGAACTGCAGCCTTAAATATTATCCCCAGCTTCCAGCGTGACACCCCGGAGATGGCCTGTCAGCTTCAGCCCATGTGTAAGGGAATGGATCAGAGAGCATGTGTCATGTAAAGCTGAGCATAAATGAGCGCGCTCCCACAGAGAGCGTATGTCCTCGAAGAACGTGGCTTGAAGAGCTGGGCCGGCAAGCGACATGCTGAGAGGCTGGGCATTTATAAAAATACCAGGAAGATGCTCATACGTGCTCAGTGAAAATGTTCTTTCTCAAGGACGTGGCTTGCGGGGTGAGACCAGCAAGTGACACACTGAGAAAAACGGCCAAAACAATGAAAAATTATGCTTCTCAGAAGGAATATACATCACGAGTCCCACCATAGACAGGGGGGAGCGTCAAGTTATATTCAGCCGAGTGGTGTCAGAAGTGAGACCGCTCTTCCTCAAATGAACATTGCTTGCGGGGCAGAGCCAGCAAGTGACATGATCAGAGGACTATAATAATGAGCATACGAAGATTCCACCGAGCACGAGAGAGCAATTAGCTCGCATACAATGAGCGCATACATCCTCATGAACGTGGCTTGCAGGGATGGGGCCGGCAAGCGACACGCAGAGAGACTTGTAATACGCTATACATAACATAAGTATCACCCAAGTGTGTCATTTTATAATTCTCAAAGAATGCGGCTAGCAGGCCAGAACCGGCGAGCAACGGGCTGAGAAATCAAACAAACTCGGCAGAAATAAGCTGTATCAACTGAACATGTATAACATTGGTCTCACCCAAGAAGGGGGAGAGTGACACGTTATATCTCTCAATGAATGCGACTTGCGGGGCAGAAACCGGCAAGTAACGCGTAGAGAAACTCAGCGTGAACAGCAGAAATGTGCTCTATTAAATTGGGTATTCAACATGTGTCTTACCTGTGCTGGGGAAAAACAGCATGTCATATTCCTCAATCGACGTGGCTTGGGGGCGGAGCCGACAAGCAACGCGTTGAGAGGTTTAAGACTCAGCAAAAAACTGCTGTCAACTGAATATATATATATATATATATATATATCGAGGGCTTGGAACCAGAGGGGCGTAAGTGGCATTTTGGGCGAAAATGAGTTCTATATATCAAATTAAAGGTCTTGATGAGCTCTATCTAGTTGTGCCAAAAAGACGCATCAGAAATCAACCTGTATTGAATAAAGCAACAAAACAACAAAGACCTAACACAAAAGTTTGAGCATTGTTTGGAGCCAGAGGGGCGTATGTCCACTTACGCCCTTCTGGCTCTAAAAAATACATGTATGGCCTACACATTGTTTGGAGCCAGAAGGGCGCAAGTCCACTTACGCCCTTCTAGCTCTGAACAATACAAGAGCCTACAGTATTTTTCAGAGCCAGAAGGGCGTAAGTGGGTGGTGCCCCTAAACAGCACTAGCTAAAATGGCTGACACGCATGCTGCACACATGGAACTGTCTGAGGCAGAACAAATTTTGATGAATATAATGAAGCAAACGGATGAATCTTGTGAAGAAGTGACAGATGAAGAGATGTTTTTGTATGCTGCTCCTCACTTGAGTGTTGGATGTAAGACACATGCATTGATAGTCTAGCCTTGTTAGCCTAGCCTAGCATGCTAATACCTTTGTCTTGGTCTAATCTGGCTAACTGTGATTTAAAGTAGCCTAATATTCTGGCATAGACTATTTGGTAACACTTTATACTTGATTTACAAGCATATCTATAATGTGTTTAATAAATGTATTTTCATACTTTATTAATGATCAATTTATCATTTCTAAATGAAGTATAGCATTATTTACACACCAATTATTTAGGAGTTGTCAGATAAGATCACTTAGAAATTGTAAGTAAATAATTAATAAACTATTTAAATGTACATTCATACATCTTATTATTCAGACATATAGTAATAGTTGCTTGGTGTGTTAATAATGATTTATTATGTATTTCTACTGTAATTAAGGGTTAATTCAGGTAGTTATAAAGCATTTAGTAGTGGTCAGTGAACTATTTTGTGAGCTCATCTAAAGTGAGGACTAGTTATGCCTTGTACTAGTTATGCCTTGTCATTAATCACTATTAATGATTAACAGTGTGCAGTTATTATAAAGTGTTACCGAATATTCTTTTAAACATTCACAGTCAACTTAACTCTAACCCTGAACTACTAATACTATTAATACATACTGTATGTAAATCATAAAGGGACAGAGCCGAATGAGGTGAGGGAGAGAGATCAGCTTAAGGGAAACATGGAGACAGCACATGATGGAGAAAGTGAGTTCTGACTTGCACTTTTTGAACATTAAGCATAACCTAATTTAACCCTTAATCATTCAGTTCATGCAGGATAATGGTATGTTATCTGTTATCAAGAATCTGTTGCAGGCCCAAGAATCTGTTGCAGGCCCAGGCTCAGTAGGCCTATATATATATCATATTTTATAAACAGTACTACCAATATAGGATAATGGTAAATATTAATGATTAATCGTTTAGGGACACAACCACATGAGATGAGGGAGAGAGATGAGGAGATTGGAGAGAGAGACACGCACATGGAAACAGCACAAGATGGAGGGAGAGAGACAGACAGGGCGAGAGATCATGCAATTGATGAGGGACACACAGAGACAGAAGAAGCTCTAGGGAGTGAGACAGTTATTGTGCTTGAAGTTGTTCAGGAGGGAGAGGCAGACAATGGACAGGAGGAGGATGCCAACACACAAAGAGGGAGAAAAAGACAGAGAAATGTTGACAACTGGAAAAAGAACAAACGCAAGAGGTTAAGAAATTCTGGCCAAAGCTACATGAATTCACATGGCATTCGGGTCCCAAGAAGGAGGATGAGGGAGAAGAACTGTGCCTCCTGTCGCTACAAATGCAATGACAACTTCCCTGAGGAAGTGAGGGAAAAAGTATTTGAATATTATTGGGAGATGGGAGATGCAGCGAGGCAGAAAGACTTCATTGTCAATCATGTTGTCAAAAGAGAGAAAATAAACAGGAAAACAATCTCAAGAAGAAATCATACATTTGAGTATTATTTAACCTCAGAGAGAAGACAGATTAGGGTATGCAAGGACTTTTTTTTGAAGACCCTTGATGTGTCAGAGAAATTTGCACGGTCTGCAGGCGGCCATACCTCTAGTGAATTGGGTGAAATTACCCCTTCAAGCAAGAAAGGGCGGCATGCACCTCAAAACAAAATCCCTGAGAGTAGCAAAGATAAAATACGAGAGCATATCGATTCTTTCCCAAAACTTGAATCCCACTACTCCAGGAAAGATCTCTGAATCTGCCAAAAATGTATGCACTGTATAAAGAGAAATGCGAACAGGAGTGGAAGATTATACCAGAAAAACAAAGTCTTTATAGAACAGTGTTTGACAATCAGTTCAATCTTGCCTTTCACACTCCGAAGAAAGATGCATGTAAATACTGTGAGTGGTACCAACGTTTAGAAGACAGTGAGAAGACAAATCACAAGAATGAGTATGATGCTCACCAGTTAAGAAAGACCCAGGTCAGAGAACAAAAAGAAAATGATAAAAAGAAAGCAAAAGAGAATGAGTCATACAAGGCTGTCACTTTTGACCTAGAACAAGTGTTGACCACTCCCTGGAGCAACGTAAGTTGCCTGTTCTACTCACGCAAGCAAAGTACGTACAACCTCACTGTGTATGAATTAGACAGTAAAGATGTCAAGTGTTACATGTGGCATGAGGGGGAAGGCGGCTGTGGATCTTCAGAGATTAGCACATGTGTTTACAAGTACCTTAAAGAACTTAGTCCACATGTAAAACATGCAGTTCTTTATTCAGATACTTGTGGTGGACAGAACAGGAATGCTGCCTTTAGCACGATGTGCCTGCGTGCTGTCAGCTCACTGCCCCTCTCCACTATTGACCATAAATACATGGAGTCTGGTCACAGCCAGATGGAGTGTGATAGTGTGCATGCTGCAGTGGAAACTGCAAGACGAAAAGTTTCTATTTACTCCCCTGATGGCTACTACACACTTGTGAGAATGGCAAGAAGGAACGACCCATACAGTGTACATGAACTTGAACACAAGGACTTTCTGGACTTCAAGTCCCTCTCCAACCACATACTCAAAAACAGAACAAAAGATGAGGAGGGACAATCAGTTCATTGGCAGAAGATTAAATGGTTCCGCTACAGGAAAAATGAACCAAACACAATCTTCTTCAAGTATGATTTCACCGCCCCAAACTTCCAAAAACCGACGGTGGCACAACAGGCAACAAGAGGCACCAGAGGCACCAGAACCACACACCCCAGCTCATTGTATGAAAGTCCTCCAGGGATCAGTGCCTTAAAGAAAAAAGACCTACTCACCCTGTGCACCAATGGGAGTATTCCCCACTGTTATGCAGAGTTCTATAACACTCTGACAGTGGGCAGTGAGTGAACTTTTTAGTTCAACTAAAGTGAACTAAAAAGTGAAATGTGTAATAAACAAGAGAAATTAAACTGTTTGAAATTAAATGTTAAACTGTTTGGCATTAATGTGAACTCATAAATGAGAACTGAAATTAAACGGTTAGAAATTAAATGTTAAACAGTTTGAAATGATGAAATTAAATGACTATGTATACAGTATTTTAAATAAAATGAAAAGTTATGAAGTTAGAGTGTTTTTAACCAATGTTTTTACCAATCATTTCTGCATTGATCAGCAGATACGCCCTATTTTTCTTTAGAAGAATTGGAAATATTTGGTGCCAAAAAGGCGTATTTGATGTTCTTGCCATATTTTCAAGATTTTGCAAGGTTTTATAATGTTCATTGTGTTAATATGCCATAATATGTTCACTTAAGAACTTACTCGTATAAGTATGTATGTGGTTGCAATGTTGTGGTTGAAGGTTAATAAATACAGTTGATTGAAGTGTGGTCAAAATTTTGTTTTGGCTCTCCTGTAAAGTTTGTCAAATGCCACTTACGCCCCTCTGGTTCCAATCCCTCGATATGTGTGTGTGTAATTTCTTTCACGAGACAAAGTTTCCACATCAATATAGAGCTGCGAATTTTTAGTGCGAGTGCATACATGCACGTCTGCTTCATAATACAACATTGAAGCTATATTTTAGTGAACAAACGTGCCGCCCTCGCCGCTTGATGGCTTTGAATTACAATGGGAATTGGATATGCGTGTTTAGACGTAGGTCGCATATTCAAAGATCGGATATGTATCGGATTTAAAACCACATTTGGAAGTGGCTCAGATCGGATACGAAAAAATCAGATCTCGTGTGGATTGCCAGGCTGGGGGTCAGAGCCAGAGGAAGAGGCAGCGGAGGACGGTTGGCGCAGCGCATCAAATACATTTATTTATTTCTACTCCATGGACTCGGAGGTGCTTTATCATGTTCGATGTGCATAAACAATCTTTATCATGTTCAACGTGCACAAAAAATCTTGCCGCAAATGCATTTTGCCGAGATTTCGTTCTATTTAGAAAAGTGAAGCCACACTTTGGACCGCCGACACACGCTATCCATGCTCGACTCGCTCAGTTATGCAAACACTTCCGGTGGACTCTTCTTCGCTGGTGTTCAGCGGTTTCTTCTTCCAGTCGGCGGACTGTGAATCGAAACTAGGAATCGAAATTTAAACTTTTGAACGATTCCGGGAAAATCGCAAAGCTAGTCCCGGTTCCAATCAATACTCGATACTCGATACCCAAGCCTATTCATTATACAATTAAAGTCTCCGGCTAAAAAACCTAAGCCTTTACAATGGAAAGTGAACAGTAAGATCATCTGGAATATAAAGTTAGGGGAATCATAATTTGGAGCATAAACATTAAGAATTGCTATATGATGACTGAAGACTGATCCTGTTATCATAATAAAAATCCCTTCAGGATCTGTTTCTTTATGTTCTAAAATAAAAGGTAGATTTTTATTAATAAGAATGGCTACCCCTCTTTTGTTCTGTGAGTAGGAGGAAAAATAAACTTGACCCACCCAGTCTTTCCCCAGCTTTGAGTGTCCAGTGTCGGATAATTTGGTTTCCTGAAGCAGTAAAATGTCGGGTTTTTGTTTCTTCAAATGAGTTAGAATTTTTTTCATTTTAATTACATGTCCAATCCCTTGAACATTCCAAGTGATAAGTTTAAGTGAACCAGCCATAAAGGGCATGGATTAATCGCATAAATAAAATGAACATTTTTGGCAAAATAAGATGGCAGAGAGTTGACTTACAACAAACACATAAAACATAAAATAAATAAATAAATAAAAATAAAAAACACCTTGCAGCGCACACCCACCCCGACTGTCCTCAAACGACAGAGTAACACTCCCCAAAATGAAGTCAATGAACGTAATAATCAAGTACAAATCCAAACTCAATTTAGAGACCACGATAACAATTCAGTCGCCAGAGACAACGGACAAACCAAGAGATGAATAAAAACATAAGAACCCAACGAAGAAAGGAGAGTCCATTAGGAATAAAATGATAACTGTGTTATAAATAGGGAGCTATACTTAAAATTAAATCAAACCTCATGTAAATATCACTTTGAAACAGGTATATCAGAAAGAAGGGGGGGGGAAACTTATTTAAAATGTTTATAAATACGTAGATGATAATGACATTATCAATAAGGTTAGCTCCGTTAAATAGTCAAAAGAAAGGAGAAGATAATGACAGGGACTCGCTGTAAATCAAGTCAATATTCCTCCCATACAAACGAGAGAAAGAACAAAAATACTTCAAGTAAGAGTTTCCAAAAAGGCAGCGGCTGATTCAAGGGTGTCAAAAAGATGAATTTGCCCGTTGTGAAGACAGCGAAGCCGCGATACATATTACGAC
The DNA here is from genome assembly GCA_036281575.1 of Ancherythroculter nigrocauda. Lineage (NCBI taxonomy): Eukaryota > Metazoa > Chordata > Actinopteri > Cypriniformes > Xenocyprididae > Ancherythroculter > Ancherythroculter nigrocauda. The sequence goes on from VTFQ01000001.1 coordinate 12,056,006, forward strand.
GGGCCATCAATTTTTCCCACGGAATCAAACTCAGGACGTTTGCGCAGGACCTCCGCCGAAAGGTCAGAGTAGAACACAAATGATGATTTTTAACTCCAACTGTTGCCGTCTGTCAGTCAAATAATGCTAGTGGATGGGAACTTCTACTATAAGAGTAAATAAAACTTGCATAGACAAGTCCAAATTAAACCCTGCGGCTCGTGACGACACATTGATGTCCTAAGACACGAAACAATCAGTTTGTGCGAGAATCCGAACAGTATTTATATAATTTTTTACCTCTAATACACTACTATGTCCAACCGCGTGCAGCACTCGTTAGTAATGTCTGATCGCGCTCTGACAACGACAGTGATGTCTCGCGCATATACTTCAATGAGAGCTAGACATCACTGCCGCTGTCAGAGCGCGATCAGACCAAACGAATCGAGTGATGAATGCAGTTGGACATAGTGGTGTTTTTTCATTTTTGGGTGAACTATCCCTTTAACTAAAAGTAGAAGCAAAGTGTGCTTCAAATGCAATTTAATTTTTCATTCATATTGATAATAATTGCCCTTATTTTCAGATCAAATCAGACCTTCGGAACAGACTACAAGGAGAGCACCTAGCAGCCTGCTTGAGGGTCTCCATCAATGGGCCAAACCCTGAAGACTTTGATTACAAACAGGCTTTTGAACGGTTTTTCTTAAGGCCTAGGAAAATTAGATGTACAGATTCAGGGTGCAAAGTTTGCCATTAGAAAGTTTATAATAGTAAATTTTACTATTATAAACTTTCTAATGGCAAACTAAATACAATAAATATGATATGTAAATATGTAATATTAATTAATCAAAATTAATTAATCAAAGATAAATTGTTTTGCTACATATATGTGATTGTTCAAATGTATACACTACGTTTGACCCCATTTATGATTATCATTTCCGGTTTCTTTTGTATGTGACCTACCATCAACATTCATTTTTGCAACTAATAAATAACTTACTACTAGAGAACAAAATTGTTTACAAACGAACAAATTTCTTCATTTATTTAGTCACTTTTTGTAGTCACAATTTTGCTCTCAGAATGCACCAGATTTATGCATTTAAATTTAAAATGTACAAAATTGTCTTATATATACATACATACTTTGCCCTTTAATGTGTTTCAATTCGGACACATGAATGAACTCTGCTTTATGAACTCATACAACCTTTTTACCATGTTTGTTTGTAACATATGTGTCACTGTTTTAATTTTGATACAGATATTATCGGGTAAAATAGATTTCAATCTATGACTTTAATGCACTTATGTGCTTATAGACGATGCAGCGTCTTAACAGGACTTTTATTTTGGAATTGCGACATGACGTCATAAGACTGCGCCGCGATCCTGCATCTGCTGTGGTTCTGCTGAAGAAAGGTTTGTTTTAAAAATGTAATCTGTTTAAATCTATAGAAACAGTTAAATGATTTATAGTTGTGTGTTTTGTTTTAAACAAGCGATGTGAAATGAGTTTATTTACTATCTAATGTAACATTGTGATTCTTTATCTCTAGAGAGTAATGATGGAGAAACTGAACTTTTCAACTCCGAGTCAAGTGAATCAAACACTTTGAGAAATGATTCAGTGAATCACGACACGTGCAGCTCAAACAGTGAACATGAACGAGAACAACAAACACTAACAAACTAAATAATTATGTTTTCGTCAGTCATAAATAACTTAATATTAAGTTTATTCATTTGCAGCGTTAGTTTTTAGAGATTTTATTTGTCTAACTGGGTCATTTAAGGGGGTTCTTTTTTTTTCAAAAAGTGGACATTTTTGCAGTTTTTCTCCTCCTTTTGTATTTAAGTATGAGGTTCAAATACTTCATTTTGGTGACCTTTTATGCACTAATTTGTGCTGCATTAGCTTGTCTGCTGGTATCTTAACGAGCACGCTTTTTGATACACCTAAAATATTTACTGCATTGTTGTTTCCTCATGTACCACCTTTGTCAGTCCATACACAGTTCATAAGTTTAAAGACCACACTAACAACAGAATAGATTTAATGAACTTTACTGAAATAGTAATAATAATTCTTATCATCATCATTTCTTGACTCTCTGTCAATGCCTTTTTGCTTGTTGCTGTATTTGTCTTGACACTTATGGATTTACTACACTGGTCAGTTCCAATCTTCTTGGGTGCAATATGGAGAATATGTTCACAGCTTCAAAGCGGTCTGCTTTGAAGTTCTAAAAGGGATAAGACACGCACCAAAGGAGAAGCATTTCCATTGGCTCCAGTCTGCCGGTATTGGCCAATCACAAAAGTCTATATTGCACAGCCAATATCACTGAATATCCCACTATATTTTATTATTATAATTACGCTATATTTATATGGCTATTATATTGTAGACTATTGAGTGGATAAAATATAGAAATCCTTTTAATTAAAAGAAAAAAAAAAATATATATATATATATATATATATATATATATATATATATATATATATATATAACCCCTCCCCCTGTCATTCAGAGGCGATGCTTCTTCACCGTTGCTTTGAAAAGTGTATTGCGAGAACTCTCTGAACTGTGCGCACACACACACACGTCCAGGTACAATAATGTATCATATTAATTTGAAACAGCAACCCAGAATATTTGTCACAAGCACTGATTAAAACAATGATGTCACATAAAAAAAAATAAAAAAAAAAACGACTTAAATTCTGGACCTTTGGCAGTGAGGTTCGAACCACCCGAACCCCCCTTGCCTACGGGCATGGACTGATATATTTCAAATGTTTATTTCTTTTAATTTTGACGATTATAACTGACAACTAAGGAAAATCACAAATTTAGTATCTCCAAAAGTTAGAATATTACTTAAGACCAATACAAAGAAAGGATTTTTAGAAATCTTGGCCAAATGAAAAGTATGAACATGAAAAGTATGAACATGAAAAGTATGAGCATGTACAGCACTCCTTTTGCCTGAATTACTGCAGCAATGCGGCGTGGCATGGAGTCGATCAGTCTGTGGCACTGCTCAGGTGTCATGAGAGCCCAGGCTGCTCTGATAGTGGCCTTCAGCTCTTCTGTATTGTTGGGTCTGGCATATCGCATCTTCCTCTTCACAATACCCCATAGATTTTCTAGGGGGTTAATGTCAGGCGAGTTTGCTGGCCAATTAAGAACAGGGATACCATGGTCCTTAAACCAGGTACTGGTAGCTTTGGCACTGTGTGCAGGTGCCAAGTCCTGTTGGAAAATGAAATTGCATCTCCATAAAGTTGGTCAGCAGCAGGAAGCATGAAGTGCTCTAAAACTTCCTGGTATACAGCTGCGTTGACCTTGGACCTCAGAAAACACTGTGGACCAACACCAGCAGATGACATGGCACCCCAAACCATCACTGACTGTGGAAACTTTACTCTGGACCTCAAGCAACATGGATTGTGTGCCTCTCATCTCTTCCTCCAGACTCTGGGACCCTGATTTCCAAAGGAAATGCAACATTTACTTTCATCAGAGAACATAACTTTGGACCACTCAGCAGCAGTCCAGTCCTTTTTGTCTTTAGCCCAGGCGAGACGCTTCTGACGCTGTCTGTTGTTCAAGAGTGGCTTGACACAAGGAATGCGACAGCTCAAACCCATGTCTTGCATACGCCTGTGCGTAGTGGTTCTTGAAGCACTGACTCCAGCTGCAGTCCACTCTTTGTGAATCTCCTCCACATTTTTGAATGGGTTTTGTTTCACAATCCTCTCCAGGGTGCGGTTATCCCTATTGCTTGTACACTTTTTTTCTCCTTGTGCAAGGTCAATGGTCGTCTTTTGGACAACTGTCAAGTCAGCAGTCTTCCCCATGATTGTGTAGCCTACAGAACTAGACTGAGAGACCATTTAAAGGCCTTTGCAGGCGTTTTGAGTTAATTAGCTGAATAGAGTGTGGCACCAGGTGTCTTCAATATTGAACCTTTTCACAATATTCTAATTTTCTGAGATACTGAATTTGGGATTTTCCTTAGTTGTCAGTTATAATCATCAAAATGAAAAGAAATAAACATTTGAAATATATCAGTCTGTGTAATGAATGAATATGATCTACAACTGTCACTTTTTGAATGGAATTAGTGAAATCAACTTTTTGATTATATTCCAGACCAGCAACTGTATTTCTGTGTCGCACGTACACCGAAGCCTCCACGCAGTAGTCTATGCATCTGGTCTCTGCGCTCCCAAAATGTAATCAACATAAAGCTGTAAACATAGTGTTGGAAATCTCAGAAGCATAGACCAGGAGACTTTGGGATATCTTTAAGCAGAAGTTACTCTTTATTGAGAAGCACGCTGTACGTCGCTGTGGTCATCCAAAATCTAACTGATGCAGTGTATACATGATGTTTTATAGGCATTCAGTGGGCAGTCCTTAAAGGTGTTGCCCTTACACACAGCCTTAGAAGTGACCACTAAAACAAAAGCATCTAAAGACAATACAGGAAATTACCCCCGACTGTGTAGATAATAGTACCCCAAATGGTATAAACAGTAGCTGGTCACGAGAACTAAGACTATGTAAACATTCACACATAGTTTGACTTCCAGTAGGAAGATCAAAGCATCCAAATGCATAGGTGCTAATCCAATCAGTCTGACAGTATCGCCCATACCTTTACATTATCATAGAGACAAAAGCACCACTGTATCTTGAGCTTGTCCTGCCAAATGGTCAGGATGTAGGATCCGCAGATCTTAAACAGATTCTTAAATTTGTAATTCCACAATAGTAATCAAATTCCAGCCTCCAGTCTCCACGAGTGTCCAGTCAGTCAGTAGCTGTGTCTCATTTAATTTAATTTCGAAGGCTTGCATCCTCAAGAGGACAAATCCTGTGAAGGATGCGGTATATGGAGTGTCCTTAGCCAAAATTAAACAAGACGTCCTTCGTAGGACACACAGGCAGGAAAGGAAACAGGAAGTATATCGTTGCTATGCCAACACATTCACGGCAGCCTTGTTGTGCTCTGAGCAAATGAATTAAATTATTAATGAATTTGTATGTAATTTGAAAAGAAAATGTACTTGTTTTATTTTTTAGTTTTTATTTTGGTTGCTTGAGGAACTGTACATACGACAGTTCTGAGACAGAGGTTACAGAGACAAAGGAGGAGGATAGGAAGAACAAAGTTTAAAACAAAAACAAGCATGAAGCTACTTACATTTAAACATCTTCGCTTGTATGTACATTTGCCGACGCCATTGATTTTTTTTTTTTTTTTTTTTTCAAATAAATGACGGTTGTTAACAGTGACGCAAAGGATTGTGGGCTATCTGCAGCAGCGAAGGATACACCTCATGCATCCTCCGAATTCCTGCGAAAGAAGGACGCATTCCAAGGTCACGTTCGGAGAGTCCTACTTACTTTTCTGAAACGATACAACCTCAATGACGTATGCAACCTTCGAATGCAACCTCCGGAGGATGCAACCTTCGAAATGAGACACAGCTTCTCCCTCAGCCACTTCCTTTTTCCTGGTGGCTTTGGCTGCATCCGAAAACTGGAAAATGCTGCCTTCGGAGGAAACATTTCAAGATAGGAAGTCATCAAGGCACGTCCGAATCCAATGTTAGCTTCACTTCCTGTTTCCTGAGATACCTTCATCTGATCAATTTTATTTATTTATTTATTTATTTATTTTTTAGGCAGCGTAGATGTATCCTTAGCTGCCTTTGATATCCCACAATCCTGTGCTTTCCATTCTGTGACAGTTGAGCTAGAAAAATAAAGATGCCGTCTGAAAGTTTCATTTGCTGGTCAGTTTGTGAGTAAATGTACATTTTTGACCAATTCTAGCAAAAAATTAATACTGTAGTAAATAAATATTTGTTTAGTTCTCACCAAAGCTTGTGCTATATTGCTATATTAAACTGTTATGCTGCCTCAGAAGTCTGTCCGAAATCTGTTTCATGAGGTGCCTTCATGCATAAAGGCTGCCTTACAAGTCATTGTTTGATAAGGCAGTAAGTCAGCTACCTAGGTTTTCAGACGCAGCATTTATCTGGTCTCCCCATGTCAATTACTGCAATGAGACACAGGTGTTTATCATTTGCACTTGACCTACTTGCGCACCGCTCGTCTCCTGCCTCTCTCTCCCGCTGCTGAACCACGCCCCCCTTGCTACACATTCCCTCTTCTCCGATTGTTCCACACCAATCTTTTGACCCAAAGGAGGGATTCTAATAGACCAATCACAGCGCTTGCAGTCTGCGTAGAATTGACGTGTTGTTACATTATAGCACAGAGATGTTGCACATCAGGCTACGTCGTAGGCTATGTGTGGTACTCGCAGCCTACGCCATGCCTACAGTGTACACGTGACACAGAAATATAAATCGGCCTTAAGTCTTCAGGAATGCTTGAAAATTACAGGCAGGTGTATTTGATTAGGGATGAAAGACAGTGGTCCTCCAGTACCAAACCTGCCCATCCCTGATCCATAGGATAAGATAGGGTATAGAACTTACATGTTGTTGGTTTTGATGCTTTAAATGATGCTTTGATGCTTTGATTTGATGCTTCTAAATTTTTTTATGTCTATTTTTGTCCTAGACTTAATCTCACTGAAAGAAGGGAGTCATGAACCTAATGAAAGGGAAGAAGAGAAAGAACATTATGATAAACATAATGATCTCACGAATGGGGAAAGATCGACACAGGTTTCCTCACAAAAAAGAGCTCAAAAGACAGGAACTAAGAGTTTCACACATAAAAAACACCTTAAAGTCCATATGAGAGTTCACACTGGAGAGAAACCTTTCACCTGCCAGCAATGTGGACAGATTTTCAGACATAAAGGAAGCCTTAAATACCACATGAGAATTCACACTGGAGAGAAACCTTTCACCTGCCAGCAATGTGGACAGATTTTCAGACATAAAGGAAGCCTTAAATACCACATGAGAATTCACACTGGAGAGAAACCTTTCACCTGCCAACAGTGTGGACAGAGTTTCAGACATAAAGGTAGCCTTAAAATCCACATGAGAATCCATACTAGAGAAAAGCCTTTCACCTGCAAACAATGTGGAAAGAATTTCAGTAATAAAGGAAAACTTGAAATCCACATGAGAATTCACACTGGAGAAAAGCCTTACACCTGCCAACAGTGTGGACAGAGTTTCTGTGCGAAAGGAAACCTTACAGTCCACATGAGAATTCACACTGGAGAAAAGCCTTACACCTGCAGTCTGTGTGGGAATGGCTTCACACGAGAACAAAGCCTTAGGGAACACATGGATATTCACACTGAAGAGAAGCCATTTACATGTGGTCAGTGTGTAAAGAGTTTCCTATTTAAAGGGGACCTTAAGGTCCACATGAGGATTCACTTGAAAGAGAACTGAACTGAACTTTTTGAAGTCGTTGCTGTGGAAAGAGCAGAGGTGTAAAGAGTACCTAAAAACCATTCTTGAGTAAAAGTACAGATACCTTACAATGAAAATTACTCATTTCTAAGAAAAGTGACCATTTCTAAGACAACTTGAGTAAAAGTCTTAGAGTATCTGGTTTTAACTGTACTTAAGTATTTTACTCATGCTGAATTTAGGCTCAAAGATGCACTAGTCCTCGAGACTAGTCCAGAAATGCCAGTGAAAAAAAAAAAAAATTTGATTAATGGAAATCATGTTTATTTTCTAAAATCTAAATAAAATTGAACAGCTCAATATTGCAATAAATCAAGGTTGACACAACAGCCTCTTAATTGTTAAAAGTGTAAAACTCTTGCAGTTCTCAAAGCTTATGCTACGTCCCATGTCTTCTCTATTCAACTTATGGAAAAAGTGTAATTGACACGATGCCTGTTTACACCTTCTTTGTAACTTGAATAAGGAAGGCAGTCTGGCGGAAGCTCGATATTTGACTTCACAACTTGTTTAAATATAGTTTTTTTTTAACCCTATAACCCTAATCAATGCATATAAAAATGCAGAATCAAATCAAAGAAATAAAAGAAAGAAATTATGAGCACATGCAAAAACGAGAGAGGACCAATGAAATAATAACTGATTACGTTGCAATTAAATTTATGCTTACCACCCCTCGGATCATTAGTAGACGAGGGAGACAGAGACCTGTTTACACTTCTGGGGCCTGATGTATAAACGTTGCGTACATTCAAAAAAGGCATTAAAATGTGGGTACACATTTTCCACACATATCAGGATTTATAAAAAATAAATTGGGCGTAAATATGTGCGCACCATACACGCACTCTTAACTGTGCGTAAGCAAAGTAATGAAGTAAAACAATGATTTTAAATTCTGTTTTACCTCTGATATACACATCTAGATTAAATATGCCACTCTCACCTTTATTTCTAGAGCACTTTCAGAAACCACAGTGGGTACCAAAGTGCTGTACATGAAAATAGCAAAAAATAAACATACATACAGTTTACAGCACATTATTAAAAGCTAAGGGAAATAAATACATTTTTAATACACACTGAAATGACCCTAGAGGAACTGCCAGACAAGACTGATCATTGACGCAAAGAGATCTCAAAGGTTTATGTAAACTAATTAAATCAGAAATATACTCTGGTGCCAAGCCATGGAGAGATTTGAAAACATACAACAACACTTTATACTGGATTCTGGATTAAATCGATAATCAATGTAATGAAATCAATACAGGAGTAATATTGTCTCCTTTTTTGGTACCAGTTAAAAGGTGGTACCAAAAAAAACTGATACTGATGAGGTGTGACACGTGCAGTTGAAGACCAGATGGAGGGGATTTTTGTGGTACCACACGGGCGGTAAACAAACTTTCTCTGTGAACTTCTGTGGATATACCGGGGTCGACGCAGAAGTCTAAGTTGTCTAATGGCTGTAATGCAGGGTGGAGCAGTGATCCTGTTGAGACTCAGCAGTTGAGAAGTGGAATATTTCAACATCGCGGCCAATCCTCCGGTAATTTCGGGCAGTATTGGCTCACCAGTCAGGTTGAAAAAGGCAGCAGCAGTAGTCCTCTGGTACCAGGAACACCAGTGACTCAACAGTCTAAGATGTTGACTCACCAACAGCGGGACAGAGACAATTTGCTGGTACTGGAAGCGATGGTAGCAGGCAGGCTGTAGGTAGCAGGTAAGTTGTTAAGACATCAGGTCAGAAGAGTTCTTGCACTAACCGAAGGCAACTTGCAAGGGGTATAAAACTAGTCTTAAAGCAATCTTTTTGACTCGAGACCAATAGTATATTCGCCTAATCAAAAGTGAAAATGCACTCAATTTAAAGTCAGAAGTGGAGAAGCGGCGATCAAACAATGCCAGCGTCCTCCCCGTCCGACACAGACTTGTATGCCCTAGTTATTCATGTCAGAGGCATCAAGATTCACAACTATTGACAATTGATAACATGCTTGTACTAATTGAGTCCACCACCTCTTAACTAAAGCAGATGAGATAACACCACATGAGGAACAAGTAGGCTTCATATGTGCAACTATGTCTTGAAGTTGTGACAGAGACACAGGAACAAAACTCAATTTTTTCAAAGGAGCAACAAAAGTAGCAGGATCATTACTAACAGATGAAATCCGAGAGCGAATTTCAACAATTTACCAGTAAAAAAATGTAATATTCACGTGTCCACCGAGAAAGAAATTGAAGGACAACTGGTTGAACTACTGTAATAGTAGAAAAGAGTATTTTTGAATTATGACAATTCTTTGTAGTAATGTAAAAAAACTGTTTGATCTAGCTAATTTAACTACTTTTTGAAACTTCATCAAACAGTCTCTCAAAGATTCCTACGAGACTTGTAATTTATCTTTGAGCCATTAACGTTCAGCCCTCCTGCACTCCTGCCTAAGAGTATTGCTATTGCTGTTCAACCAGGGCTGAGTCTTGAGATTCTTCTTCCTAGTTTTCAAAGGAGCCACAGAATTCAGAACATCAGAACATGAAGAGTTAAACTGGGTAATCAACTCCTCAGGTCCCATACCAGAACAAGGACTGAAAAAAATCTAGCACCCGAGATTCAACAGCCAGAACCATTCAACAGAACCATCATTAGCCTGACCATTATAAGAAAAAGTAAGGTTAAACAAAACAGTCTTGTGCTCAGAAAATACAGTGTCAGCAAAACCAAGTGTTAACCAAGCGGCAACCTCCCCCAGTCTCTCGTGAAGCCAATACGGAAGTGACTTAAACTGCGATTCATCGACTGGCCGCTAGGGACAGGCTGCAGAAGAGGGCAGAATCTCATTGAGTTCCATGTTAAATTGGCCAAGTTTACAGCAGAAAAAAACATGTTTACAAGTTGGTTCAAATTGTGGTTTTGGTCTATACTGCTAATTTTGCCCTTCATGACAACTCTGAGGGGGGTGAATTTTTTTCTAACTCATTCGTTTAAATTATATTAAGCCTTAAAGTTCTGCATAATTAAGGGCGTGGTCACTTGAGTGACAGGTAGATTGCGCTGCTGGCTGTGAGCCGTCACTTTACCTCAGCTAATTCCAGCCTCTGAATTTGGCATCTCAGCCGTATTTGTGCTCGATTATTTTATACAATTATAAAATATGGCTTGCTGCATAATATTCGAGACTGATGTGTGTCTGTGTAGATGTGCACGCATGCGGAAGAAACAGAACACACGTTGTTGGATCGTGGCATTGGCAGAAAGTTTTGTTTGTGAGATTTACTACAATGACAATGGCGGGAGGATATCAAAATCTGACAGCACTGCTTGGATATTATAACTAAAACTGCTGCACTATTTTGAAAAAAATATACTTTGGACACGGCTCATTTGTTTGTTAGATACGATCGTATACAGTTTTACAACATAAACGCTGCTCAGATTGCATTATTTCTTGAAGAACGATGTCAGAGAGCAGATCATTCAGAAGAAACGTTATGCAAACAATGGATATATATCAATATTTCATGGACAAAAAGTACTGTTTTTGTTTTGCAATGGACATTTATATTTTACCCAAGTGCCACAGAGTGGATTCATCTCGCGATCTCTATTATAAAGGTATGAAGTCCCATTTTAATTTTCCATGTTGTTATTTGCACACCCAACACAAATTACTGGTGTTGGAGCATCTATATCTTAAAGAAACACCGTAGATTGACAGTAAACCTTTAGAACTTTCTGATGATAAACTTATCTTCATTAATAATTTAGATAGTATCTAGATAGATAGCTCCTTTGCTTGCTAACATGGTCACGTCGAGCGAGGCGGGCGTGGTTTCAGCAACCAGTCACATCAGCTCAAACCACCTCCCGCCTCTTTGCCCATTTTCAGTTATCCGGGAGTGACGTGCGGTGACGCGCAGCTAAGATAGCCGCGGCCTCATTTACGCGTCAAAACTGCTGTTCAGAAATCTATGGGTGACGTCACGGACACTACGTCCATATTTTTTACAGTCTATGGTGTTAACTCTAAATCGAGAGTATGACCACGTTCACGTGTAGGGCCTACAACACACTGTGATAGACCAAATGACTCTAATAGATGATTAAACTGTTTAACCAAGGTTCTGGATGGACAACACATGTGAAACTTAAAATCTCCCAAAATGAATATTATCTGAACATGGAATAACCAATAAAAAATCACTTATAAAATCTTTATGATGTGTGGTCTATAAATAAGAGCACACAACACAGATTTAAAAGAATTCAACATAATTAACTGAACCTCAAACGTTGAGTAAGCCTCAGTAGATAGAAGTCTGCATTTAAACTTATTTTAAAAATAACAGCAAGGCCCCCACCCTGTCCAACTGACCTCGGGGAGCTAAAAAAGCTACAGTCTGGAGGAGAGAAAGTTCAGAAAAAAGAAGCCATATCACCAACGTTGAGCCATCTCAGAAATAAATAGAAAATTCAAATCGTGCGAGAAGAAAAGATCGTTCAAAATAAAAGACTTGTTTGAAAGAGATCTTGCACTGATCAACGCCATTGTCACTGAAGTAGAGTCAGAAGAAAGTTGAGAAGATGAACCGCAAGCTCAGGGGTGTAGAATACGTAAGAAAACTTTATAAAAAGTTGTTCATGACCTGTTGGGGTTTTAATGGAGCAATGTATATAAATGCAGAATGATTTAAAATTCAAAGAGACAGGATAGTTTATACATGATGTTCATGTTTCCATGGCAATCAGTCACTCACTTGTCACGTCACGACATGCCCAAGGTCGCACCTGCGGTCCCGCGCTGACTGTATCCAACATTCATAGAGGTCAAGATGAGCTCAAAGTGGCAAAAAACTCTACACTCCTTTTTTATGAAAAAGTCAAGCAGTTTAAGTTGGCATGTGGTATCCAAATTGTGTTGCACAATGTTGAGTAACTCTGCCTATTGCTCGTTAAATAACTTAGCAAGTTTTGATGGAAATTATATGGAAAAAATTAGCTGCCCTGCCAAACTTGCATTATTTTTATTGTATTTTCTGTATGTCTTTTGTAACATCCTTTATTTTAACAAATATATTAGCAAAACCCTTCAAATAAGAATAAACCCAGCAAACAAAAATGTACCCCTAACGTTCCCATATGGTTCCTGTTTGGTTATTTTTTGGGGGAACCCAATCTCTATTGGTTCTTTTTTTGCAACCTAAAGAGAACGTTCCCTGCAGGTTATTTTTGGGTTTTATTTTTATAACCTAAAGAGAACCTTCCCAGAACTTTCCCTGCAGGTTATTTTTGGGTTTTATTTCTGTCAATATTGGTAAATTCGATCATCTTCTGTACCATTGACCTGTGGGGTTCCTCAGGGCTCCACATTAGCTCCTATGTCATATTTTTCAAAGATAGTACCAAGAGGGAGCATATATAGAGAAAATAACACACAAATATATTTTCCTCTTAAACATAAATGGCATAGAACAGGTGGCCGCTTGCCTTTTGGATGTCAAAGCATGGATGTCTCTGAATTTTTTAAGTTTGAATGAGAGTATATCTGAGCTTATGGCGTTTTATTTTTTAAATTTTAAAGTACTGTTTTTAGTTTTTAAGTTGTTAAATGGGTTAGCACCATCTTACCTTTCTGATCTGTTGACAATCCATCAACCTACAAGACCTCTTAGATCTGCCAACTTGAGGCTCTTAGTGGCTCCTAGATCGAGGCTTAAGACTAGGGGAGATCGAGCCTTTTCATTAGCGGCACCAAGACTCTGGAACAGTTTGCCCACTGATATTAGAACTGCCCCTACTCTGTCCATTTTTAAATCTAAGTTAAAAACTTTTTTATTTGATCTGACTTATACTAAATGACGGGTGATGTTGTGGTCTGATGTTGTTGTTATTTATCTGTGATTTTGTTGTTTTTTACTTTGTACAGTACATTGGTTAATGGGAGGTGTTTAATTGTGCTTTATAAATAAATTGAAATTATAATCTAAAGAGAACCTTCCCAAAACGTTCCCTGCAGGTTATTTTTTAGATTTGATTATAACCAAACTATTGCAGATGATAGACCAATGGGCTACAGATTATTCTAATGCTGAAATGTGTAATTTAAATTAATAAAACTATATTTTAGAATATTAAATGTCTGAATCAAGTTTAATGCAGCTTTTAATAAATTAGTTTAGTCAAAACATGTTATAATTTTCAAATAAATAAAATGAAGCCAAAGTGTCATCTTCATTTACTGCACACCTCTGATCACGCGCTTCTCCAGTCTTCACAGAGAGCCGCGCACTCACGTAATTTAAAAATTAACGGTCATTTCGTTTTACTGACTGACTATAATTATTTATAATTAAAATATATATACACAAGTGTAAATAGTGTGATTTCAGAGACATTTGACACGTAATTGAAGACAACGTTATGGTAACCGAGAAGTTTTTGTTTACCGACCAAAAGAGAGCACGTCCCGCTAATTCAGTGAATTCTTGTTTTTTGTTTTTTAAAACAAACAAAAAAATGAAAAAGGAGCCGTTTACTCATTTTTCTATTTAAAAAAAAAATGACTGAACGAATGATACACAGATTATACCCGACATGTATAACCTTTAGTTTGATAAGATAAACACAGTTTTTTTGTGGAAAAAAAAAATCATACTTGTGCTTTTCTCCACCACAGCTAAATAGAAATGATGGTTGCTTTCTTGGATTTGTGGTCACATGGCAAAAAATCTGTATGGGATCAATTTAGTCTGCTGTTTGCAAACTATTTTGCCCTCTTTTGCCATTTCAGTTTGCCTTCTTGCAAAGTGATTAAATCTGACTTTGCAGTACCACAAGGAGACCATTTTTACCAATAAATGAATATGATTCATTTCAACACATGTAGCAAACATATGGCTGTGTAGTTGTGGGAAAAGATCTCACTCAGCACAATCTGCTATCACCTCACTGCAAATGGCTAATGTGATTCCTCGTCCACAGGGAAGCTGACCTCTACTTGTTGTGATCATTCTCTGAATGTATTTCTCTGTGGTCAGACAAACGGACACCATGCCTGGTGATGGTTTCTGCAGGCCACCTCTGTCTTTTAGATGAATGAAATCATGTGCAGCACCATCTGTTGTTAATGCCTGTGAACATGGCAAGCAAGGGATTTTCTCTTTCATCTTCTTCACCACAAATCCTGTGATGTAGCTGATCACTGCCTCTTTGTATTCAGAAAGGCTGCATACATCAGGGAGGACAGGAACTGTGTCATCCTCAGGCACGCTCACTTCCACCAGCTGCACTGCCAATCTTCGGGCAACATTTACAGATGCAGGTGTTGAGTTGAGGATGTGAGTGTTGTCTCGAAGAAAACAGTTCCCTGTGCCTGTTTTCTCTTGGTGCCTCACAAGTAGGTGTTTGTATGCTCCTCTGAACTGCCTGGCATTGGGGTTGTCATTGTGACTACCTCTTGCTCTTATGGCAGCAAAGAAGAGCTCCAAGTGGTCCTGACTTAGTTTGTAGGTGAGAAGATATCTGCATGGTGCATTGGCCCTCTCCACAAGGTCATGGTAGATGTTAAGAGCACTTCTGCCATTCGCAATGAAGCCATATATGGCAGTCTTTTTTTTTGGTGGTGTGAAATGGCACCATTTTGTTGTACTGCTGGAACTTCAAGCCACAGAGCATGGTTTCTGCCTTCTTCAAAATGGTCTCAACCTGATCTTTAGTTGTTGGCTTGTTTGGGGCTTTGAAACCTTTTCCAAGAGGATTTCTGCTGTTCAGCGCATCAAAAGCTGCATCTACAGTGTGCAAAAACTGCACAGTTGCAGCACAACCTTTGAACTCCTCCATCTTCAAGCCTTGCTCGCAGAACTCTATGGCATCTGCCACACTGCTGCTGAAGATCTCTGCTACCAGGTGAACTTTCATTTTTTGTTTTCTCCACTGTAAATGAGCCATTCTTAGCCTGTTCCCCAGTAGCAGACTTTCTTTCTCTTGAAGTTCATTGAGGGCTTCAATATACTTCCACTTAAAGGAGAAGTCCACTTTTAAATAAAAGTTTCCTGATAATTTACGCAGCCCCAAGATGTCATTTAAGATGTCCATGTGTTAACTTATCGATTTTTATGATTGCTAACACTTTCATACATATAATATATACATAAAGTTTACAACATCAACAAAACTGAACATGAAGTTCTCAAAATTAACTTGATTCTCACTGTTTTGTTTGGTAAAGTAAAAGTAGATCAAATTTTAATAATTTCCCTATTTTAGTTTGATGTGTTCTACATTTTTTACAATGTCTTTTTATAGAATGCCAAGTAAAGAAAGAATTAAAAAAAAAAAAAAAAAAACACACAAGGAACTCTCTGATTCAGCCAAAGGAAGCATCTCTCTCACAAGTTGGCTGAATACAGAGAACAAAGATGCAGGTACTGTTTCAATTACATTTTGTTTAAACTAAAGCCATTAAACTTTTATTACAGTCCTTAAAAACATTTCAGGACAATAACAAGTGTTTATTAAACGAATAATTCATCCAAATGATCATTTATTCACCCATATGCAGTTCCAAACCTGTATGAGTGCGGGCGGAAGTGGTCAGCAGGTGGAACAGCTGATGGGTGATTGGGCACAGTGGGAGCGTGGGCAGAGTTAGTTCGTAGCTGTTGTAACTGCATGGTTAATTCCGAGACCTGCACCACCAAAGCCTGAACAATGAGACTAGGGGTGTTGCAATATACCGGTATTGACGATAACCGTGATATTCAAAGCATGAAATATCAATATCGTGTTAATTTAGGGTGTGACAATATACCGGTATTGGCGATAACCACAATATTTAAAATGAATAGGATGCTTATGATATCATGACATGTAAATACTCCAGCACCAGTACCTGGTTGAGCTCTCAGGTGGCATTATTGCACCTTTATGCTGACACCTGTCAAACAAGAAGACACAGCGCGCGCAGCTATTCCAAGAAGAATGTCGTCCGAGCGGGCTCTGTCCACACCCAAAAACAGTAAAGTAAGCTCGACAGAATGGGAGTTTTTCGGCTCCTTAGCCCAATCTGCAGGATTTGCCTAGCTACAGTCAGCGCAAAGGGTGGCAACACCACCAACCTTTATATCCACCATCATGTCCATCAGCCTGCAGATTACACCATTTTACAGAGAGTAAATTGCGATTATTTTACTAGGCATGGAATGGGAAATGTTATATTAACCGTGATTTTCTGTGTTCATATATTTAAATAACGTGTGATTCTTCTAATAAGTAGCCTACCGCGTTCTTTACTCGTCTTATTCAGCGGGATGTAGCTATGCATGCAGTTATATCCCCTGTGGACAATGAACAATGTGAGTTACATTTTAGACACAGTATTGTTAATAATGTTTTTTTCCCTTTATTTCGCCAACGAACATTTCAAAATGATGAACAGCAGAACAGAGTCCCCCGTACAACAGAAATGTTTTTGTTATACTGACTGAATCCGTGTTTAATCCGAGCTTCATTCCTGACCGAATCAGTCATTTGAACAAATAGACTCACTCATTGAGACAGTGACTTGCTGCCACCTACTGGCAGTTTAGTTTAGCTTCATATTTAAGGTACATTTTAATTAAAAAGTTAAAATTAGAAAAAAAAATCCATATTTAAATATTGAATTAAATTTATGTAGACAAATTGTAAATGCTGTGTAAATATATTAATGCCACTTCTCATTCTGTGTCACCTCTGTATTGCAAAGATGGATTTTGTTGATAATGATTTCATTTGATTGGTAACAGCCATAATGTATAGGCTACTAGGCTAGTATTAATTTTTATTTCTTCAGGTCTTAAAGCCCTAAATTTGACTTTAAAAAAAAATGTGCAGCAACCCTGAAAGAGAAAAACTAAATAAACAAAGTAAAAATTATTTAGACTGATACAATTTGTTCCCCCAAGGATTCTATAGATATCGCGATATATCGATATATCGTGAATTCTTTTGGCCACAATAACCGTAGTGTGAAAAATCTATTATCGTGACAGCCCTACTGGCAAGGCAGATCTTGAATGGGATTTGAATATTATTTAAATATCTTGACACATACCTTCAATTAATAAATAAAATTATAATATGGATATTAAAAAATATTACAACATAAATCATTTAAAAAATGCCATGATTTAAAAAAAAAAAAAAAAAAACTTGCCACCAGCACTATAGTGGATGGCACAATTTATGTGCCTTTTGGTTATGTGATCCTTCAATGCTGTAACTGATATTCTGCAGTAACAACAGTCCTGATCTTCAAGACTTAAAGGGTTAGAAGACAATGCTGAATAAAGTTGTAGTTTTTGTTATTTTTGGACCAAAATGTATTTTCGATGCTTCAAAAAAATTCTAATGACATGATATGGACATGGACAGTATACCGTACATACATTTTCAATGGAGGGACAGAAAGCTCTCGGACTAAATCTAAAATATCTTAAACTGTGTTCTGAAGATAAACGGAGGTCTTACGGGTTTGGAACGACATGAGGGTGAGTCATTAATGACATCATTTTCATTTCTAGGTGAACTAAACCTTTAAAAGCCCTTGTTCACTCACAAATTCAAGCTTCCTTCCTGAAAATGAAATGTATGAATAACTGGACCAAGGGGAATAGTTTGAGTAAACATATCTATAATGTTTTTTTAATGACAGACCATTATTCTAAAGTAGGGCTGGGCAATATCCTCCTGAGACCCAGAAAAAAAAAAGGTTTTTAAATTTAGTATTTTCTCACGTCATTATATTGTTTAGTGTATAAGAAAATTTTTGAAAAATTATATTTTATTCATATGTTATGCTATGTCCTCTGTAGTGGACACCAGGACTAAGTTGTTTAAAAAATAATGACATGAAATGACTTGAATAGGCAAAAACAATGGGATTTTTTTTTTTAATCACCAATCAATTTTTAGGCTTCAGGATTGTTTTTAACCAAACTTTGTATAAAGATGATTCTCAACTATGTTATGAAAGATATAATGGAATGAATCGATATACCATTTTACTTTATGCAATATGTGGGTAAAATAACCATACATGGATTTTCCCATTCAATACAATATATCTAATTTGCATATTAATGTGTTCTTGGAGCAACATGTAATGAAAAAAGAAGTGTAATAATGGGAGCAATAATTGGCAACATTTTCATAAAAATATCTAATAATTAATAGGAATATTCATATATAATTTCTCCTAAAATGCCTGATAATCATGATTTAAGTCCCAGTGTCCTCTACAGAGGTCATGTATGAAATCAATGTCCTGTTTCGTAACAGAAAGTCATATTTTTATTTGAAACCCCATAACATTTTCCTGAGATGTTGATTTATAACAAACAATTTGAAAATTAATCTGATTTAAAATATAATTACAAAATATTATAAATATTATGCGGCCCCCACCGCACCCATTCTGCACCAAACATAGAAGCCAACCAAAATCTTTGTCTACATTCACTAATACTGACCTATTACTTTGCTATTGGTTTTGACCACTAGGTATCAGTATTTAGTCAGAGACCTACCATGGCTGTAGCTAGCAGATGATTTATTATTCAGATGTAATAGACAAATACAGTACAGTAATCAGATATTCATAGAAAATGCAACATTCTTAAACAATGGTTAAACATACATCAAATTAAACATAAGTGCAATATGCAATACACTGCAACAGTGACTTTTAATAATCAATTAGACACTATCTCTCTCTCTCTCAATTCAAAATTGCTTTATTGGCAAGACTGTAAATAATACAATATTGCCAAAGCATACATGAAACATTAATAAAAACATCTATATAATAGAATAAATAATATCACATATTATAACGCTATCAAAATATTATAACATAACTTAAACTTAAATTAACAGTGTAACAAATTAGAACATGTCTGAACATTTGATATCACAGTGGTTAAACATATATATATATATATATATATATATATATATATATATATATATACACACACATACTGAGGGTCTCTCTCTCTCTGCCCTCATAACCTCTCTCTTCATTTTTGACGAGCTTCGTCGAACTCGAAGACATCTCTAATTTGACAGTTTACAATTTGATCTCACTCAGTGACTCTAGGCCAGTGTTTCCCAACACCACTATAAAAATATAACAAAACTGCACAAACATGCATTGCTTCAAACGGCATATAAAAATATTATATTAAAAGTAGTGCTCACATTTAATGCAACTTGAGCTTGAGTCAGGTAAGAAAACCATAAGCTCAAGTATGATGTTACAATTACATATACAATTAGGCTACATAACAAATTACATATCGTTTTACATATTACATATCGCTTTAAATTTACACCTCGTATTTAATTAAACACTGTCATCGAAGTTGGTGTTGTGGCTTTATATAGCTATTATATAGCAGACTTGCACACGTCATATAATACTAGCATTTTATGAAAATCAAGCTCAAATTGAGTTACGAGGTTTTTGACCAGATATTTTGCCTCTCACTGAAACAGTCGCATCTGAGGTAGTAAGTGTACAGTATATAAAGTTTATTGTGGCGCTCAGTCTTGTTGAAATCTCATGATTAAAATCTCATATGATGAAGTGCTATGCACAGGACATTTAAAATAGTATGCTTCAACTAGACGACAAAGATATACAAAATACAAAAAACATTAGCCTTAATGGAGAGTGTTTGATTAAAGAAAACACTGTACTTCAGTAAACATAAAATAAATGATCTCTGGGGGCCCCAAAAGTGCGTGGGCCCTTAGAATAAGCCTAACTTTCCCCCCCCTTAGCGGCGCCCCTGGTGCTTCGTCATCAACATGAGTGGTTTTATTTCTCTTTATCTCTCTATCTCTCTCTCTTTGAATGGTTCTCCCTCTGACGCCGCTCACTTGTCTCTGTTTCCGCAGATTTCGTCTCAGAAGACCAACCAGGCCTTCGGGGCGGCCCAGCTTCCTAAAATGAAGACCCCAAAAATATTGAATGACTTTAGGTCCATTGCATTGACTTCCTTAATTATGAAAATCTTTGAAAAAATGGTAAAAGGCGAACTTCTGAGTCATGTCTTACCGGTGCTGGACCCACTCCAATTCGCCTACAGACCAGTGAAACGAAACTCCGTAGGGGGAATGAAAACGTTACCCTGGATGACTTGAGAGTGGAAGGATCTTGGTCCCCACTCTGGTGCTTTGAGTCTCAATTATGCACAATGCATGAATATGTTTAATCTTAGACTATTATATATTACAGGAATAGATATTGTGTGAATATTGTGTGATAAGTGTGAATGCGGTGGCTTCCTTAAGTATAGATATGTGATATAAAGTGAAAACTCAAATTCACATTCCCACCCTCCTAAACCTAACAGTCTAAGTGAGACGCCCCTACTCCAAGGTAAGTAAAAAAAGAAATAAAATAACCTTCAACTGTATTTCTTTTAACAATAATTAATTTATTCCTCCTTTCCTTAGGAAACTGTATTTTTGTCTTGTGTTTTGTCTCAATAAAATGAAATAATAAAATTAGTTTTTTCAAAATTACAAGTTTTGGAATTTCTTTTCAATATTGGTAAACATTCCAAAAGGTTAACATCTCAAACAGTAAAACACTTCAAATATAAATTTCACAAAACTATTTTCAATACCAGCTTCCAAACTGCTTATCAAACACTGGACAGGTCAAACTCTTCAAGTTTAACTTGATAACTCTTTTCAAATAACTCGTTTCACTTAACTCGTTTCACTTAACACATTTCACATAGAAAACACTTGTGACTTCACTCCAATGACTCTTAAGAATCAGTTAATGATTCAATTTCCTTTTGATTCAGCTCGCACGGACACAGTTCAAATTGACACTCTCAGTTCATTTTAACGCTCAGTTCGGTTCAATCAGTATCAGTAAAGTGTTTGTGTGTAATGAACTCTTGTACCAGTCTGTAGCGATGGTGACTTTAATGAGATGACTTGAGATGACTCGCAACAATGAGACAAGTGAGACAGAACAGGGAGATGTCGTAAGGATGGCAGGGTAATAAACAAAAAAAGAAAAGTTTCAGCACGGCCCAAAAGACTTGAACTCTCTGTAACAAAATGGCGCTCAGCCACGGAGTGCACGCGACTCACTAAACAGCGTCTGGCTTATAGTGCTTCTCGGGGATTTCAGAAGTAAAACTTGATCGTGATGATCTCAGTCTCTCCAAAAGTGCAAAAATACTAAAAAAAAATAAAAGGAAAAATAAATAAACCACTCCGTAGGAAAACTGTAGTTTAGGTCAGAAACACTCGCGCACTAACAAGTGCACTTAAGTAACTTGCAGGAAGAAATCAATGTCTCTCGCTCTATAAGACAGTTCATGGGTGACTTGTAGATTCAGTGTCTAGAAAAGGTCAAAAATACTTAAAAAGAAATCACTCCGTAGAAAAGGAGTGCAGTTCGAAAACACAATCTCGCACACTAACAAGCACACTCAAGTGACTCGCAGGAAAAAAATCAATCTCTCCAAAAGACAGTTCACGGATGAATCGAAAAAAACAGGACAACTCTCAAAATGCTCAGTCGAACGTGCAAAAAACAACAACAGTGTTCTTGATGAAACTCACGGCCTCCAGCAGCTCTCTCTCTCGTGCTCTCGGCCAGTCTCCAACACCGCTCTCCATCCGATGACGCACTCATCCGAACTTCTGCTGCAACGACGTCTCCGGCTTCACACCATAATGTCAGTGTGCACAAAACTTAAACTGAATGTATACCACTGTCTTAGGTTAAACAACAGGTGGAAAAATAGACATCTCCTCACACAGCGAACATGGCGTGTCTGGTCATTACGTACTTTTTTCTTCTTCTTCTTCCCAGACGTCTTTGCATGTCCCGCGGACATACCGGAGACAGAGCAACCCATCAAAATAAAAGTCCCTCAGTGGAAAATATCTCCGTTACACCAGGAAAAGGAGTTGATGATGCAATTGCAACCCTGCTCAACTTGTCACTAACTCATCTCAAGGAAGCAAATGCTCTGGTCCGTTTGCTTTTTATAGACTTCTCATCAGCATTTAATTGCATCCAACCCCACCTATTGGTGGAGAGACTTAAATCTATCAATGTACACAATACCCTCATTCTGTGTCTTTTTGACTTCCTAACAAATAGGACCCAGCAAGTCAAAGTTAATGGCACTCTGCCTAACTCCTTGGTGTCCTCTACTGGTGCACCTCAGGGTTGCATTCTTTCTCGACTGCTGATTGTTTTATATACTAATATGTGTCAAAGTCGCCATAAGAACCACTATGTTGTTAAATTTGCTGATGACTCAGTTATTGTTTCTCTGTTGTATAGTGATGCTCCAGACCATGTCCTGTTGGAATTCTTTAACTGGTGCCAGTCATCCTTTCTGCACATTAATGTGACTAAAACAAAAGAAATGTGCATTGACTTTAGAAAATCCCCTCCCCTGCTCCCCCCACCACTGATTGATGGACAGGCCATGGAGGTGGTACAAGAATACAAGTATCTGGGCATAATTATGGACAGTAAACTCTCCTTTGAGTCCCAGGTGGATGCCGCTTGTAGCAAAGCTCACCAGAGAATGTACTTTCTTTGCAAATTGATGTTGACCGTGTTTTTATGAAAATGTTTTATTGTTGTTTCATTGAATCAGTCCTTACTTTTTCATATGTTTGCTGGTTTAATATGTTAAACTTAAAAAAACGGAATCGCCTGAACGCACTAGTGAAGGAGTGTGGGAATATTTCTGCCATACAGCTTAACAACCTCGTGGACACTTTTAAAGCCAGGTCTGTCAAAAAAGCTAAAGATATCCTGGCTGACCCTTCACATCCTCTGCAGGAGATGTTTAAGCTACTCCCTTCAGGCAGGAGGTACTTAGTGCCCAAGTGTAGGACAAATAGATTAAAAAATTCTTTTGTCCCCACTGTCATTGGCTTTTTAAATAAATTATAGCTAAAGGTATTACTTTTAGTCAAGGATGCTGCTCTACATTGCCATATTGTTTTATTGCACTTATTATTATTATTTTTTTACATTTTTAAACTTAACTACTGTTCATTTTTATCCCTATGTTTTCTTATTGCATTGTCCTGTTGTCGACTGGGTGGATGCATGAATTTCTTTGTTTGTTGCCACTGTCTGCAAAACAATTGCCCCTCGGGGACCTAATAAAGTGTTGAAGTTGAAGTTGAAGCTGGCCTTGAGTGGGGAGGAGTGCGGATGGATGAAGGACTTCCTGGAGATGAGGCCCTACTTGGTGGGGGGTGCCAACCCACACTACTTATTTTTTCACCTCCAAGCCCAGCTCATGCAAGAACCTGAACCAATACTTTGGGATTTTTCACCTCCGACCTTCACGGACATCCATACATCCATCGCCACCCACGTAAGCGCTCCCCCACGGCTTTCTGCCATGTGAGTTTCTGACGTACGTGCATGTGTTTGTTGTTTCTAACTATGCTTTCCTCTCTCCACATAGGCCAAGAACTCGCACAGCCCCGGGGATCGGAACAAGGTGGTTCAGTTCATGTGCCACGACACCTCCACGGCTGACCGCTTCTACGCCCTGGAGGGTGAGGACACCACCCAGGGGTCCCGAAGGCCACAAAGAGGTCGGCGAAGGGACTGCCAAACCCGACATACGCTGCCAGCCTCCTTCAGCCCGTCGCCCTACAGCAGCCCGTTGGGGGAGCTCGACTCGAGGGAATCCGTTTTCGTAAGTCCGTCTAGACTAGTGAGCTGGCAGTGGTGGCGGCAAGAGCGCATAAGTGTTTTGCTTAATATCTGTATGGGTCAGTTGCTTCGTTTATTATTTGCTGCTAGAAAGGATTCCCCTTCTGATCTGCACTTGTCCTATTTTCTACATTGACTATAATTGTATTCTTATTGTACTTGATTAGAATAACAGCCGCGTTTGCAGACTTTATTGGTGTTATTGGTGCAATGTTTAGTTTCGGTTTTCAGCCATTCACGGGTTTAGGCTTTTGCAGTGCTAATTTGCAAGGTGGGCCTAGCTGTTTTCGATCACGTGTTAATAAGCAGTGTATTTATTGTGTGTGCAAGCTGTCGCAGAAGCGTCACCGGGAGCGTTCAGCCTCCTCGTGTGAAGACCGACTCGGGTAAAGACCTGCGACTCTGCCTGCGCGACTCCACCGAGCAGCAACACCGGTAGGCATTTCACACTTTTCCTTCATCCTCAGCATATGCTTTCAATACATTCCTGTTGTCTCTCAGCAACGCTCCACTAACCCACGTAAAAGGCGGCGCAATGCTTCTAACCTGCGCCCTATTTACTCCTCTGTTAACTGTTGACTGACAATTCCATAGACCCACAGAGACAAAGCTGACTTCATTCCAGCCTTTGCTACTACTATTCTTCTCTTAGTATCTTGGGCTTGACTGAGACTTGGATTCATCCAAAGGTCTCAGCAACCCCTGCTGCTCTCTCTAACAACTTCACTTTCTCTCATACCCTTCGCCAGTCTGGGAGGGGTGGGGGCACAGGTCTTCTCATTTAAAAAAAAAAAAAAAACTTCTTATACCTATCCTTTCACTTCCTCTAATCCCTCTCTATTGTAGCTTATGATACTCTGAGCACTGCCTATAACTTGTATTGTGAGCAGTTCTTGTCTATTTGCCTCGTCATGACCACTCGCTTATTGTATTCCTCACTTGTAAGTCGCTTTGGATAAAAGCGTCTGCCAAATGAATAAATGTAAATGTCTTCTCACGGGGGGCTCATTTAACTGTTTGTGCGACGAGTAGGTGTGTTTGCTGACTCATTTTTTCAGGAGCAACCTAGGCCGTCTAAGCCACGGCGGAAAGTGGGTACGCCCAGGAAGGGGTTCCCACGGGTACAGCTGTCCCCCTTGAAAAGGATGATGCTCCTGAAGGTGGTCAAGTGTCCCAGGAAGCAAACTGACTTTTTTTTAAAAATTTGATTGTTCTTTTATTGTTCCATTTTTGTTATTATTATTATTTTGTTCAATAAATGTTTTCAGAGTTCCTACTGTCATGTCTGTTTTGATGCAAAACACATTTCTTATACACATTTAATTGAAAAAAAAATGAGGGCAAAATAATACTGACAAAAAAAGAAAAAAAAACAACAAAAAAATTAAATTTAAAGTGGGCGGGGCATTTTTGATTAGTGGGCGTTCCTTGTTCATGGACCGGTGATTAGTTGTCATGGTAATTAACAAGTGCTGCTATTGGTTAAAAAAGGGGAGTACAACCTCCATTTTGTGGTATCTCATTACTGATGCTGACTCTTCAAGAAAGGTGAGATAATCTGTCATATTATTCTTAATTTATGCAGTTAAGTGTTATTATAAATGGCATACATACATTTTTCGTCCTCTATCGGTACAGTTGGGGTTAGTTCACCAGTACACACTGCTCATAAAGCTTTATCGCGAGATTCTTATGAATTATAATCTGTATATATATATATATATATATATATATATATATATATATTTTTTTTTTTTTTTTTTTTGGCCTAAATCTGAGCATCCAGGTCTGTTATTTAATGCCATGGTCCCGGAGGGTCATCCTTCTGGTGGGACATTTATTTTTATACATTTGTTTTATTATAAATTGTACGCATGCAAAATCTTTCGGCATTGATCGATACAGTATGGGTTACCGGTAGACACCAATGTAATTGTGATGTTTATATATATGTATAGACATAGATGAATTTTTCAGCCTTGGAAGGTCACTGCAATAAAACAAGTAAAAACATTTAAAACAGTCATATCTTAGTCTAAACCTAAAGTAATATTGACAAACTCTATATAATTTGAAAGCTTGCAGTCTCTAGTTGTTATATTTGTTGTCTGCTTTTCCCAAAAAAAAAACCAACTACATGCATACAATAATTTATTAATGTTATAAAATTCTTCTTTACAGATCATGTCAAAAAGATACAGCTCCGGTAAGTTGAACTATTCTGTGATCCTAGTTCCTTGTGCCATCACAAAGTGTAATGAATCATTTATTACACAGTAATAAATCATTTCGCGTCATACACTGTGTGTTCAAACATTTTCTTTTTTTTTTCATTTTTCTCCTATTAAAATCATCTTTTCATATAGCAGTCAAGTGCCCTATGTGCCCCGCATGGATCGTCAACATCAGCAAACACCCGAGGACAGTCCATGAACTAGAACAGAGAATGCAGAACAGAGAGGCCTCTTGGCCCAGCTTGGCCGCCACAGAGTGAGGCTGGCCAATTTGGTTTGTCCACTCTGCGGCAAGCTGGTGAAATACCCCAAGAGGCACCTGGAAAGAGGCCACAGGGGCATGTCGGTCTTAAAAGTCTTATAAGTGACTGCTGACTGACTGATCGTGTTTGACCAGTTGTTTTACATTAAACAAACAGCTATTTCATACATTAAAGAATACTGAAATTGTTTTTATAATGTTTAAGGAGTCGTTGCGGTCAAAGACGGTGAGATCACTGGAGAGGTCGGTGACTGCGGGGAAGCTTCAAATCTTGCGGGATTCAGAGCCGGCCATCCCCCTGGTCTCCGACTTCTCCCAGGCCGAGGCCCCACCCGACGCCCGGCCGGACGTTCAACTGCTTTGGGTGGCGGCCTTACCACCTCAGGTGCCAGCCTCACTGACTGCAGTGGTGGAAGAGCAGAGGCTGATGCAGATATGGAGTAGGATTTTTTTTTAGGATGTAAGGTGTTTAATTTGTTTTGTTTTTAATATTGTGTTTTTATATTTTATTATAATTGTGTGTTTTAAATTAAAAAAGTTATTTTAATTGTGTTTTAAATAAAAAAAAAAATGTTCTTTTAATTGTGTTCTTGTCTTTTTTGGCTGCAAAACAAATTGCATAAATACAGTGTCCGCAGACCCATTATTTGGCGGCCACTAAATAAATGATATCTGGGATGTCTTTTTCGACTTCTATTCGTACCAGAAGGTTCCAAATGACTTGAAAGTCAGTGGAATGCATCCGACTGAGTGTGCTTAGTGCAGTTAAAGGATTTTAATCCATAAAATTTTATATAAAATAGGAAATATCACCTGAAAACTCTGTGTCCAGGAACCCATTATTTGGCAGCCACTACATAATTGGGAAGTGGGATGTCTTTGTTTTCGGCTCCCGTTCATACCAAAAGGTCCCAAATGATTTGAAAGTTAGTGAAATGCATCCGACCGAGTGCACCAAGCATGGTACAGCTGGTTTCATCCATAAAAAAATTATATAAAATGTGAAAAAGCATCTATAAACACTTTGTCCGGGAACCCATTTGGCCCCACTACATAATTGGGAAGTGGGATGCCTTTTTGTTTTCGGATCCCGTTCATACCAGAAGGTCCCAAATCATCTGCAACTTAGTGGAATGCATCCAAATGAGTGTGCCAAGTATGGTAGCGGTGTTATAAATGATGTCTGGGATTTTGTGTTTTCCGCACCAAGTCGTCCCGATTCCAGGTTATTGAATGGGGTCCAGATAATAGGTTCATGGACATGGTGTTTTTAAACTTTTCTGTCAAAAAATTTAAACGTGGGATCTCCGTATCTCGGCTCAGGAAGGTTCTAGCCCCACCAAACTTGCGCTCCTGTCTACGTCTCAGCGCCCCTATCAGAATAATATATAAATAAAGTTTATCTGATCTTCTTGAAACTCAGGATTCTGATAGAGGGCGCTGAGACAGCACAAGTCCTGACTCTCTAGACCTCTTTGGGGGAGTTTCAGTTTATTCCATTGTACCGAATAATGGATTCGCGGACTGTGGAATTTTGTGACGAAACTTGGTGCTACAGACTATAATAGTTTGTATAAGGACAAGAGCTACAGTTCAACTTGTTGAATGATAATGGTTTAACTGGTTAGTGAACAATTATCCCTGTGGCGCAATAAAGTGATCCCAATGCAACTGCAGTGTTCAACATGGGGCAACAGTTAATTTGCCAACTATAGTGGGTAATCGGACATATAGTGGGTCCGTGGGATGGGGGCGTGGCTTGGGAGTGGTCAGAGAGGGTCGTCGGGTCATTTGCCAATTATAGTGGGTAATCGGACAAATAATGGGTTCGTGGGATGGGGCGTGGCTTGGGAGTGGTCAGGGAGATTCACCTGATCATTTTCCCACTATAGTGGATAATCGGACAAATAATGTGTGAACTGTAGCTTTTTTAGCTCCCCGAGGTCAGTTGGACAGGGTGGGGGCCTTTTTAAAAATAAGTTTAAATGCAGACTTCGATCTACTGAGGCTTACTCAATGTTTGAATTTCAGTTAATTATGTTGAATTCTTTTAAATATGTGTGTGGGTGCTAGATGTTTTTCAGTCCTTGTTCTGGTATGGGACCTGAGGAGGTGATTATCCAGTTTAACTCTTCATGTTCTGAATTCTATGGCTCCTTTGAAAACTAGGAAGGGGAAAGTCAAGACTCAGCCCTGGTTGAACAGCAATAGCAATACTCTTAGGCAAGAGTGCAGGAGGGCTGACCGTTAATGGCTCAAAGATAAATTACAAGTCTCGTATAAATCTTTGAGAGATTGGTTGACGAAGTTTCAAAAAGTAGTTAAATAGATCAAACAGTTTTTTTGACATTACTTTAAAGAATTGTCATAATTCAAAAATACTCTTTTCTACTATTAAAGTACTGGTAAGATTGTTGGACTTTTAGTAATGATCCTGCTATTTTTTTGCTTCTTTTTCACAACTTCAAGACATAGTTGCTGTAACGAAGTGGGACTCAGGCAGGGATCCAATTGCAAGTTTTCATTATAAAAGAGTGTGTTCATACCGGCAGGGTCAAACAGGAGCAGACAGGTATAACAAGGGACAGGCAGAATCGTGGTCAGGATACAGGCAGTAGATCGGACCAGGCAGATATCATACGCAGGTCCAGGTAACATTAAACAGTCCAAAGGTAGGTGGCAGAGAATCGTAATCGGGTAACAGACAGTATCGGTAACAGACAGGGAGACAGGATAATAACACTCGGAATCGCAACACAGGTTAACAAGACTTCGCAATGAGGTGGTGTGTGAGTGAGTCTTAAATAGTCCAGATAATGTGCTTCAGCTGTATGTGGCAATTGATGATTAGTGTGGAATGTGTGCATGTGACTGGCAGGGAGGATCATGGGAATTGGAGTCCAGGAACTGACAGGAATCGTGACATAACGCCCCCCTTCCCCCTTCCAAAGTCACCTACATCTTGGATGCCCTAGGGGTAAGCAGATAAACATCAAATTTTCATTTTTGAGTGAACTATCCCTTTAAGTACAGTTAAAATCAGTTATAATCCAAAACTTTTACTCAAGTTGTTTTAGAAATGCTAACTTGTAATGGAGTAATTTTCATTGTAAGGTATCTGTACTTTTACTCAAGAATGGTTTTCAGGTACTATTTACACCTCTGCTCTTTCCACAGGTACAACTTCTAAAAGTTCAGTTCAGTTCTCTTTCGAGTGAATCCTCATGTGGACCTTAAGGTCCCCTTTAAATATGAAACTCCTTCCACACTGATCACATGTAAATGGCTTCTCTTCAGTGTGAATATCCATGTGTTCCCTAAGGCTTCGTTCCCGTGTGAAGCCATTCCCACACAGACTGCAGGTATGAGACTTTTCTCCAGTGTGAATTCTCATGTGGTCTTTAAGGCTTCCTTTTTGACTGAAACTCTGTCCACACTGTTGGCAGGTGAAAGGTTTCTCTAAATTGTGAATTCTCATGTGGTCTTTAAGGCTTCCTTTTTGACTGAAACCCTTTCCACACTGTTGGCAGGTGTAAGGCTTTTCTCCAGTGTGAATTCTCATGTGGACTTTAAGATTTCCTTTTACAGTGAAACTGTGTCCACACTCTTGACAGCTGTAAGGCTTTTCTCCAGTGTGAATTCTCATGTGGTCTTTAAGGCTTCCTTTTTGACTGAAACTCTTTCCACACTCTTGACAGGTATGAGGCTTTTCTCCAGTGTGAGTTCTCATGTGGACTGTAAGGTTTCCTTTCTCACTGAAACTCTGTCCACAATGTTGGCAGGTGAAAGGCTTTTCTCCAGTGTGAATTCTCATGTGGATTTCAAGTTTTCCTTTATTACTGAAATTCTTTCCACACTCTTGATAGGTGTGAGGCTTCTCTCCAGTGTGAATTTTCATGTGGGCTGTAAGGCTTCCCTTTTGACTGAAACTCTGTCCACATTGTTGGCAGATATATGGCTTTTCTCCAGTGTGAACTCTCATGTGCACTTTAAGGTTTTCTTCATGTGTGAAACTCTTTCCACACTGTTGGCAGGTGAAAGGTTTCTCTCCAGTGTGAATTCTCATGTGGCCTATAAGGCTTCCTTTATGACTGAAACTCTTTCCACATTGTTTGCAGGTGAAAGGCTTTTCTTTAGTATGGATTCTCGTGTGGATTTTAAGGCTTCCTTTATGTCTGAAACTTTGTCCACATTGTTGGCAGGTGAATGGCTTTTCTCCAGTGTGAATTCTCATGTGGACTATAAGGTTTTCTTCACGTGTGAAACTCTTTCCACACTGTTGGCAGGTGAAAGGTTTCTCTCCATTGTGAATTCTCATGTGGTATTTAAGGCTTCCTTTATGTCTGAAAATCTGTCCACATTGCTGGCAGGTGAAAGGTTTCTCTCCAGTTTGAACTCTCATATGGACTTTAAGGTGTTTTTTGTGTGTGAAACTCTTAGTTCCTGTCTTTTGAGCTCTTTTTTGTGAGGAAACCTGTGTCGATCTTTCCCCATTCATGAGATCATGATGTTTATCATAATGTTTTTTCTCTTCTTCCCTTTCATTAGGTTCATGACTCCCTTCTTTCAGTGACATCAGGTCTAGGACAAAAATAGACATAAAACAATTTAGACATTTAAAGCATTAAAATGAACAACATGTATGTTCTATACCCTATCCTACCCTACCCTATCCTATCCTATCCAATCCTATGGATCAGGGATGGGCAGGTTTGGTACTGGAGGACCACTGTCTTTCATCCCTAATCAAATACACCTGCCTGTAATTTTCAAGCATTCCCGAAGACTTAAGGCCGATTTATATTTCTGCGTCATGTGTACGCTGTAGTACGAGTACCACGCGTAGCCTACGACGTAGCCTGATGTGCAACATCTCTGTGCTATAATGTAACAACACGTCAATTCTACACAGACCGCAAGCGCTGTGATTGGTCTGTTAGAATCCCTCCCTCGGGTCAAAAGATTGGTGTGGAGCAATCGGAGAAGAGCGAGTGTGTGTCAAGGGGGGCGTGGTTCAGCAGCGGGAGAGAGAGGCAGGAGACGAGCGGTGCGCAAGTAGGTCAAGTGCAAATGATAAACACCTGTGTTTCATTGCAGTAAATGACATGGGGAGACCAGATAAAGCCACCAGGAAAAAGTGGCTGAGAGAGAAGCTGTGTCTCATTTCGAAGGTTGCATCCTCCGGAGGTCACATTCGAAGGTTGCATACGTCATTGAGGCTGTATCATTTCAGAAAAGTAAGTAGGACTCTCCGAACGCGACCTTTGAATGCGTCCTTCTTTCGCAGGAATTCAGAGGGTGCATGAGGTGTATCCTTCACTGCTGCAGATAGCCCACAATCCTTTGCGTCGCTGTTAACAACCGTCATTTATTTGAAAAAATAAAAAATAAATAAATGGCGGCATCTGCAAATGTACATACAAGCGAAAATGTGTTTAAATGTAAGTAGTTTCATGCTTGTTTTTGTTTTAAACTTTGTTCTTCCTATCCTCCTCCTTTATCTCTGTAACAGATATCTGTTGTACATAAGCTGTTGTACAGTTCCTCAAGCAATCAAAATAAAAAATAAAACAAGTACATTTTCTTTTCAAATTACATACAAATTCATTAATAATTTTCATTCATTTGTTGAGAGCGCAACAAGGCTGCCGTGAATGTGTTGGCATAGCAATGATATACTTCCTGTTTCCTTTCCTGCCTGTGTGTCCTACGAAGGACGTCTTGTTTAATTCTGGCTAAGGACACTCCATATACCGCATCCTTCACAGGATTTGTCCTCTTGTGGATGCAGCCTTCGAAATTAAATGAAATGAGACACAGCTACTGACTGACTGGACACTTGTGGAGACTGGGAGACTGGAGGCTGGAATTTGATTACTATGTTTACAGCTTTATGTTGATTAGATTTTGGGAGCGCAGAGACCAGACGTATAGACTACTGTGCAAAGGCTCCGGTGTAGGTGCGACACAGAAATATAAATCAGCCTTTACTGTTACATTTTGGAGTTGGGCTAATTTTTTCCCCAAGTGTGTTTGATCAGGGATGGAGCTAAACTCTGCAGAATAGTGATAAAAAAAACATGTTATTGTCAATATTATGAAATCACAATTATGACAATAACATTTTTTTTTTAAATTAAAGTTTAGCAATTTTTTTGTTTCTCAAAAAAATTGAGGATTATTTTTTTTCCATTTTCTAAGTAGGGTCTCATCATAATGTAACAATATCTAAAACTGATTTTTATTACTAAAAATACTAAACTTTGACAAAGTAGCTTTTATTGTTATAATTGTGATTTCATAATATTTAGATATAAATCCAACTGAACAATACTTGTGAAAATGTCTTTCAGTCAGTCAAATAGCAAATAATGGAGCATTTACTGGTAAAAGTGATTTTTTTTACATTTAAAACTGCATTTTCCAAAAGATGGGCAAAAATCTTACACTAAACCATGTCAAATTATCCATTACTCCTATTTTTTCTGTAATTTAATTACAGTTACTTCTGATGTAATTAAACTAAATACTGTGTTTAGAACAATTATATATAATACAATAGTGGATTTAACATTAAAATTATGGCTGTCAATAGATTCAATTTTAATTGCAATTAATCACGATTAATCTCACACTTATCGTGAAATTAAGCATACATCAGATTGAAGTGTGATTCTCACAAAACTGTATTTTTCAGCTTTTTAAGGTAAATTTAGGTCTTTTCAAAAAGAGGACACTTGCAGACTCCAAAAGGACAGCAAATAACCAAATAAGTCCAAATAAATCATACATTTATGTACACTAAAGCACCCGAACAAAAAAACACGTTTGAGACTCCAGAGTGTATAGTGTATGTAACAGAAAAGAGCTTGTTTACATTTTCGACCAGTCAAGTTACAATACTGAACAGGACCACATGGAGATAACAAAAAACCTAAAAAAACTGTCTTGACCTGCATATTTTCTGAAGTACACAGAAACATACACAGGACAAATCCAAACATTATCCTGAATGTGTGAAAACAACGTGAATGTACGTGTCTGTGCAGAAATACAGCATAGAGAGAGAGAGAATGAGTTAATAATGCTTAATTACAAGTATCCAAACCATACACCAAACCCTAACTCTTGCTCTACAGTAAGTCCACTTGAATGAAACGACTGAGTGAATTCAGACACTGAGTGCGCCGGAAGGAAGGGCTGCTGTTTTCACAGAGTTTTCAGCACTGTTTAATAATCATTTGAAACTGGAAATTCATTCAGCATGTGCAAACCTTAATTAAACCATTTCATAATCAATTAAACAGGAATTTATACCTGAATGATATTATGCTGGAATGAATGGATTCTGTAATATTATCTGTAAGATTATACTCCTGTATATTCTCTATTTCTGTAGAGCTGGACATTTTAATAATGAACAAATGACTGAGTTCAGCTGTGAGAGTAAAACCAACCTGTTTGTTCCTCAATATCTTCATGTTTCACACTGAATGTTTCTTCAATCTTTATGTATTCAGTCTCTTCTTTATTAAACTCAATGTTCATGTCTTCAGTCTCCTCTTTAATACAAGCCATCTGTAAGAAGAGAATAATTAACAGAGTTAAAAGTCTTCCATGACCTGTTTAGACAACAAAAAAACACTCAAAACGAACACTGCAAATTAATAAACTTCATATTTAGGCATTCATGACTGATGAAAACATGAATAGTTAGTTTGTTAGTGTTTGTTGTTCTCGTTCATGTTCACTGTTGGAGCAGCACGTGTTGTGATTCACTGAATCATTTCTCAAAGTATTTGATTCAATTGACTCGGAGTTGAAAAGTTCAGTTTCTCCATCATGACTCGCCAGAGACTGAACTCGTGTTCATGATAAACTTATTTATGATTTATAGAGAGAGAAATGAGACGCAGGTTTACTGTTTCTCATCAGTGGATATGAGCTTTACACAGAAATATCCTTCAATACAGTTAGATAAAGAATCACAATGTTACATTAAATAGTAAATAAAAATATTTCACATCGCTTGAAAAATATTAAAACTGTTTCTGTCGATTAAAACCGATTAAATTCTTAAAACAAACCTTTCTTTCTTCAGCAGAATCACAGTAGATGCAGGAGCGCGGCGCAGTCTTATGACGTCACTCCAAAATAAAAGTCCTGTTCAGGCGCTGCATTGAAATCTATTAGTATTTCTACTATACTATATCACTATATTAATATTTGTATTAAAATTAAAACTGTGACATATTTTACAAGCAAACATGTTAAAAAGGTTGTATGAGTTCATTCATGTGACTGAATTGAAACATTAGTCAAAGTCAGTGTGAATTTGACTTTAATTTTTTATTAAAAAGAGTGTTTTACCAGCAGTCCGTTGGCCATAAATCCAAACGTTTTTAGTTTATTTTGGTTAATCTTTATTCCAGGCTTGCAAACAAACTGCTTTGTAATAATTTCCCAAAATTTCATTTATGGAAATATTTATGAAGTCAGTAAACAGGAAGTTAACACAGATAAAAAATACGGACACAAAGAGAACAGATATGCGCCAGCAGAGAAAATACTGCACCATGCACAAGTTCACTGTTGGCAAAATATAGAAAGAATAATATAAATATTGAATTAGGGTTGATATGAATGAGTTTTGATGACATTTCCTTGTCTCCGTATGAAGTTGTAGCCAAGCAGCACTGCTTTGCGTATAGTGGTAACCATGGAAACGCTATATCGCTGCTGTTCCATGAGCGCCACCTACTGTCAGAGATTGAATTTACTTTTCATTCAGTCCGTCTGCTGATTGTGCAGGTGTCTTATGAAGCATAATTTCACAAAGCTAAAGTCAGACCATGCTGTTCTTGCTGTTAATCTTGAAATTATACAATAATTTAAATTAAAAACAACTGCTTATGTGCATAACATCTTTGTTGGGACTGTGATAAAAAATGCAGTGTTTGCCTCTAATATCAAAGGGCTACACATATTTGTTTAAGGCCAGTTTGGCCTGTGAAAACATTAACAACAAATACATTTGCTTTAAAAAAAATCTGCAATCAGTACCAGAATCGGCCAATTTGCTTCAAAAAAAAAAAAAGGAATTGGCCATGAAAAATAAAAATTGGTGCTAATAAAAAATATTAAATAAAGCATCATTTAAATAAATCTAATAGTCCTTTTGCTGTAAAAACAAATGCAGTTTTAAAGAGCATGTACTAGTTCTCTCACAAATTAATTTGTTGTTTATATGGTTAATATTATTGCAATTATAAGCGCAAAGGTTAAAAAGAAAAAAATGTACAGTTCTGCCGCACATTATTACATTTTTTTCTAATCCGGCCATCAACCTAAAATGAGTTTAACACCCCTGCTCTAGACAGTGTTAGTTTACTCAGTTGCTTATGACATATTATGACACAGCAAAAAGTACTTCTAATATGTTTTATTGAGAGTGGCCTACATTTACCTGTGGAGACGTGCCTTCACAAGCACCTGTAGCTTTTGTGATGTTTGAGTCGACGGAGGCACAACATGCGAAAGGTGCGTTTGAAAAACGTGCTGTATTTTTGTAATCCGCTAGGTGCCGCTAGTGTCACAGAAACTACATACTTCACCTTTAATCGTATCAGTTTAGGACACACATCTAAATCAGACACGACAAATAAAAAAAACACCATGGTGTCAATTTGAATGTATGCCAGAAGTACTTATTAATTAATAATTAAAAATAAGCAGGCATATAATATAATTAGTATTAGCAGTATATTATAAATAAAAAGTAGAATGTAATTATAATAAAATAAGTAGGCTATAAAAATATAAATATCAGTATTCTTTAAAAAAATAAGATGAAATTATGCAAACTGATGACTTTAACAAACGCACAGACTATTGATTAACATCCTCTGATAGTTACAGTAGGACTTAAACAATTTATTTTGTTTTCAGTTTTCAGTTTCCATACAGAAATTAGGCTAATTTCCTTGTGGAGAAAATTAAATACTATGAAAATAGTGTAAGTTATGATTTTTCCCCATTTGGCTAAGTCTAGTTAGTTTTGTATCAAATAAAATGTGATTT
Organism: Ancherythroculter nigrocauda; assembly: GCA_036281575.1. Taxonomy (NCBI): domain Eukaryota; kingdom Metazoa; phylum Chordata; class Actinopteri; order Cypriniformes; family Xenocyprididae; genus Ancherythroculter; species Ancherythroculter nigrocauda. The sequence continues at coordinate 12,092,779 of VTFQ01000001.1, forward strand.
TCGGTGATCGAGATCTGGCAGCAGCTCAGTTTTCCTCTTGGGCGAGCGGTCCACTCATAGCTTATCCCATAGACATCATATAGGTAGACGCCCTATTGAACGCTACTGCCTATTAGCACGGTCGAGCCGTGGAGCCGCCATCTTGGATCGGTCGCCAGCTCCACTTAGTGTTACTTGTTTGCCAGATGCAATGAGCTGTCAGTGCATTTAATTAATCATATCTCACTGAATACCTAACTGATTTTGACGCGTGTTTTTTTTTTTGCTACAAAGGTCATTCATGTAGCTATGATACAGGACACATTGTTCAGCGTATTTTAATATTCATAGTAGGCTTAACAGTTATATAATATTCTGATATAAGATATAAAAAGACCAGACGTCCAAAATCATTTATAAATCACACACTATAAATATGATAAAGAAGCAGAAACAGATAGTTGCAGTAAAATAAGGTATTTTAATAAGTTGAAGAAACAATTTATAATGATTTGTGACATACACACTCTCTACTCTTTGGAAGTGAACCGGGAAGCTGAAGACGGATGGAATAACACCATCTCGGAGTCGGACAATCTGACCCGTCCTATCAAAATCAACATGCTTAAAATGATGAGAGCAAAGTACTGATGTATCACTTGCATGGAATCCTTCTCTCCTCAAAGCCACTTCCCACTTCTTCCTCACATCTTTGTCCTTGGGAAACCTTCAAAATGAAAACTGAAGATTTGGGAGAGTCTACTACACAAAAACATTTCACAAAGGAGGTCAAGCTTATTTTCTTTCTTCACATTTCTTAGAACCTTTCTTCAACAAAACTCCTATTTTGAAATAGGACTACTGAAAACTTACTTCATTCAGTAAATAGTGAAGCTAACAACAAAATACTAAGTTCGCTGGCCAATGTTAAATATAAATACCAATAATAATTGTTTTATTTCTACATAGCATTCTTGTGTCAATTGTAATCTAAAGCCCCATTCGGGCGGGATTAACTTTACATGGGTAGATGAAGTAATAATGTAATTTATACACAGATGTCTGTAATATTAATGTCCAATTCGCACGGGATAAGATATCTCAGTAATACTAGCAGAAGTGGGAGGGGTAACTCGATTTGCTCTTTGCCGTCATGTGTGTATACATAGCTACCTGATATCACGTGCGCAAACACAAATAACAGTTATTATGTCCAGTCGAACAATGTATGTATTAACTTCAGATTGGATTGTGTTGGTAATAGGCACTTAACGTTATCTAACGCTAAAAGTAAGTTTCGTGCATCTAACAAGTGCTTTTGAACTTCTTTCTGATCTGAATAGTAAGTTATGTGGAAAACACTTGAGTTGAGGGAGGGAGATGCATAGCCTAGCTAACGTTAGCTAGCTATGATTTCAGTACAGTACTATCAAAGATCCTTGCTCCTTCTCAATTCTCTGGATTTAAGGACAAAATACATCCAATAGTACGATAGTAATGTTAAATCTTACTTGTGAAAAGTAATCCCCCGAGCCCTACTTGCGATGGTCCGCCGATTAGAACAGGAAAATGCTGCACAGTGCTCTGGCATCTTAACTGCTGCTACGCAACGAAACTAGTGCTGCGTCCCAATTCGCCTACTTATACTACGTCCTAAAAGTATGTACTGTTTTTGTAAAGAAAAAGTACATACTTTTGAGTGTGTAGCAGAAGAGTATGAAAGCTTTGGGACATACTAACTCGTCATAACTGCGTCTTTAACGGACGTTCTGTTGCTTATTTACGCAACCTGTAACTGTTTCTGTCGCTTATTTACGCGACCTGTAGGGGAAAGTGGGGTGAGTTGTGCCAGTTTTTACTCAAAGTGACTTTAAAGTGAGGCCATGGCAGTAATGCCTTCAACTTAAGAATGTACATATATTTCAGGATGTGGTGCATGCCTGAGAACAATAACTTTGGATCTGAAATAAATTGTTTCAGAAATATACCTTTTGGAAAAAAAGTGGAATCGTGGCACAACTTGCCCCTCGTGCGGGGTAAGTGTGCCTTTGGGGAGAATACATAGGGGTAATTTGTGCCAGTCATTTCTGAAGTAAAACAGAACATTTTAATGTTATGAACTGTAATGCTATATGAAATCAAGACAAATTAAATACAAAATTACTCATTTAGGTTTATTTAGATATTGTCACCCTATTAATCTGTTGGAATAGGCTAAGTCATATTTTGTAGTTTTTGGGAAAACACAAAAAACTTAAATACACAATATATGATATTTGTGAATCATTTCAGGCAAAAAGGCTTTGGCAATAGATGCCTGTTGACATACATAGAACGCTGTCTCTCAATTATAAGAATAACATAAGAATACGCCATGTTACAAATTATTATGCTAGTGACATATCAGTAAGATTTAAGTAGAATAAACATTCAGATTTTAGTTTTTCCTAAGAAAATGTTTGTTTGTTTATTTATCCATGTCTTATAACTGGTATCAATCTCAGACAAAATAATTTGCCAGGTCTTAGAGGTTGTTCCACATTATTAAGCAAGGCACAGTTTTCATGCAAAATGGGGAGGAAGAAAGATCTTTCTGAAGATGAAAAAATGGGGAGGAAGAAAGATCTTTCTGAAGATGAAAATACCTGTTTGCTGCTGAACACTGGCTTTTTTTATAGCTGCCCTTTTAATACATTTTTTTTTTTGACAGGAACTTTCATTAATAAGCCTTTATCTGACCGAGTTCTGCTGTGCTCTAAATCACTCACAAATCTTATGATAATTCAATAATCTCCATTCAGTTTTCACACAATATTAGTTGTTTTCATGCCTTTTGCACAACATTGGACCATTTCATGCTTTTCATCTTCAGAAAGTGCGTTTTATAAGTGCGTGGCATGATGGGTTTTGGTCTAAAATCAAGAATGTCACGTAGTTTAACTGCTAAAATGTAAGAGTACAATGTACAATTACAAATTAATAATATGTTGAAAATAATCATACGTGGGGGTGAGTTGTGCCACTGGCACAACTTAACCCAGGCCCTCTGGCACAAATCACCCCGAACCACAAGATTGAAAAACTAGCATGATCCAGCAGTTAAGAGCTAACATCATGCTAACTGTATAGACTCATTGTGTAGCCTGCTAAAGCACTAAAACATGTGTGAAATGTTTTCAAACTTATCTATAATTGTTCAGACACTACAATCAAAAAACCTTGATCATAGAAATTTTACTTTGAAAGGGAAAAAACAGTTTTTTGAGCTAAAATGTGCTTTCCTCTCATGCCATGTGTCTCTCTTCTTTGGAGGATGAGTAAAATGGATGGCTTTTCAAAATTATGTGGTCACATGACCAATTTCTTCTATGGTTTTCCAGAAACAATGGGTGGAACTACTTCCCCCCTGGCACAAATCACCCCACTCTCCCCTAACTGTTTAAAGTGCCCTGTCAATCATCTTGTCACAGTTAAAATCCTGTTAAAAACAGTTAAAATACACATTGAATTAAATTTATTTTCCTATTGTTTCAGAGAAAAATGTAGTCGCAGGTTTATCTGCCAGTCATGGGTCTATCATGCAGATAAACTCATCTCCTCATCTTTGCAGAATGATGCATTTAAAAGTTAATGACCAAACGCATCGTTATAAAAGTTCACAATGCTGTTGCAGATGAAATATAATGTGGATAACATTTAATACATTTCTTTTCGTCAGGTTGGATACTGATTATTAATCATTCAAGCCCCTTTAACCGCTCTGCTAACTGTCGGATCTCGCACGTCCGTCATGTTTGTAGTTTTTTAACACTTTATTCGTATTTGTAGTTCTAATCGAATCCTCGTCCACAGCACAATGTGTTATGGGCAATATTATGGGATACTGTACCCTTCTGGTGGCATTGGTATGTCAACCAATTGACACCCCTGGCTGTATGCATTATTTTAAATGGACCTGCTCTCTTTAATGCAGGGAACACCTCTCCAATTGTTTTGGTAAAATCTGCAAAGGATCCATTCATATCCTCAAATCTGACTTTTTTTTTCCCAAGACCACTTAATTTTAAAATACTGTTTTCCTCTGGTGTGGGTAAATTATTGCATGATGGACTTGCCATGCAATAGAATTCATGCTCCCATGCAGAAGGGCCTAACCTGTGACGAGCTCTTGAGGACCTTATATTTACATATGGTTGAAAGAGTCTACTAAGGGCTGGCCCAGTGTGCATGTTTACAGGTGTGCCAGTGTGTAATAGAGATGCTGACTGGAGAGCGGATGCTGTATGCACAGTAGAGGGGCTGAAGAGAGGGGTGTGCAAAGGTTGGGAAGAGCAGGACATGGGAGATGAGGATGATGTTAAACATCTGCTTGTTGCTGGTGTGGAAGCCAGTGGTCGTGCAGTAGATGGCACTTGAGACAAAGATGTAGAGGGAGGGTTTAGCAGCAAATTATTGGCCATTTCTAGGAACCTAGCTACTTGTTCCAATCGTGTGTTACTGCTGAAATGGAAAAATATACAAATAAAAGGTATGGAATAAAATCACATGTACAGCACAGCAATTACCTTAAATTGTGTTAAATGGGTGATGAACTGAGAAATTGATTTATAAGAATATCCTGGAAATTTCAGAACTGAAAACGTTCCTTGTTAGTCCAATAAAAGCTTTTATTGACAGCAGGCACAGCGAAGGACAAGTTTTCCAAAGTGGGGATCTATGACATCAAAGGGTATCAAACACCGCAGAAGATGATCAACGCCTACTGCCTGTTTAGCCCCGCCCACTGATTTGAGCATTACATGAAACTCATTATAATATGCAAAACTGTTATCCAATCATAGCAGTGGGCGTTTACCTGCAAATCTTGAATGCGGCACGCCCATTAAAAGTGTTTCAGGAGCTAGGCCCAAAACCAGGGTAGAAAATAGTCTATTACTTATTCATTTTGACGTTTTTGAATGTAAAAACCAAGCAAACGTCATAAGTGGACTATACCAAATATTTTTTATTTTAAAAAGCCAGTTCATGACCCCTTTAAGTTTAAACACCAACAAGCTGAAAAAAGTAATTCAGAGTCAGCAGATCTCGTTTAAGGCATTTACTTTCTAATTGTGATCATTTAAACAATTAAAGGAAGTGTCAGTTTTTTTGGTACGTGGTTTATCACTTTAATGTTTATGGTA